>CM041636.1:38182766-38204216 GCA_023333625.1 Bothriochloa decipiens | reverse complement strand
TTCAAAGGAAAAGAATGAAAAAGATGAGATTGGTTTTCTTGTTGAAAGCTTGATGTTAGTAAGAAATCGAGTCCGGACGGCGAACTTGCACTGGGAATGGAGTCCCTCTGTAGTGTTCTCGTCTGTTGATGCCCTAGGTCCCGTCCGTTGGTGAACTGGATGATATCGAGAATTTAGAAATCCACATGCATGAAGTGGTATACGGATGGTTGGAGCCGTGTATGCCATGGAGTGACCTAGCGTGGGGTCAGAGAATCCCATCTGCTGTCATAGTGTGTTTTACTGTGGGGTTTAAGTTCCCATGTATCTCGGTACGCTGGGCCGCAGAGCTCACATGTATCATGTGGTGATATACGGCTGAGGTTGTTATCCCGGTATATCGATGTATCTGGGGTGCTTCGGAGTTAAAGTCTCCGGTATGCTCAGTCGCCTGGGTCCCAGCTGGGTATGAAAATGGATTCGAATCGCCGTTGCTTCTCAGAGAAGAAGACTCGATCGTTGTTCATCATCGTAGTAACAACTTGAACAAAATTTAAGGTTCAATAATGAAGTTGATTGATAGTGGAGTTAGCCCAAGCAAACTTCTCTTTCTATAAAGCTTTTACGCAAAATTTCTTATCTCCTACAGACCTTACCTTGTCCCTCTAGCCTGCATTTCTGTTTTCTCTACCCTTCTCTTTCGTCGGGTCAGTCTTGTTGAGTACTTTGTACTCAGGGTTTGTTGAACCCTTGTTGTAGGTGAGCCTCATGGGCAGGAGTGCTTTGCATCCTGCTGCATGACAGTCGTCGAGGAAAGCGACGAAGAGTAAAGGAGTTTAGCTCTTGGGCAGAGCTTTTGTTAATATTGTAATCTACTGCTACTCCACTACTATTATGGTGTGTATAATCCAAACTTATTGATGTAAATATTTGAAATTTAGAGTTTTATAAACTTATGTTATTGTAAGTCTTCCGCTGTTTTACTCCGTGGTATTTTGTTTATATTAAACTGTTGTAATACTACAATGTCTCTCTACAATGATTGATCCTGCTCGGAGAATCGTGGATGATTCGGGATTTACCCGACAGACTTTCTAAGTTGTATGGAACACAGTCATGGTTATTTGGAGTCTGTTTAGACAATAATCATGCGTGTGGGCCATATGATTTAGAAGGTTCTGCCACATAGTCCTCCATGAACTATCTTGCCGTAAGCTATACTAATTACAAAGTCGCAAGATCACAAGATGGCGCGTAGGCCAATACATCAAATGGCAACACATATGGCTCCAGCCGTGTTGCTTACATGACACGCAGGCCATGAAAAATTACATACATACACATGGGCCATACCAATCACATCATACCCTATAAAAACAAGTCAGGCGTAGAACGATTCTATGCGCTACGACAGGTAGCAACCGCGGTCCCTCTATTTTCACTAGATCAATCCCATTGATCTATGCCCAACATGTATGGTCTTACGTGTATCATTTAACTCAGATGGTGGATTAAACTGACCGGTATGAGTAGATCGTTACACGGCCACGCAACAAGAGCACGAAAACAGATTGAGTTTCCATATATCACCCCGTTTCACAAATAGATCTAATCAACATGCGCAACCAAACCTAGTAGATCGCATCTACTATTTCTGCATATCAACTATATGCCCAAAACTGAACCTATAACGAGGCAGTAACAGCTCCGATACCACTAAAGGGTTATGAGGGTGCTACGCTAGCCAGAAAACAAAACTTTTCTACCTCATAAACCAGGATCTACTGCTAGTTACAGGTTACGGGATTACCACTAGACGCGCAGGTGCAGCAGAAGACAACTCAATGTAATCGTACGCATCGCAGTAGGCAGTGCAGTTGCATGGTCGTCAGTCACGTCAACCCCCTCGTGCGGTTCATCCCAGTGCTCCAGATGCAACACCTCCGAGGAATCCCACATGTGCAGGGAAGAAGCGATGCGCCTTCGGACTGCTAGGTCCATGAGGAGCAGAAGGCACGAGCATGGGGAGGGCGACGGTGGCTGTTAAAAGCATGTAACCTCTGACTGCGCCCCTACCCCTTGCTTGATATAGGCGTCCCCAATGAGCTCATGAGTTGGAGGCCCATTAGTAACCCTAAGCCTTGTCTAATTCGGGTCCAACCCGAATTAGGCTTCTAGCCCCTTAAGCGTGTGACCCTATGGGTTCACGCACACATTGACATGGGCCAAGTACTCCTACTTGTCCAATAGTTGACAGCGGCCTCTATCAAGACATGACAACTCCTATGTGCACGCAAAGATCATATCAGACGAACCACTAGGACCACATATAAGTTATTCTCTTTGCCACTTGATATATGGTTCAACTCGTGGGTTAACACTTAACCCAAGCACGGCCATGCATTTGTTGATTCAATTACTTGAGTGATCCAATCATATCTCTCTCGTGTAGAGAGGGGCAAATTCCATCTTGATTGTCTATGTCTCATAGCATGCTTCCCGACCACCCGAAGACAGTACATACCACAATCTCAGGTCTAAGGACATAACGTATATGACATGAATAGAGACTTTCTCATGTCGGGTCACTCCAGCCTACGTGTCTCACATGTGCCCACATTATTAGTTTTACATCTCCATGTCCATGACTTGTGAAACATAGCCATCAACTAATACATGTGCTGGTCTAATATTCAAGTGTGTTCTCATAAGAACGCCGACCAGGGACAACTTTAGAATAACTATTTAAGTAATTGAGTTCCACAAACAATTCACATAATGGCCAATCAACACAAGTTGTCTATAATGGATATTCAATGAACACTTAATGCATGTCATAGATATAATTGGAATATCATCATCTCTATGATTACCTCTAGGGCATATTCCCAACAGGCATGACACTGGACGCCGCACTTCTGTAGATGCGCCACTGTGGTAGGGTATTGGTTTGTGGAATGATCTCGCAGCACAACTTGGAGGAACTGGATGGCCTACGCAATCTATACTACATCATAGCAAAGTCCATCAGGGTGGACAGGTTCAATGTTAGTCGCTACTTCCATCTGAACACAAGGTTCGAGGAGGAGATGGCCGAATACATCAAGGACAGGAAGGTTGGCATCATGGAGGACGTCATCGAGGGCATTGAAAGCGCACCGATAGCTCTAATTGGATTGTTCTGTGGCAAAAATGTCAGGAAGTAGTCGGTCATGATTGCAAGGGCATGAGAGTTAAACAAAACAAGTCTCACGTTACTTGTGTGATGCTAGTGAGTATTGGTATTTGGCCCAACGACCAAATACCGGAATGTCAATAATCAAAAGTCAAACTAAATGAAGTCTTGGCTTACAGAGAAATCCACTGAAGATTAAAATGATCCTCCTTTCTTCTTCTTTCCCTATACAACACCCCAAGGGGGCATTTATACAGCTCCAGGACTCCTCATTGACCTTTTTACCCCTCTACATTTACACAAGCACGTACACCAAACTGGGTCATCCCACGGGGCAGAACCATCTTCCTGGCCCCAGTGTACATGGCTCCCAAAGCTTCCATCCGCCCTCCATCACTGTACGGGCTGACTCGGCCCACGTGGGCACTCGGAGGCCACACGCAGCCCAACTCGTCCACCTGCATCGAACCAATTAAGCTTACAAATCCACCTTTCAATGAAGTACCACACGGTGACTTTCGCACGCGACGCTCGACCAACTTTCGGCATAACGCGACAGGCAGCTTTCACCAACTGGGTCGCACCCGACTCTTGCAAGCCATGTCGAGCATGACTTTTGTTCGCCAGGCTGGGCCCAACTTCCAGAGATCGCAACTCGAGTGGAGCCATGCTTCCACGATCAGAGTAGTACCCAACTTTCGTGACCCGACTTTGTTCCATCTTCCGGAAGTCACACCCGACCTGACTTCCACAAGTCAGGAAATTCCTCCGACATTCGCGGCTCGCTTCACCCTGCTGGGCTTGGGTTAGTCAACATCCGGGCCCACCCCAACAGTAGCCCCTCAACACCATTGCGAACCATCTTGTGATCGTAATGTGTTGATTTCTCTTTCGCCCAGCACCGTCCCCCATGCCGTTTGAAAAACCGCACCATTTTTTCAAATGGTTGCTAGCTGTTTCGCATCGGTAACCGCGGCCAGTGGGACCAATGTGCATGTTCGACCGCGGCGCTTCGGATTCACCCATGGCATATAAATTCATCACCGAGGGGACGTGGTCAGTGCACTTCCCTCAAAGATTGCTGCAACTTAGCAATCGAGCCCCGTGAAGTTGGTCCACAGCTTTCGATGAATCTTGGTGAGTTGCCTTTCTCCTGGTTTTGTTTTACTTCTACTGCTGTTTATTTTCATTCTGCAGTTATTATTTTTATTCTTCTTTCTTTCGCGTTTCTAGATGGCGGGTGAGTCCACATCCTCTTGTGGTACTGGTTCGTCTCTTTTGAGAACCAAAACTATGCACGAAAGTAGTTCTAGTTCTTCTCGGACCAAGACTCGTGTGGCAGAAGGTTCCAGAGAAACGACGGTCATTGCCTCTGATCACTCTAGATCCATCCGCAAGCATCCGTCGGTAGCTGACTCAAAAGAGCAACCAGATGTTGAAGTCGAGATTGAGCGCTTGTCAGAGGCAGCGGAAGTTGAACAAGTTGTGGCAGGCCAGGGATTGGACGACGATGAGAAACACGGTGCGAGAGTCAAGCTGCACAATCTCGTGACATTCAGGCTAAACCGATCCACATATCAGTGTTTCGGCTGAAGCAGTCTCAAGTCATGGAAGAAGCACTTGACACTTATGTAAAGGAGTGCTAGATGACTCAGGCTACCCGCGACAGGTGCCGGGCACCTGGGAACAAAAATACTCCAGCCCCCCGGCCCTATGAAGCCATTGTCTTTCACACTACTTTCGGGTTGGCTTCACATTTCCTTGTGAACCTTTCATTTGGGAGGTTCTCGAAAGATACAAGCTCCAAATCCATCAGCTGACTCCAAATGGCATCAGCCGTATGGTTATTTTCACTATGGCTCTGAAGTTTGCTGGGTGCAGACTGAATGCAGACTCTTTTGCGCATCACTACAGCGAGTATGGACGCTTGGACATGGAAAAGGACAAGATGGCAAATGTCGTTCAGACGTCTGAGTTCGGGGGATACAATTTTGTCCCAAAAACTGGATTGTACAGCGGGAAGCTGGTTCCGATGTTTATGAACAAATGGCAGGACTTGAAGGACTTTTGGTTCTACATCCGTCTCTGTAGTGACAAAGATGTGGAAGCTGCCTGGGCTAGAAATGCTGCGAAAGCTCATCCACTGGTCTCTTTACTTACCCCCATTAATGGCTTTTCTAAGGGTACTTTCAATGAAAGTGAGGCGGAGAAGGAGGCTAGCCGTATTTTTGCCTCTTGATCTTGTAGAGGAGTGGGAAGTACTTCAGTTTACGCCTCTTGATCTAGAACTTTTCTTTACTGGCTTCACAAAGATGCGTGGTGGTCTTAGGGTGCCTGAAGTTGACTTGAGCGGGCTAGCGAATGTTGACAAGAACTGTTATGCCAAGTTCATAGAAGATGGGGTGTCTGCTCTTTACGAGCCCTATAGCCAGCGTGAGCATGATAATCATATGAAAAGTGAAGCCCGGTTTCAGCGTATTAACCGGTTTTTGATCTTCTTGGAGTTCCCTATGAGGATCGTAAGAACCCAAAAGACGTTGAAGTTCCCAAAAACAGATCTGAAGGTAGCAACACTAGTGCACCCACTGGCCGCGGAGGTCGGCAGAAACGCGGTTGAGGTAAAGGGAGAGGTGGCCGCAGAGGTCGTGGCGGGAAAACTGCTCAACTGGAGGCGAAGAGGCATAGGGATCTCTTGGAAGAGGTGGGTTATGCGAAACCCATGGATATGTCTTTTGGTCGCCAGATAGTGAAAGCTGTCAAGCCTAGATCTAGCATTGTTATCGGGAAAACACGGAAGTGGGGAATGACTTTAGATGAGATGGTGTGACTTTAGTTTTTATATCTTCCTGGCTATTGCTTTTTCGTGTGTCATTGTTGACTTTCACTTTTCCTGTTTTGTAGGCCGAGGAAGGTAGCAGCTCAATGGCTTGCCAAGTGAATGTCTTGGACCCGAAAGCTGGCATGGACGCGGAGGACTCTCTTTTGGGATTCATCGGACTCCCAAAAGCTCCTAAGCGCCCGGCTCATGTTGCTAACACGGCTAGGCAGCCTAAGAAGTCTAGGCTTCCTGAACAAACCATGGCGAAAGTTGTGGCAACTCCTGTCGTTGCTGCTGCTGCCCCTGCGAAAGCCCCTCCTGCTCGTTCTGGCAGAAGCGGGTCCTCTGGTAATTCTAGGTTTTACCAGGAGCACATGTTGAAGAACATATTTAAGGGTCAACTCTTTGGGCATGGGGAGCTGGACCTGTCATCTAATTTCAACGACTATGGTGAGATGGTGGTGTACTCCGGGTCCAGCTCCTCTCTAGATTCAGATCCAGCAAAAGAGAGATCTTACAATATTGCTAACTCACTTGGATTTCCAGCTTCAGCGTGACTTGTGTGCAAGGTGAGGCATGAAGAGATAGGGATTCTTCTGCCTCCTCGCAGAATTGCTTCCGCTGAGGAGTGCGTCAACTCTTTCGAAATGCCAGAAGTTGAAAAGTCCTTGCTTACACTTTCGTACAGCCAGCTTTCGGATGCGCTGAATGCTCACTTGGTTCAGGTGAGCTCTTCTTTGACTTTTCTTTTCTGACTTTCATTGTTCACTTGATTTGGTCATAATCAAGTTGTGTGCTTTCGTAGGGCCTTGTTCTCAACCGCGCTTTGGTGAAACATGATTCTGCTCAACTAGAGAGCTTTGCGGATGACGCTGAGGAGAAGAAGGCCAAGATCAAGGAACTGGAGAAAGAGGCGAAAGAGCTACGAGCAAAACCGGAGAGTGAGCAAAGGAAGGTAGCTGCGGAAGCTGCTGAGAAAAAAGTTTATGCTGAGAGTGTTGCAAAAGCACAGTCTGAGCTTGAGAGCTATCAGTGGAAACACAAGGAGGAGGAGGCTACCCTCAAGGTTGAGATGCGAAAAGTATTGGATGCTTATTGCAACCTTGTGGAGGGGATCAGGTGTGAGGTCAGCGTGCCGGAAAATATTTTGCTGATAGATTCCCTGGCCTTGCTTTCGAGAGAGCTTGCTGGTTTTGAAGATTCTCAGGAGGTTGGGCGCGATTATGCGGCCCTTGGGGCTATGATAGCTTTAGCGCAATGCCTTTTTGACGCGGGCTATGACCATGTTGGTCAAACGGCTATCGGGGATGCCGAAAGTTATTAGACCTGTTCTTCCGCAGCCAAGTCTTCTGCCACCTGGTTTTATGATGAATACTGGTTGAAAGGTGGCCAGGATTTTGCTATCCTCCATGCTGCTCTTTCGCGTGTGAAGGTAGTGTCTCTGTCTTTGATCCTTTGCATAAATGACGAGTTGTGCTTGGTCTATCTTTCTGACTCTTTGCGATTGTTTTAGACGGAAGACGAGAAAGCTGCCATAAAGGCCCATGTGAGTGAATTCCTCTAGAAGTGAGCTCTCTAAAAGCAAGAAGCTGCAGGCGCTTTTAGAGCGGGTGATCAGACTCCCTCTGCGGAAAAAAACCACCCTTCTTCGAAATCCTCTACTCCACCAGCTGCGCCGAACTCTCAAGATGTGAACCCCGCGGTAGATGACTAGGCCATCTTATGAACTTCTGAAAACTTTGTTGGGCAGTACAAAAGTTTGGCACTGCTGTGTAAACTTAAGACATATTTCAATTGTTGTTTAAACAGGTTGATGACGATGCTTTCGCCAATATCGAGGATCATTATCCTCTTATGATTTTGCGTGATGGATTTTTTATTTTTGATGACTCATGGTACAGCTTTCGATGATGACATCCTAATGTTAGCATGGAGCGCTACTTCTAGTCTCGCCTAAGGTAGAGTTTGCGAGATCGGGAAGTTATTAAGGAGTTTTGGGCTCGACATGCTCGAATGGGAACCTATCCCGGAGAGGGTTCTAGTCGAGGGCCAGAGGATGGTTGGAAAATCCCGAAAGAAGAGCCGGTAGATGAAGTGCCTGTTTCGGAGATGTGCGTTATAGCTTTTATGTACTGGAAGACTCTCAATCTTCTTGAGAAGATAAATACGCTTAAAGTGTTGCATCCATTGTTTATTCTTTTGCAATAGCTGCGGTTCGAAGCGAAGGCAAATGGTGAAATTACTATTATTTTTGAATTGCACACCAGCGAGCCCCTCAGTCAAAAATGTACTCGTAAAGCACCGTCCCCCCACCTTTTGCGGCTGAGGGACGGTTGAAGTCGCTGCGAAATGCGTTGGTGTAAAGTTTTCTTTATTTGGTGGTGTGGATACCGCGAAAGATACAGCGTGAGAGTCAATTTTTTACAAGGCTGAAAGCCCTTGTGCTTTCCGGCTGCACAAGTGGTACATAAGTGATCTACCTTCTAACTGCTTGTTGCTCGCGAAACGCTGCCTGTTGCATGTGGAATGCTACCTTCACAACAGCCTAGCGGCTATATGTTTGGCATAGATGTTATATGCATCTTCCACATCGGTTCAGTGCGGAAGATAGCGGATGCTGAACCGTATGTTACAGCTTTCTCTTCCTGATTGCCTCTCAATCCCATTCTTCTAGCTATCGCTTGGTTCTGACGGCCCTTATTTCTCATTGTTTATTTTTGCTAGAGTAGGTTTTCCATGTGGGCACACGTTCTAATTTTGGTCGGCAGAAAGCTTGGCATACCCTTTCCTTCTATAGGCATTAGGGCTGACAAAAGCGGGCCCATGATTTATTGGCCTTGGTCCCACAGTTTGATTTTTGTATCTTCTGAATTCAATGGGAATCGGGTTTCCCTGATTCGTGCTGTGTGTGTCTTCCACATTCAACGTTGGGCAGGTCTAGTGGTAGCCTGTTGTGTAGACTGACAAAAGCCTGTTTCTTTGGCTTTGCCTTTGCTGCTTCGCCGAATGGCCTCCAGCTGGTACTGGCCAACCACCGAGTTTTAATGCATGGGGGTCTTGCCTGCCTATAAATACTTGCCTGCTGGAGTCTCCCTGCCCATTCCAAGTACAACGTTGTGTTGTTGCCAGTAGTTGTAGATGAGTTATCTTGTTTCAGGTTCCACTGCAATAGCATTCTTGCTTCTGCTGTTTTGAATGCTGGTGTAATAGGACCAGAAGTAAGACCGCTTTTCATCTTTCACTCTAGCTTGTTCATGTGATTAGAGATGATTTGTCTTGCTTGTTCAATGATGACAGCATCTTGGCATTCGGCATTGCTAGTGTTGATGCTATCGTGGTTGAACCTAAAGTGATACTAATTATGTTTTGGCTTCCGGTGTCTAGGTTCTGCTTGTAGTCTGTTTTAACTGGTTGCTAGGCTTTCATGGTTCAACATCAATAACATTTGTGCAATGCTCTATTGTGCTTTATTGGTGCTGAATTTTGAAAGCTTCGGGATCAGCTAATTGCAGGTGTGAATTCGAAACTGCCTTGCTTCAGGAGTGATATTTTGTTTCGCATCTAGTCTCTATATTCACGCATAACTTTCATTGTTCCTTGCGCTTTGAGAGGTTTCGCATCAATGGAGCTCGCACCTGGTGGTTTTTACTGTGGCAGAATTTTATTGATGCTGGACCCTCAAAGCTGAATGACCGAGCAAATGATGTCTAAGAGTGGTATTTTACTTTCTTGCTTCAGCATCATGAAAACTCGAGTGCAACTATTATTCTCGAGTTTTGATGGTGCGGATGTAAAATGCGGATGTCTTAGTTTTGCCAGATGAAGCAAATTGATATGAGGCGAAAGACATTACTGTTGGCTTTCATAATTCTACTTTAGTAGAACTCGTTATTGCGTAATCACGGATGATGAGTTTTATTGAACCAGATTGTGAAAGTCGACTAAGATGTCTCTTTCGAGGCACTTTTTTTGTTTATTTGATATGCGAAATTTCGGTGCCTCTCATTTTTGTTTTTGGATGCCCGTTGGCTTCCTTCAGCCTGTTTTAGTCTTAAGCTCGCTTTGAGCTTTCAAATTTTAGCTCTCTCTGAGCTTTTGACTTGTTCCAGTCTTTTGCTAGATACAAGGTTCGTTCTAGCCTTTGGGCTTAGCTCGCTCTGAGCTTTCGAATTTTAGCTCTCTCTGAGCTTTTTTACTTGCTCTGATCTTTCATCAGATACAAGGTTTGTTTTAGCCTTTGGGCTTAGCTCGCTCTGAGCTTTTTGACTTATGAGCGAAAGTATACAGGTTGTTTACAACCTTACATTAGTGACTGCTACGCTCATCGAATATGCAAGGAAGTTTTCCTTGTTTTTGACTTTCGGAAAGACATTTCTCAATAGTGGTAGATGGGGAAAATCGAATTATGAAAGGGGTACAAAGGACTGCCTCGTTAAAAAACCTCACACCTCTTGCAAGGTTTCCCCTATGAGGAAAAAGAGCACAAGTCCCTATAAATGTTTTGTGGAAGTAAAGTAAAAATAAATGAAAATTACATTCTATTTCACTACGTCTAGATCCAGGTGTGCTTGCTTTCAACGCCCTCTTCGTTGATCAGTCGAAAGACGCCCTCTTTGCTTGTACCTAAAACAAAGAAAGGTCCATACCACTGTGATTGTAGCTTGCCTTGTTTGTTTGGTTGTTTGATGAGGACCATATCCCCTGGGTTGATGTTCTTCTAGAGCACCTTCTTGTCCCTCCAACTCTTGGTTTCTTCATGATATTTGTCTAGGTTACGCGCTGCTTCTAACTTTCATTGTTCTGACACTTCCAGTTCGACGTATGGCTGAATTGGAGTTGTGTTTATGATTTTGGTGTGAAAAGAGCTGATTTTCACTTCTTCTAGTGTACTTGCCTCTTCGCTGTACAGTAGGCCGAAGGGGGCAAAGCATGTCGATCTTGTCTTGGATATATTGTGTCCCCATACCGATGTGATCAGTTCCTGAGCCCACTTGCCCTTCTTGTCATTTTTGTTTTCTTCTAATGCTTTCGAAATGGTGGTGAATATTTCTGCGTTTGCTCTTTCGACGGCCCCATTTGACTGTGGGTGACTGATTGATGCGAAAGATAGCTTGATATTTAACTCTGAGCAGAAGTTTTTGTATTCTGCGCAGTCGAATTGCTTATCGTTATCTACTGTGATGTATGAAGGAACTCTAAAATGGCATATGATTCTCTGCCAGGTGAAATTAATCAAGGTTTTCGAAGTTATTTTGGTGAGCGCTTTCGCCTCTATCCATTTTGTGAAATATTCAATTGCTACTGCTATGAATCTTAGGTTTCCTGGAGCTTGCAGAAGTGGTTCGACTATGTCTATCATCCACCTTTGCAGAGGCCAAGTCGGGATGATAGAGCTTGTTGGGTTTGCCGGTGCTGATTGGTTTTTGGCAAATCTCTAATACGCTTCACATATTTTGACTATGTCTTTCGCGTCTGTTGAGGCTGTGGGCTAGTAAAAACCTTGCCTCATGGCTCTGTGTGCTATCTCGTGTGCGCTTCTGTGTATTCTTCTTCCTTGATTGCTTTTGGGTTGTCTTCTTCTTCCTTGATTGCTTTAATTGTTAGCCTTTGATAGAAAACATCTGGTGGGAGTGGGGTGCCCTGAGCTACAGTTTTCTCTAGTTCGTCTGCTACTACATTTTCTCCCTTTCGTATGTGCTTCTGAGTGAATCCGGTGAAGTGTTTCTCTATTCTCCTCACTGCTTCTAGGTATCTTGCTAATTCTCTTTCTCTTGCTTCATAGTCTTTCTCCACGTGTCTGACTACTATTTGCGAGTCAGACTTGAGTATGCATCTTCGTACGCCTAGAGCTCTTAGCTTTCGAAGCCCTAATAACACTGCCTCATATTTTGCTATGTTGGTGGTTGTTTGGAATTCGAGTCTTGCTGCTATCTGACTTTTGGGCCTGCCGAGGGTATTAGAATTGCTGCTATTTCGGCCCCTGAGCTGCACCATGCTCCGTCACAGAAAATAGTCCACATGGGTTCCTCGAAAGTGAGTGTTGTATTGTGCGCGGATGGGGTCCAATCTGCTATGAAGTCTGCTTTGACTTGAGAATTGATGGTGGATCAATGAGTGAATTCTACCACGAATTGGTTTAGCTCTGTAGCCCATTTTCTGATCCTTCTGATGGTTCTGGGTTCCAAAATAGTGCTTCCAGCGGTTGTGCGGAAGTGACTGTTATCGTATGTTGCTGGAAATAGTGCTTGAGCTTTCGGGATGCCATGACCACCGTGTACGCTATCTTTTCAAGTCTTGAATAGTTTAATTTTGCGTCGGATAAGGCTTCTGAAACATAGTAGATGGGAAACTATTGCATTTTCCCATTGCTCTCTTTCCTCCACTAGGACTGCACTTACTGTTGTGTGGGATGCTGCTAGGTACAGCAGTAACTTGGCTTTCGCGGTCGGCCTGTTCAGCGTTGGTAGTTTAGTTAAATACTTTTTTAAATTGTCAAATGCTTGCTGTTACTCTGGTCCCCATTCAAAATGATCTGCTTGCTTTAATGTTCTGAAGAACGGTAGCCCATTCTCCGATGATCGAGCGATGAATCTTCTTAGTGCTGCTACTCTTCCGGAGAGTTTCTGAACTTCCTTTCGGGTGGATGGTGGCTTCATGTTTGCTATCGCTGCAATTTTTTTTGGATTTGCCTCGATTCCTTTAGCTGACACCATGTAACCCAGAATCTTTCCTTTCTTAACACCGAATGCACATTTCTCTAGATTTAACTTCAAACCGCTGCTCTTCAAGTTTGCGAAAGTTTCTTTGAGATCGTCAATGTGAGTTTCTTTCTTGTCACTCTTGACGACTATGTCATCCATGTAATTGACCAGATTCCTGCCTTTTTGTTCCTCAAACACTTTGTCCGCCATCCTTGTGAAAGTTGGGCCTGCGTTGCGCAGTCGTTCTGACATTCACCTGAAACAGTATGTTCCGCAAGGGGTGATGAAACTCGTTTTTTCTTCATCTTCTTTCTTTTTTAGCCAAATCTGATGATATCCGGAAAAGTAGTCAAGTAGGCTCATTCTTTCACATCCGGCTGCGATGTCGACTAGCTTGTCTATTCTCGGCATAGGGTATGGGTCTTTTGGACATGCTTTGTTGAGGTCGGTGAAATCTATGCACATTCTCCATTTCTTTTTTTCTTCTGTACCATGACTACATTCGCTAGCCATTCTAGATACTGTACTTCCCTGATGACTTGGAACTGGAGCAGTCTATCAACTTCTGCTTTCGCTGCTTGTGCTTGCTCATCTGATATCTTTCACAGTTTCTACTTTCTTGGTCTTATCTTGTTGGACACGTTCAAGCTGTGCTGAGCTAGCTCCCTGTCTACTCCTTGAAGGTCAATGGCTGACCAAGAGAAAACTTCTTTGTTGTCGTTGAGGAACTCTATGAGTTGCGCCTTCTCTTCATTATCGAGTCCCTTGCATACGTATACACACTTATCTGGGCAGTTCCACGAAAGCTGGACTTTTTTGGTTTCTTTGATTGGTTTTGCTCTCGGTTGGTTTGCTCTTTCGCGTTCTTCTTCTTCGTCCCCACTTTCATCCTTTTGTTCTTTCATCTTGACTTCGTTGATCATGCTGTAACCAGGTATTGGTTTCCCTTCTATCTTCCTGGCTGCCTTTTGATCGCCAAATACTGTTATCACCCTAAAAGGTGATGGCATTTTCATGCACAGAAAGTTCTGCCTTATTATTGCATCAAACTTGTTTATGAAAGGTCTTCCGAATATTGCGGTGTAGGGGTATTCCATGTCTACTATGTAGAAAGTGACTAGCTCTATTCTGACTTTGTTTTCCTCTGTGAAAGCCACCTTCAATGTTTTCTTGCCTATCACGTGTAACATCCCTAGTGTTAGGCTTAACCAATCTGGCATTTCATTGCATAATCATCTCATGAGCATCTCATTTGCATGGTGATCATATAATTAGGCCATGATGTTTGATGCTTACTTGTTTATATTTTAAATAGAGTTTTTGAATGCTAGGTTGTGGTTGCTATGTAATTGATGCTTGTATTTATTTGAAATATGTTTATAATGTTGCTAGGATCAGTGTTTGTGTTGGTCATATAGCCCAAAAATGAATTGGTTGAGTTTTGACCAAAATGCCCCTGGATTTGAATTCTAGCCCTTTTGAAAATGTGTTAGTTACATTGCTTATCTCAAGCTGGACCCTTAATATGACTGGTAGAGAAAAATATAAGGAGCAAAAGTTGTTCAATGTGCATCTCATGAAAATTATTTTAAGGTCTTCAAAAATGCCAAAAACAATTGCCCATATATATAAATTATTATTTTTTAATGGATTTTTGACCCAAATTTATATTTCCAAATTTAGGCCGAACTAGCTAAAACTTCTTATATATGAAATGTTCTACTCTTCAAATGGAACAATTTCATATTCAAACTTTCCCTAGATTTGGCTTCTTTTGCAATCTACAGCGTGTCGAATAATGCAGTTCAAGACAAAAATGGTGGGACCCACCTAGCCCCACCTGTCTGCCTCGCTCTCCCTTCGCTCCTGTCTTCTTCCCCGCTGCCGCGTGCAGTGCTGCAGTGCAGCACCACTGCCATCACTATCGTGCCTCGCTCCCCTGCATCGAGCTCCCGTGCTAGCACTCGATTGCGCACACCGTGCCCAGACGCTCGCCCGCACACTGCTTCGCCCGCTGGTCCGACGTGCCGAGTCGCTCGCCCATCGCACATAACGTCGGCCACCATTGCAGTGCCACACACCAACGTCTCATGCCAACGGCTACACGAAGCGGCAGGATAGGCACTCGAGCACCCACACCGCCTGCCCGCTCGCCCCTGCCTTTCCGCTGCGACCGATGCGTCGCTACGCCGAGCGCCATGGGTCTCGCCTCGTCGCCCTCGCTGCTCGGGCCGGCCGTGCACGCCACGGCTCGAATTGAAGAGCCCCAACTGCCCTTTATCTACCCTCCACCAACCTCACTCCATCCCCCACTCCTTTCCCCTCATTTTTCCCCTCGCGCATCACCGACGCCCGCCATGGCCACTGCCAAGCTCACTGCCGCCTAGCTTCCTCTCCAGCTAGCCATTTTTCAATCTAAGGGCATCGTCGTGTTCACCATAACCTTCACCACCTGCTTGACCACCTCTCACGCCCGATTACGCCAGGTAAAGGTCAAATCGACCGATCCCCTTTCCTCCGCGCGCCACAGCCGCCATGGCCGCCGGAGCGGTTCGCCATGGCCGTGCCTCTCCCGACCTGCTTCGCCCTACCTCTTGCCTGCTCCAGTGTCGCTAGGGTTAGGGGATGCTCATCGCAGAGTCAATGGCACTGGTTGCGGCCTTACACGGCCATCCCGCCACCGTAGCTCGCCGCCGTCCGCCGGCGTGCATGGGCGCCGGTGTTAGCCGCCACGAGAGCTTGCACTTCATGCCTCGTTAGACTCATCTCGTCGTGCAGAGCCCGTAGGTGCCGGCCGTTTCACTGGAGATGCTCGCCGCCGGCAAGGAGCCGTTGGCCGTCGGCCGTCCCTGTCTCGGTCACGCTGAGCGGTGGGCCCGGGCTGACGTCATGTGTTGATGTCAGCAGGGTGCCCGCCTGGGTACACAAGCCGGGTGGCTTTAGCATAGGAATGGCATTGTATACACCGCGGGGTACACCTAGCATGTTCAGTTCGCTTTTTCATAAAATACACTTTTAACAGATTTTGGGTTAAATCTTTAGAAAATCTTAACTTGCTCATTTTAAGTCTAAATGAGGTGGTTCAACTTGTAATATTTTTTTGTGTAGATATCTATGCAGGAAAATATGATGTGCCATATTTGGGATACTTTTATGTATAGTTTTATTTAAGTTAATTTATTTACATTAAATGCTTATAATCTTTGAAAATGCATAACTAAATCTAGAATGCTCAGAAAAATATGATTCTTATTGGATTAGTCTTGTGTTGGCCTGCTCTATCTATGAAAAATATTTAATGCATGCTTGCTGTGTAAAAATATGAAATTGTAGTTCAAGTGTGATTTTAGGGCTATTATTGGAATAATTCAAAAATGTATTTTGTGGGCCTAGTTTTGGGTTGATAATTTTTGAGGGCTACTTATATGCCATAAGGTATCTCTTGATATAGTAAAACATGAGGTTTGATATACTTTATAGTACAAAGTATTTTTAGGTCCCCTGTTATGTGCTGCCTAGTCTTTTTTGTGTAGAATGATAGACTTATTCAAATGAGGTGAAAATGGGATAATAGCCTAGGATTGATGTGTATTATCTCTTGTAATTTTTATAGATTTTTATGGGAAGTTAAACTAGGTGTTGCAGTTATACCCTATTCATAAAGTTGTTTTAATTCAACCTTGCGTCGCCCTATCACGCCATCAATAGTGTTTTTTTGGGCATGCATAGGGTGTTTGATCTGTTAGTGTTATTATGCAGCTTTTAGCTAATGTCTCGAATACATTGCCTGGTGTAGATTTGCTAGTAATGTATTGTGTGTGCGTGAATGGAATTATGGTAGTGATTAGCATCTAATGAATGTGTCAAGATGGTCATGCTTAGTATGGGTCTTTGGCTTTACTGGATTGTTTGCTAGTGATAGTAAGAGGGTTAGTTGCTTTATTGGCTTGTTTACTGGTGATAAGTAGAAAGCAGGTGCCACCTATAGGCTTGCATTGTTGCAGTAGAGAGTGCCGTAGATTGCCTGTGACTAGGGTACATGCTCCTGAATAATATGGACTACCATGTGGAAAGAATATGCAAAGCATCCATTCATCATCATACTCCATCATCATATTCTATGCATTCCTCGTATTCATACACGCATATGCATCATACAGGATCGCTAGAAGAACGGAACATGACGTGAAGCGAGGATCCAGAAGTGGAGTGATCAAGTGCCTAGAGCTTCAACCTCGCTCATCAAAGGAAGGCAAGCCTCGGAGCATTCCTTCATATGATTTTATAAATAACTTAATTTGCAACCTTTATTGTTTATGATGCATTAAGTTTATAGGCGTTGATCGATACCGTTGATGCATTATGAGTACCCTTGTCCACCTGAGTTACCCAAACACCCTATTAGGTATTGGAACGATACATGCTTAGCCCTTCTTAACTAAATTGGTAGAAGTCAGTTGATTTCCTGTCATCCGCGAGTTATAGGTGGTGACTTATAATGGTGAGCTATGTTGTTATCTTGGAATAACCATGAGAAGTAATAAATTAAGACCGGGCGGGATTGGTGATGTGGACAGAACTAGAGGTTCTGTGTTGTTTTTATCCCATCGTGTCGACATAGGACCCGTTCGATGTCTCGGCCCTCTTGTCATATTGAACGCCACCCCACAATTAGTTGGCATTATGGAAACCACGAAGCCTAGTAGCATGTTTGGGCCGGGTTTCGACCTGCCGAACGCATCGTATTGGAGATGGCACGGGTGATTACAGGGGCGCGAAGAGTAATCCTAAGATCGGCGCCCGACTAGTATGCAGCCGATCGGCCCCTGGGTACGATGGTTCCTGTTGATCCCGCGACTATCTTTTACCCAAACAGTGCGAACGATGACCTAAGGTGCCGTTGTACAGGCATGTCTGGGTTTGTGTGGGGAATATTTCACCAGCTGGTTAGGAATCAATTCAAATCTCCATCACTCCTGGATAGTGAGTACTTGACTTGAGCACCGGCATCGTAGTAACAACTTGAACAAAGAGATGAGATGGTTATGATGTTGATGCTGAAAGATGCTCAACCGAAATTAGTTACTATTCTTGCTTAATGATTACACCATGCTTGCTTAGTTCAGGTGCTAATCTAGCATGATCAGGTTAATGACTTTAAAATACAAAATTAGAGGGATATAATAATTGCTCTTAATAAGCTCAAGCTTTTTACGCAAAGAAATGAGTTAGCTAACCTCCTTATAAAGCCTTGCATCCTCCTTGGTGTCACTTTATTTTTGGTTTATGACGGGTAAGTCTAGCTGAGTACATTCTCGTACTTATAGTTTTATTCCCACTTGTTACAGATCATAAGACTTTTGTTGTGGCGACAAGATGGACATGTATCCCACTACGGGAAGATTAGAACTTGGGCAAGGTCATCTCTTATATCTCGTCTACTTGCTGTTGTTGGATGTCGACCCTGAGCTGACACTGTATTTAAATCATAGGTGTGAGTATATTTTGAAAATATATCTACTTCCACTAATTATTTGCAACTCTTATATTCTAAAATGTAAGGACAGGTGAATGGTAACTGCTGAACTGTGCGATTCTGGTGTGTCATTGGAAAAGTTTGAAATCTTTTGAGATTTCATGGACTACCAGGTTAATATGAGCACAAGGTGCTAACTAAATTGCCTCGGCGGTTTACTTAGTACCTTGGGTTTATATCAATTGGGCGGTTCTGTTACATCCCGTTTATGCTTGATCCTCCGAAGCCGAAATGGCGTTCCCTGGTGCCTCGAGAGTTCTTCTGTTGAGCCCCATTTTCTCGAAAGCCTTGTAGAAAAGCATGTTCGTTGAACTGCCATTGTCGATGAGTATGTTGTGTAGCGTGAATCCATTGACATTCGCTGTAGCAACGAAGGTGTCATGGTGAGGGTAGTCACTGACTAGGAAATCACTTTCGTTGAAAGTGATTGGCACCATGGACCAAGTTGGTCTGTTGAGTGGTCGCCTGGCGGTCACTGCATGCACTCGTCTTTTGAATTCTTTTCTTGCTCTCTTGCTCTGATGTTCGAGGCTTGGTTCGCCTGTGATGGCGAAAGTGTGACCATTTGACGGAAGTACCACGTTGATTACTTGATTTTCTTACGGATTTTCTTGCTGTGCCGGTGGAAGCTAAACTTGATGATGTTGTTCTTGCACAGCTGGAGATGACACTATTGTAGAATGCACTTGGCTTTGAGGTATCTAATATAGCGGGTTGTAATTCTGCTGGGGCCAACTATATGCCGGTTGACAGTATATGATCAGTTGTGGGTACTGTTGCAACAGCTATTGCTGGTGATACTGCGATGGTCCTTGTTTGAGGCTTGAATTGCAGCTTGCTTCACGAGTGGTGTTGTGGAACACTTGTTTCTGTCCATCTCCTGCATTCAAAGCATCATCTTTTTCTTTCTGCTCCTTTGCTAGTTGGGCATATTTGCATTCCCTTGAGAAATGTCTTTATTTTTGCCGCAAACAAAGCAGTATGGTCCTCTTGGGGCGATGCTCCTTCCATGTCCTCTGCCTCTTCCACGCAGAGGTCTTCCACCTCTATTTGCCTGACCTCCATTCTGTTGTATCTGGGCGGTGCTTCGGGCGTTGGCGCGAAAGTGGCGTCTTGCTGAGGTTGCTGGTCTTGTAAATTGTTTACTGGCCAGAAGTTCTGGTTGCTTTGCTAATTCATGGCTTGATTCTGCCTTGGGGTGTTCTGCCTGAAGCTATTCCTGGCTGCTTTGCGTCTACATAGATCTTCTTCTGATCTTGCGAACTTTCGTATTTCTCGGAACAAGTCTGTTACTATTGCTGGTGTCTCTCTTGTGAGATATGCTGCACATGGTCCCATTTGTAGGCCTTGTATAGCCTCTTTGATTACCATGTCGTCTGATGCGTTTGGCACTTGTGCTCGTAGCAGCGTTAGCTTGTCGAGATATGATGATAGACTTTCGCCTTCTTCTTGGGTGCAAGTCATCAGATCCCTGGTTGTCTTCCTTTCTGATTGGAATCCTTAGAAAGTTGATAGTTGGAGCTTTTTTGCATGTGTCCAACTTCTGATGGACATGGGCTTGAGAGTCGTGAACCATTCATAGGCTACATCCTCCAGTGCCGTGATCAGAGATTTCACTAAAGTTGTCAGATCTCCACCCGTCGAATGCACTGCTGCCTCGTAACTTGCAGGTTGGACTTCCCATTGAAAGTTGGCAGTCTTGGCTTATAGTTGATTGGCCATGGGCATATCTAGAGCTCTGACGAAAGTGGGGAGTTGGTGTCGATCGGGAGTAGTTTCGGTATTGCCGCTTGGACTGGGAACTGATATTGCATTGTCTGCGGTTGTATGTTTGCTGCTGGAGCTTGAGCTGCTCCCTGGGCCGCTGGAAGCTAGACATACGCTGCTTGACCCAGGCCGTCGCCTGGTAGTTGGGCTTGTACTTGCGCTACCTGTAGTTGTTCTATCTCTCTTTGCAATGCTTGTCTTCTGGCTTCCGCCTCTTGTATTGCCTGTTGGGTGGCTTCCTCATGTTTTTTAGCGCTAATTTGCTGTGCAAGTTGGTCTCATTGGATTTGAAGTGCTCTTATTTTGTTCTGGCTATCATCGAGACGTTTGAGGAGTCTTGTGTGAATGTTAAGTTGATTTTGTTCTTTCGAAAGCTCCAGTTCTTCCGCTGGCAGTTCGTCTCTTTCGTCTTGCTAAAGGAGGTCTGCATCTACGGGGTCTTCCGCGAGTCCCAAGAGGGGATCACGTGGAAGTGAAAGTTGCATGTCTTCTGAACGCTCTGTGATAACAGTTGAGCTTCCAGGAACCTCAGGTGCGGGAAGAGCCGGCCTTGCGGAAGTCCTTTTTGCCAATTTTCCTCGAGCCATGGTATATTCGGAGGATCCCCACGGACGGCACCACTGTTGGTATTTGGCCCAACGACCAAATACCGGAAGGTCAATAATTGAAAGTCAAACTAAATGAAGTCTTGGCTTATAGAGAAATCCATTGAAGATCAAAACGATCCTCCTTTCTTCTTCTTTCCCTATACAACGCCCCAAGGGGGGTATTTATACAGCTCCAGGACTCCTCATTGACCTTTTTACCCTACATTTACACACGCATGTACACCAAACTAGGTCATCCCACGGGGCAGAACCGTCTTCCTGGCCCCAGCGTACGCGGCTCCCGAAGCTTCCATTCGCCCTCCATAACCGTACGGGCCGACCCGGCCCACGTGGGCCCTCGGAGGCCACACGCGGCCCAACTCGTCCACCTGCATCGAACCAATTAAGCTTACAAATCCACCTTTCGACGAAGTACCACACGGTGACTTCCACACGCGACGCTAAACCAACTTCCGGCATAACGCGACAGGCAGCTTTCGCCAACCGGGTCGTACCCAACTCTCGCAAGCCACGTCGAGCGTGACTTTCGTTCGCCAGGCTGGGCCTAACTTCCGGAGATCGCAACCCGAGTGGAGCCATGCTTCCTCGATCAAAGTAGTACCCGACTTTCGCAACCCGACTTTGGTCCGTCTTCCGGAAGTCACAGCCGACCTGACTTCCGCAAGTCAGGAAATTCCTCCGACATCCGCGGCTCGCTTCACCCCGCTGGGCTTGGGGTGGTCAACATTCGGGCCCACCCCAACATGGAGTGAGGTCTAGGGTAATGCAATCTCATTGGATAATAGGGCTGATCCGTTTCAAGAAAATGTTACTTAGTTTTTTAAAATGTAATTAAATTACGCTACAAATACTTTGTGACCACATAC
>CM041636.1:38156078-38182366 GCA_023333625.1 Bothriochloa decipiens | reverse complement strand
ACGAGTGGTCAAATTTGAAATAAAAAAAATCAAACGAACTACAATTTAAGACGGAGGAAGTAGTTCACTACTAAGTTAATTTGAATTAAGTGCAATCGGCTCTCAACTTTGGTGCCAAAATGCGATTTTGAATATAACGGGAAATTTCAAATTCCAAAAGCACACGAAACTGAATTTTCAAATACGGTCTACTGAACCGCACTTGTAAACACGTTTACAGGGGCGGCTGAATTGACAGTCCTTGTAAAAATAGTTTCAAAAACAGACATCGTAATGGAGCTGTCCCCAGAAATGCTTTTCTAGGAACAGTTAAATGCTTGAAGCTGCAAACGCTCAATCTTTACAATCTGCGGAATTATAGAGGTTTTTCAAACCGCCCCTGAAAATTAATTTTTACCGTCTCTAAGAAACTTTTCTATACTTAATGCTTCACTCCTCCTAGAGTAGCAACGAGGACTAACGTCGTGAGTAGTCTTTTGGGATTATTAAAATTATTACTTGGGCGGATGGGCCACCCTGAATCTTCTAAGAACTGAGCTCTCTAGTTATGAACTATGATGCAGGTGACAGCCAATTTAGTGAGATAACTAATGAGGCCCGAAACAGAATTTGGGACTTACCTAACTTGTGACGTCGTTGAGCCAACATAGTTACTAGTTCAAGGACTTGTCATTTTTGGGTAAGAAGAGGTGCTTAGAAGCTGAAATTTAACAAAAACAAGCACTCTGATTAGTTTGAGGGAACTGCATATATGCAATTTTAAATCTATTTTGGTCTCGACACACAAGCATGGTTGCTATCTCTGACACCGTACGTAGCCCAGTTCTGCATAAACATATTGCTTCCCTATTTTCGATTATTGAGTAATTTTTAATATTTCCAGAACGCTGAGACTAAAGCTATGCGTTTCCCCGAGAAGGTTCTGGTCGTTGTGCCCAGATGACAGAATTTTCAGTAAAAATCACTTATTTCAGTGAGTCCGAAGTAATATTATACGGGTAAAAATTTTCGGCCAATTCATATTCTTAGTCATGTCTAGAGTTAATAACAGGGGTACCGTTGTAAATGGAATTTTCACGCGAGTCCAGAGTCCTCTTCCGGCTTCCGCGCAAAGCAAAGAAAACGGTGAACAGGTCCTGGGTCCTGACGTCATGGGTTACGTGTGCTCAGAAAGCCGTCGTCACGCATGACTCTGGCACCAGCTGATGTGCGTCCCGTCTATAAAACTGTACGAGGAGCGCGTGCTGCATCGGCAGTATAGCAGCCCACCAGACCATCTGCATCAACAAGCTAAAGCGTTCCACTGCAGAGACGAACCATCTCTTTTACTCTTTCGCAGGCACAGGAAATGGCCGGCAGCTGGGAGGAGGACGCGACGGCACCGGCGGCGGTCCAGAACAAGAAGGTGGTGCTGAGGAAGCACGTTACCGGGTTCCCCATTGAAGACGACATGGAGATCATTGTGGACACTATCAAGCTCCGTGTGCCGGCAGGGCTGACCGCCGTGCTGATCAAAAACCTCTACCTGTCATGTGACCCCTGGATGCGTGGCCGCATGACCAAGCACGAAGAGGGCGCTTCCGTGCCGGCCCTTGACTTTGTGATCGGTGAGGTACGCATCCAATTTCGATCCATCGCCAATTAGTCTATTGGTAATCGTAATTGGAGCACTAGAATCAGAGGTGAAGAAATCTGTGTCTTGTTCATCAATCAGGCCATGGTCAATTACGGTGTGGGCAAGGTGGTCGACTCGACGCACCCAGAGTTCACCGCCGGCGACCTCGTCTGGGGTATGAGTGGATGGGAGGAGTACACCCTCGTCAGCCAGTCGGAGTCCCTGCACAAGATCAAGCACCCTGAGCTCCCGCTCTCCTATTACACGGGCGTTCTTGGTCAGCAACCTAATGATTCCATGCACCATCCATTTTGCCTTTTTCTCCATTTCCCTTTCAACTTCTACAAGTAACTGACTGACGATGCCGTTCTGGAAACTTGCAGGCATGCCGGGGCTCACCGCGTACGCTGGGTTTACCCATGTCGCCAGGCCAAACAAAGGCGACTTCGTGTTCGTCTCGGCCGCGTCGGGCGCCGTGGGACAGATCGTCGGGCAGCTGGCAAAGATCACCGGCTGCTACGTTGTCGGTAGCGCCGGCTCTGACGAGAAGGTAAACCTCCTGAAGACCAAATTCGGCTACGACGACGCGTTCAACTACAAGTCGGAGACTGACCTCGGCGCTGCGCTGAAGCGCTGCTTCCCCGACGGTATCGACATCTACTTCGACAACGTGGGTGGAGCGACGCTTGACGCCGCGTTGCTGCACATGCGCCTCGGTGGCAGGGTTGCCGTCTGCGGGATGATCTCGCAGTACAACCTGGAGGAGAGGGATGGCCTGCGCAACCTGTACTACATCATCGCCAAGTCCATTCGGGTGGAGGGGTTCAATGTCGGTCGCTTCTTCCATATGTACGCGAGGTTCGAGGAGGAGATGGCTGGCTACATCAAGGATGGGAAGATCACCGTCGTCGAGGACGTCGTTGATGGCATTGAAGGTGCACCGGCAGCTCTAATCGGTTTGTTCTCTGGCAAGAATGTGGGCAAGCAGGTGGTTGCGATCGCAAGGGCATGAGTTGAACAAAACGCTGCGTGTGTGATACAATCTGATTGGATAATAAAGCTGCTCAGTACCTATCCTTGTTTCAATATAAAGGGCATCATTATTGTCTGTGTTGGGACAAAAAAACATATTTACAATTCAGAAGGGGCTAACACCCGAATGTTGGGACAGACGCTGCGTCAGGACTCAGCTCCCACATCACGAGAAATCAACATCACAACTATGTCCGGCAGCACCAACTATCTCAGCCCTGCACAAGATTCTCTATTGCCTGCCATCTGTCACCACTTTTGACCGCCCCTCACTTTCTTTTTCTCGTTCATTTTGTCGGCATCTCGTCCATCATCTCATCTCGCCGGTGTGCATCCTTTTCAGCTCACTGAGTTCAGAGCTTTTTGCTTGCTGTACAGTACTCCATTTCGTGCCGAAGCAGCACGGCTGTGTTTAGTTTCCAAAATCACCCAAAATTCTCTATGTAGAATTCTTATCACCTGTTATATCAAAATATCGGCATATGTATAAAGTACTAAATATAGATAAAATCAAAAACTAATTACACAGTTTTGTTGTATTTTACGAGACGAACATTTTGAATCTAATTACGCAAAGTTTAGATAATTTTTACTAAATACAAATAAAATATTACAGTACGCTAAGATGATATGATGTGACATGAGAACTAAACACACGCGTGGGGTGTCTTGTCTCTGATTTGGTCTTGTCTCTGACACCCGTGCACAAACTAATTACGCTGCTTTGGTCTTGTCTCTGACAGACGTTGCACAGAGGCGCCGGACCCACAGAGATACAGTAGACGTCGCAAAACGCAGCATCAACAGTGTCCTCCCCATGAAAACTCGTGTACCATCATTCGAATTCATGTTTATTGTAGAAATCATTCATTTCGAGGTTAGGCGGTCAGATTGAGGAACAATTAATATTTTCCTTAGAACATACCGTCCCGTTACATCCCACAAGGTTGTAGACCGTTGGGGAACCAAAACAGTGTTTTGAAATCGTTTAATAAGAACGGGTAAAAAATATAGTTTTATATTTTTTTTGTCCGCCGCTTTTTTCTTCCACCGTGCCAATAATATTTCTTCCTCCGACCATAATAAAGTGTTTTATTTCTGATTCATAGTCCGTAAAGGACTCCGCCTCTCCTGCCGTTTTCTTTTGTACATTGCCGCACGAGAGTCGAATTCTTCATGGGTGTTTCAATCCCAACAGAAAAGGCATGATAAAATCAAATCTAAAAAATATATGCGACACATAAAACGAAGGGGAATCGACCAAAGCTCCCGCTCCCAGCTCGTGCTGCCACTCAGTGTCGCCGCCGGCCGTCGCACGCCAGTGCCCAGCTCGCGCTCGAGCGGGCCGAGGACGACGGCACGGAGATCTCTCGGGCGCCGCTGGGAAGGACACGAGGACGCCGCTGGCCACCGCCGGCGTGGCGCGGCAGCGCCAGCGCGTTGATTGGAGCCTCGCCCAACAGCTCGGCCGTCACGGCCTCGTCGGACCTTGAAGGAGAGGGGAAGCTGCGTGGGAGGAAGGGGGCCGCCATCTCGAGTGGAGGGAGCGGGCATCGCGAGAACGGCAGCCAGGCGACGCTAGGATGGGGTGGTGGCGGAGGCGCGAGCTAGGCGGCGCGTGAAGGGGCTTGCGATGCGGATGAACTAGAAATCTGGGCGCGCCGTTGGCACGCCATTGTTGATCTCTTGTGTATATGACCCTCGGTTTTATCTGTTGAGGCGGAGTTTATGCACATATATGATTTAAGGAGAGATAATGTCCGGCAATAGTAGGAGCTTATTCATAGTAAACTATAAAAAATAATTTTAGTGAATAACATTGTGATAAATGTTTTGTTTTAGTGTATGATGCTTAACGTTCCTCACGTATGTGTAATATTAATGTGAGATGTTTTTTCTTTTGATTTAGTGAATAAGTAATTCTTTTTATTTTTGGCACTATAAAACAATTAGTTTAAATAAAATATAAGTTTAATCGTCAGTACCAAATACATGTACTACATCCGGTTAACGAAAACATTGCTACCAACGCATGATATTAGTTTATTTGTTCTTGATCTTCGAAATTTGTAACTATTCTGTTCATCCCTAAATAATTATTGTCGTTAGTGTGCCCTGTATATTTGATTCAATTTGTATAAACAAACATGCAACATTTGTATCTCTAAATATTAAAAATTAGATTCAAATATATCTTTTTAATTACCCTATTTTCTATCATAAATATTAATATTTAATATATATTGGACAAAGTTGTTTCTCTCACAAATAATAGATATTTAGGGACAGAGAGAGTACTACATGTGAAATAATAGATATTTAGGAATAGAAGGAGTATATGTGAAAGTGGATGTGAACGTACACAGACCGGTACAAGTACCAAATTATAATTTATTTATTTTATCATTTGTCAAGAAAAATGAATAAAATGAATAGTCAAACACGATACTCAAAAGTAGAAAATGACGCTTTTAATGAGACGGAGGGAGTAGATGTGAAAATACCTAGATTAATTGGTACAAGTTGTATAAATAAAGCGCAACATTTGTGTCTCCATATTAATAATATTTCAATATGCGTTTGAAAAAATTGTTTCACAAAAAAGCATAAATGATAGATATTGAGCGACAGAGGGAGTACCTACACGTGAAAGTGGATGTGAAAGTACCTAGATTAACTGGTACAAGTACCAGATAGAGTGGGTCAAATTCCTAGATTATGTGGGATGGTACCAAAATTAACTAGTACAAGTATGAGATGGAGGGGGTGCACTTCTTCTTTTGTTTTACTCCCTCGGCTCCCTAAATATATGTCGTCTGTGATTTATAAGAAATAATACTAACTAAATATATATTAAAAGTATTAATATTTATGGTACATAATTAGTACCATTTTTTAGCTGATCATAGCTAATACGAACTTTGAATCTATTTTTAATAAATTTATTTAGAGATACAAATATTGCACATATTTTGTACAAATTAAGTCCACCTTGCGGCACACGCAACAATGCGATAGTTATTTAACGATGAAGGGATTAAGTGCTAAGTTTATCTAAGAATTGTGTTTTGAATTCCGTTTCTTAGTTAAATACTAATTTTCTCTTAATAATAACATTTCTTTAGTGATAATTAAAAAATACTAATTGCAGTTCAAGTTCAACTATTTTTGGTATGTACCAAAAAAGGTTGACCATACAACTATTTCACGTTCAAAGAACAAAGGTTCGGGTCTATCTGGCTTAGATTATGAAAAAAGCCTGTCCATGCAGGCCCACTGGAAAAAGCAAAGTTATAAAAAAAATTTTCAATGAACAAAGTTTAGCACTTCAATGAAACCACAGATCTGTAATCTTACAAACAAACCAACATAGGACAGTGAAAATTTGTTGGAAGGACAAAAAGAGAACCCTTCAAACAATACAAGATTAGGATAACAAGTAGAAGCTAGATAACTATATATAACAACAGTTCAGATCTGTTCTCACAGAGCTAAAATCTAGAAGTTTTAGCTGTACCTAAGAACCTATATATTACTCTTATATTACTAATTTAATGTAACAGATTTGACAATCCACATTACGCAGCAAATCATTGTTATAAGTATTCAAGAGAAAAACTAGGGGAATAAAATTGAGGAGTCTGTTTGAAAAAGGAGAGACCTGTCTGAAATCAACCTATAGATTTTTCTACCAGAGGGATCTGAAAACAGTCAGCGCTGTAGCAAGATAAATAGCAACAAAAGGTGTCAGACATGTAATCTGACAAATAAAAAAGTTACCACTAAAAAAGTTATCACGACCGCAATAGAAAACAGAGCGAAGACCAAGCATAAAGTACCTTTTGGACCCACCGCATTTATCAGAAAATGTATGGAAAAAAATCGATAGAAGAACAGCTAGGACTGGTCTTAGATAGAAGAACATACTGCATTTAACAAAGAAAAAATTAAGAAGATGAAAAGTTCTAGATCTGAAATGCCAGGACGAAGCTGACGAGGATCCATACAAAAAAACAAATAAAACGAAAAGTATTCAAACTAGAGAATAACAGAAACGTTTATTGGGGTTCTAGATAGGCGATTGTACCTGTTGACTCAAGAGCAGAGGAAAATCAAATCATGTCTGAGAGAGGGTGCAAACGAGAGAGAAAAGTGGAATAGAAGAGAGGAGAGGATGGGCCGGCAAAGATCTAGTGGTACAAGAGAGCAAAAGATTAAGGAAGATGAAGAACGATACAGAGGAGACTACAGGAAGGAGAAAGAGGAAGAGAGGTACGGTACTAGATATGAGAGATTTCAGGAGGAACAGAAAAGAGGAAATGAGAGAGCAGATAAAGAAGATGGAGAAAGGCAGAGATAAATGAAAAGGTAAAGAAGGGGAGAGAGAGTAATGTAACACCTCTGGTGTTATATTAACTAAAACATGTCATGTCATCATATGCATTGCAAAGCATTTATGTTTAAGTCAATCTTGATGTGCATTAACTAAAATAAGTTTACATTTCATAGGTTACTTATGCTCATAAAATGTTTTGTCACATGAAATAATAAAACCCTATTTTCGAATGTCATCTCAAATACTTAATTTATATTCTATGTACTTGAGATGTAAACCATGTTTACACTAGTATCAAGCATAGTGTATAAATCTAAATCCAACCCTTAAAAGTGATTTCCATATTTGAAGTTTAATTTGGATTTCAAAGCTTATTCCCAAGTTTTACAATTCAAATTTAAATTCAAATTGAAAAGTTATAAAATATTTTCAAAAGTCAACTTGGTCCACCAAGGGTGTCATTGGGTCATTAACCTAAAAATGTCCTTGGATGATGTTTGTGATCACTAATGACCAACCAATTAATTTAGAAACCAAATCGAATTGTTGTTAGGTTTCAAAAACCCTTTATTTCAAAACCTGGTTTTATCCCCTTTTCTATAATTCAAAATCTATAAGGAATTTGAAGATACTCTAAAACGATAGTTTGTAGATATTGACAAGATCTACAAAGTTGGTATTCAAAGTTTTTCAAGTTTCCAAAAAGAATTTCAAATAAATTTGAAAATACAGTTTTCCAGCATTTGTCCCCTTTTGATTTTAAAAGCATAATTCAAAATTTTTGCATAATTTGAGACAAACTTTATATATGAACCATGTTTTTTTTAAAAGTTAAACATTTCATAGTTTTGAAGATTTTCAAGTTTTATTGAAAAATCAAAAGTAATTTCAAATGTTTATTTCTAGGGTTTTATTCCCTTTTTGAATTTGAATTCATATTTCAAAAAATATGAAGAATTTGAAAATATTTGTTAAATTAAAAGTGTATATATTGAAAAGTTATGCAAACTTTATTTTTGGATATTTTCAAGTTCTTATATAATTTTTGGAGTAATTTATTATTTTCGATGAATGGCATTTCTGTAATTTGCTTGACCAGTATCAAAACCTATGGGTGGCCGCCATGGCCGGCTTCTCAAGCCGCGCCGTCGTCCACCACCGCACATGCCACGGTCACCATCTCGCCCCGAGCGCACGAAGCTTCGCCGCCCGCGTGTCGCCCGTTCATACCCCACCTCAGCCCTATATATATGCGCAGCCGGCTGTCGTCTTCTTCTTTTCCTCCTGCTCGCCATCGCCGACGACCTCGCTCCGCCGCTCAAATTCGCCGTCTTCACTCCATCTCTACCTTCTTGTTCTTTCCTGAAGCTCCGCCTTGACCTCTTCTGATCCAGCTAGTGCCCGCCCTCATCGCCCGTAACGACCGCACGTCGCCATCTTTCTCGCGGCCGGTCGCCGAGCCGCTGCGAGCTTTCTCACCGTCCACCACCGCCAAGGTTGAAAAAATATTTCCTTTAACCCTCTCATCATGTTCTCCGCCTTCTCCTGCCCCTTATGCGCAGCTTGGTCGGCTTGATGGTGCCCAGGAACCGCCGGAACGCTCACCTTGCCATCGGAGCGCCGCCGCCGCCATCAGCGCCGCCGTCCGCAGCATGACTCAACCACTCCGAGCTTTCATCTTCGATCGCACCAAAACCGCAGTGAGCTCCTGCACCTATCCATGTCCTCAATTTCATCTTTAATGCACCCTAGTGGCCGGTTGCCGTGCGTCGCCGCCAGCATGGCCATGCCGCTCCGCCGCGCGCGTAGCTGCGTACGTTAGGGACCTAGTAGAGTTTCGTTTTGTTGTCAATCATGCTCGCGTGGATGTATAGCTCATGCCCGTGCGCTCGCCGTCGCCGGAAGAGCCTCCGGTGAGCTCGGCAGTCGCGCCCGAGCTATGCCGCGCATCCATGACCGCCGGCATGGATGTTGCCGTTGATCCGCCGCTCCATTAACCAGCCCAGGGTGTTCGTCGCGTCGAGATGAGCCTGTAGGGTCAAGTCCCATCGCCGGAGACCTCACCGCCGGCGAGTTTTGGCCGGTCAAAATCGATACCGCCGCCGATCAACTGGGGGAAGAATTTCCTTTTTCTTTTTCTATTTTTTTAGAAAATGATTTAAATGCTATTTTGTTTGGAAAATCATAGTAATTCATGTATAGCTCCAAAAATTATGAAAATTTATATGTATGCTCTTTATGATGTCATCTACCTAGAAAAAATATGAAATGCCAAATTTGAGTAATTTTTGCATAAGTTAAAATTAGTCCTTTTAATTGAAAAATGCACCTTCTATGATTTTTAATAAATAAAATATTTGGCTTTTATTTCTAAAATTTATTTTGCCATCTATTTAGACCAAGAGCTTTTCAAAATCAAATTTTAAGCTCAATTAGACAAATTTAATTTTATACCTTTATTTTAATGCTTTTAATTAAATAATTAACCCCTTTACTCATGTTTGATCTTTATAGGGTTGTTTGACTTTGGGATTGCTTGATGACCTTGGGTTAATAACCCTAATGACCTTTGGCACTTTAATAAACTATTTGCGCTTACTTGGATCATGTCATTAGGGTTTAATTAACGTTATTTTATGTGTTTAATGAACTTATTTAATGTCGTAGTTAACCCTAATAAACTTAGTAAGTAAGTTCTGTTGGCTTGCAACTTTATCGTGAAGGAAAGTTATACTCAAGCTCTTAATCTGGTCATGCACCTATCGAGCATCATGTTTACTATTTCATCATGTTGAATCATATCATTTTATCGTATAGTTTTCGTTCACGGAGAGTTTAACATTGTCGCACCAGATCCCAAGGAAGAGCAGATTCAGGAATTGAGAGTAGATCCAGAACTCGAGACCATCTACCCTGAATACCAAGGCAAACCCCGGATATATTTAAACCCTTCCTTGATTTTATAAACAGTTTTATCACTTAAGTTATGCAGTGTTGCATTAAGTGATAGGAGTTGAGTGCAAACCCACCAACCGCATTACCTGTCTTACTTCCATATTCCTTGTTACCTGTTAATTGGAAAATACGTAGTAATGCTTAGCCCTGCTTAATTAGTAGGTTTTTAAAAAGAAAAGAATGAAAAAGATGAGGATGGCTTACTTGTTGGAATCATGATGATAGTTAATAAATTGAGTCCGGACGGGTAACTTGCATTGGGATAGGAGTCCCTCTGTAGTGTTTCCGTCTGTTGATGCCCTAGGTCCTGTGTCGATGGTGAACTGGTGATATCGAGAAACTAGAAATCCACATGCATGAAGTGACATACTAAGGGTTGTAGCCAAGGTATGTCATGGAGTGAAATATAGTGGGCCAGAGTCCCCACCTATTTCAGAGTGTGTTATACTGTGGATTTAAGTTCCCATGTATATCGGTACACTGGGTCGAAGTGCTCATGTGTATCATGTGGTGATATATGGCTGCGGTTGTTATCCCAGTATATCTTTGGTCTGGTATGTATTTTGGTTGGAGCCTCATGCATATCAAGATCTAGGTCCCAGCTGGGTATGAAAATAGATTCGGATCGCCGTTGCTTCTCAGAGAAGAAGACTCGATCGTTGTTCATTGTCGTAGTAACAACTTGAATGATGTTTAAGGTTAAGAATGAAGTTGGTTAGTAATATCAAGCTAGGGAAAGGCAACTTTACTTTTTTCAAAGCTTTTCTGCAAAACTCCTTAACTCTGCAAGCCTTACCTTGTCCTTTTAGCCTGCATTTCCTAAGTCTTCACCTCTCTTTTTCATCGGGTTAGTCTTGTTGAGTACTTTTGTACTCAGGGTTTGTTAAACCCTTGTTGCAGGTGAGCCTCATGGGCAGGAGTGCTTTGCATCCTTCTGCATGACAGTCATTGCGGAGAGTGATGACGAGTAGGATGTCTGGCTCTTGGGCAGAGCATGTCTCCAAGGTTTTGTAATAAGTTATGTTGCTACTCCACTGCTCTTATGGTTGTAAAAATTAAAAACATATGGTTTGTAAGATTAAACTAAATGGTTTGTAAACTTATGTTATTGTAATCCTTCCGCTATTTTACTCTGATAATATCTTATCTTTATAAAACTGTTGTAATACTGCAATGTCTCTTTGTAATGATTGATCCTGCTCGGAGAATCATGGATGATTCGGGATTTACCCGACAGATCTTATAAGTCATATGGAACATATTCATGGTTATTTGGAGTTTGTTTAGACAATAATAATACATGTGGGCCATATGATTTAAGAGGATCTGCCACAGCTGATATCAGAGCCGGATCGTTATTAAAAAAAGTTGTTGTAGTATTCCTTGCGAAAACTTCAAAAGTTTTGAGTCAAATAATTTTACTTGATTATTTTGGGTCCAAATTTCTTATTTCTTACCTATGATTCATTCTATCGACCTTTATTCTTATTCCAAAGTGTGGTGGTGGAATAGTATATTATATTGCCCTATGTTATAAAAGTTACGATTATGTATGTGTTACTTTAAAAATCTTTTATGCTTAGATCGTAAGTTTGATTCATGCATCATGCTAAATTAACCTATTTTAATTACCTTCCCCTTTAAAGTGGTTTGGGTTAAGTAGTATTAATCCTTTTTATGCTAACCTTCAGAGTCCTACCTATCTATCCTTATCTCTTATGACCTATCTTTCTTCAGGATGGCCCTTACCAATCAGACTCCTCGTAAGAGCACTGCATCGAAGGGAGTACCTCGACATCAATTAGCTCCCAGATATGAGATTGGTGAAAGTAGTAATAATCCCAATTCAGATCCACAGGCGAAAATAGCAAGACTTAGAGCCGAACTGGAGAGGGCTGAAGCCGATAGGATTAAGAGGCCGCTGAGATTACTTAGTTGAGGAGATCTCGAAGGTATATGAAGCATCAAAGAATGATGCTTGGGCATGCGAAGATGCAGCAAATGAGCGTATTCAAGAACTTGAGGATTATGTGGAAGAGTTGGAGTATGCTGAGAAAGATGATGATGAATGTGTAAGGTTAAATAACCTATTGGATCCTGAGTACCAACAACAGGCAGCACAAAATGATCTCGGTCTTGTAATGGGTCTGGACGAAGAAGAAGAAGACCCTAAAGAAGTAGAGCCCGTCGATGAGGATGTCATTGATGAGGAAGAAGAAAATCTTATGGATGTAGGAAATGAAAAGGAAGAGGACATTATGGAAGAAGAAGATCCAGAAATAGTGGAGGAAGAGACAGAAGAGGAGGAGGATCCAGAAGAAGAGGATGTAAACCCCGTGGATACTAGTGAGGAGGAGTAAGGAGTTTGGATAGTGAGATGTGTAATATATACATTTTCCCTACTTTCGGAAACCTAGTAGGTGTGGGAAGTCTTGCCTAAGTGCAGACGGTTGTAGCAAAAATAATGTATTATAAGTGTGTTGCACGTCTGTAATATCTGCTAATCTAGTTCAATAAAGTTTTGTGAATAAAATATAGTTTTTTTATCAACAGATACCTGCTCATATTCGATCCCGTGATGCTGCTGGTACTTCTCATGATGGAGGTGATATCCTAAATCCTCCACCAGTTCCACCAACCCTGGCTGATGTAGTTGCGGCCTTGGTTAATGCGACCACTATGATGGCCCAGAACCAAAATCAGAATACATGACAAGGGAATCAGGGTCGGAATAATAGGAATGAGACCACATATGTGGATTTCACAGATACCATCCTCCGGTCTTCACCAGAGTTGATAAACCAATGGAGGCAGATGATTGGCTCTACACTATGGAGCAGAAATTTGGGCTAATCGAGTGCACCGAATATCAGAAGCCATGTTTGCAGCCCAGCAGTTGAGAGGCACTGCAGGAGCATGGTGGGTCAATTTTGTTGCTGCTCAGCCTGAGGGTCATCGTATTACTTGGGCTGAATTTCATGAAGCTTTTCGTGCACACTTTATTCTTGAGGGAATTATGGTCATCAAACTTGAAGAGTTTCTTTCTTTGCGACAAGGGAAAATGTCAGTGATGCAGTATTTTGGCAAATTCAATCACCTATCTCAATATGCCTCTGACCATGTTAGTACTAATCACAAAAAGAAGGAATGTTTCTTTAGAGGTTTGAATAGTAAGATTCAGAGGATGATGACTGGGAACCCAAATGCCACTTTTCATGAGACGATAAACATTGCTATATCTTTTGAAGAAAAGAACCATCAACATATGGAAGCTAAGAAGAAGAAAACTGTGACGTCAGGATTTTCTGGTGGTAGTCAAAAATGCCAGAAAATAATCTATCATCCCCAAAACCTTTTTCGTTCTTCTTACCGTCCACCATAATACCAAGCCCAGCAACAGACATTTGTTCATCCTGCTGCTACTCTTTCTTATCCACGACAGCCAAATGCCCCTGGTATTCGTAACCCCAATTTCCAGCCACAAAGTCTCCCATGCTTCAATTGTGGTAAGCCTGGTCACTTTGCAAGATACTGACCGCATCCGAGGCAGAATAATCCTTATGCTCCTAGAACTTTTGCACCACAACAACAACCACCGAATTAGACTAGGGCCGGGAACCAGAATGTGCTGAAGGGAAAAAGTGATAAGAAGACTGGTAGGGTGTTTTACACTCAAGCTGGGGAAATCCCAGAAGGAGAACCCGTCACGATGGGTACGGTTCCTGTTGCTGATCATCCTGCAATTCTGTTTTTCGATTCTGGTGCATCCCACATATTCATTAATGGTATATTTGTTAAGGCACATGAGATACCAACCATGGGAACAAAAGAAAAATTCTTTAAACAATCGCCTGGGGGCGTATGTGTACTAAAGAAATGGTACATGATGTGCCTATAAGTTTGGGTGGGTATATTTTTCCCACTGATATGATAATATTAAAGGATCAAGATATAGATGTGATCCTAGGTATGAATTGGATGAAACGGCATGGTGCTGTGATAGACATCCTGAATAGAACTGTGAGAGTGAACTTACCCAATAGCAGTTCTCAACTTCTTATCCAACTTCCAACACTTAAGAGGACTGTTGAAAAGGTATGTGCAACATCTGTGAAAGAGATCGAAGATATACCAATGGTCTGTGAGTTTCCTGATGTGTTTCCTGATGAGTTACCGGGTTTACCTCCTGATAGAAAGGTGGAGTTTAGGATTGATTTGAAGCCTGGTACTGCTCCAATATCTAGAAGAGCTTATCGGATGGCACCACCTGAGCTAGCAGAGCTTAAGACTCAATTGCAAGAGTTACGGGATAAAGGTTTTATTCAACCTAGTCCATCACCTTGGGGATGTCCTGTAATTTTTGTTAAAAAAAAGATAAAAGTTTGAGGTTATGTGTGGATTATCGTCCTTTGAATAAGGTAACAATCAAGAATAAGTATCCTCTACCCCGCATTGATCTACTTTTTGATCAATTGGCGAAGGAAAAAGTGTTTTCCAAGATTGATCTTTGATCTGGGTATCATCAAATCAAGATTCGTCCGGAAGATATTCCAAAGACTGCCTTTACCACTCGATATGATCTGTATGAATATTTGGTCATGTCTTTTGGACTTACCAATGCACCAGCTTATTTCATGTACTTGATGAACTCAGTGTTCATGCCAGAACTTGATAGGTTTGTGGTTGTTTTCATTGATGATATTCTGATATACTCCAAAAATGAAGAAGAACATGCTGAACACCTCAGAATTATTCTACAACGTCTGAGAGAACATCAATTATATGCTAAGTTCAGTAAGTGTGAATTTTGGTTGAAAGAAGTGAAATTTCTTGGACATGTTTTATCAGACAAGGGTGTTGCTGTTGATCCTAGCAAGGTACAAGATATACTTAATTGGAAACCATCAAAAATAGTACATCAAGTTCGTAGCTTTCTAGGAATGGCGGGTTATTACCGTCGTTTCATACCTGATTTCTCCAAGATATCAAAGCCCATAACTGAGCTGTTGAAGAATGATGTTAAGTTTGTTTGGTCACCTGCATGTGAAGAGGCATTTCAGAAATTGAAGAAATTAATGGCTACTGCTCCAGTCTTAGCACAGCCAAACATTGAAAAGCCGTTTGTTGTGTATTGTGATGCTTCTAGAATTTGTATTGGATGTGTACTGATACAAGAAGGGAGAGTTATTGCTTATGCTTCCCGACAGCTGAAGAAACATGAGGAGCATTATCCAACACATGATTTGAAGTTAGCAGCTGTTGTACATGCATTAAAAATATGGCGACATTATCTGTGGGGTAATAAATGTAATATCTATAGTGATCACAAGAGTTTGAAATACATTTTTACTCAAGATGAGTTGAATATGAGGTAAAGAAGGTGGTTAGAACTAATCAATGATTATGACTTGGAAATATATTACCACCCTGGTAAGGCAAATATAGTTGCTGATGCACTTAGCCGAAAGAGTCATTGTCATTGTTTAACAGTAAAGCCTTTGGATATTTCTTTATGTCATGAGATAGAAAAATTGGGAATAGTAATGGTACAACAAGGAAGTTTGTCTAATCTTACCATTGAATCAACACTCAAAGATCAAATTATTGCTGCTCAGAGAAGTAATAAGGGAATTAAGCATATCAAAAAGAAAGTTAGAAAAGAAAAGGTTTCTTGTTTCACCATTGATAAAGCAGATGTTTTATGGTATAAGAATCGTCTGGTCATATCAAAAGTTCCTGAGTTACGTCAAAAGATCCTTGATGAAGCACATCTTTCAAAGTTTTCTATCCATCCAGGAAGTAATAAGATGTATTATGATTTAAAATAAAAATTTTGGTGGACTAAGATGAAGATTGAAATTGCTAGGTATATAGCTCAATGTGATACCTGTGAGAAAGTCAAAGCCATGCATTTGAAATCAGCAGGAGAACTTCAACCATTACCCATTCCAGCTTGAAAGTGGGAAGATATTAGTATGGATTTTATAGTGGGTCTACCCAGGACAGCAAGAGGTTTTGATTCAATTTGGGTCATAGTGGATCGACTCACAAAGTCTGCACATTTCCTTCCAGTCCCGAATACATATACAGCCTCACAATATGCCAATTTGTACTTTGCATGTATCATTAGTCTTCATGGCGTACCAAAGACCATTGTGTCGGACAGAGGCACGCAGTTCATCAACAAATTTCAAAAACAATTACATGATTCATTAGGAATAGATCTTCTGCACAGTATAGCTTACCATCCACAAACGGGAGGTCAAACTGAAAGAGTCAATCAAACACTTGAAGATATGTTGAGAGCTTGTGTTCTGAATTTTTCAGAGAAGTGGGATGAGTGTTTACCGTTAGCAGAGTTCTCTTATAATAATAGCTATCAAGAAAGCATTAAAATGGCACCATTTGAAGCATTATATGGTCGCAGATGTAGAACTCTATTAAACTGGTCAGAACCCGGAGAAAGGAGATTCTTTGGAGTCGATCTTGTAAAAGAAACAGAAGATAAGGTTAAGTAGATATAACAAAATTTAAAGGTGGCACAGTCTGGATAGAAAAGTTATGCGGACAAAAGGCGTCAACCATTGTGGTTCAATAAAGGATATTATGTATATTTAAAGGTGTCACCAATGAAAGGAGTTACTCGGTTTGGAGTTAAAGGCAAGCTAGCACCTCATTTCATTGGACCATTTCAAGTTTTGGCACAAGTTGGAAAGGTATCTTATCGTCTGTAATTGCCTGAACAATTGTCGGACGTACACAATGTGTTCCATGTATCACAACTCAAAAAGTGTCTTCGGATACCCGATAAGATTGTTGATCTAGGAGGAATTGAACTTGAACCATATTTGACTTACTCTGAGTATCCAATTCGAGTATTGGATCAGAAAGACTGTCACTAGAAGCAGAACCATTAAGTGGTACAAGATACAATGGGATCAACATTCAGAAGAAGAAGCTACTTGGGAATCGGAAGATTACCTGTTGGAGAATTTCCCAGACTTCTATGCTTCCCTCTAAGTTACAATTCCTTCTATGAGTTGTAACTAGTCTAAGGTGAGTTGTAAAACCCCTTTCCCTTATGTATATAGTTGAAATATGTTTTCTTGACACATTTCCTTTTCCATTACTTTACTCGAAGCTTTAAATCACGGGACGAGATTTCTTTGAGGGGGAGGGCTGTAACACCTCTGGTGTTATATTAACTAAAACATGCCATGTCATCATATGCATTGCAAAGCATTCATGTTTAAGTCAATCTTGATATGCATTAACTAAAACAAGTTTACATTTCATAGGTTGCTTGTGCTTATGAAATGTTTTGTCACATGAAATAATAAAACCATATTTTCGAATGTCATCTCAAATATTTAATTCATATTCTATGTACTTGAGATGTAAACCATGTTTACACTAGTGTCAAGCATAGTGTATAAATCTAAATCCAACCCTTAAAAGTGATTTCCATATTTGAAGTTGAATTTGAATTTCAAAGCTTATTCCCAAGTTTTGCAATTCAAATTTAAATTCAAATTGGAAAGTTATAAAATGTTTTCAAAAGTCAACTTGGTCAACCAAGGGTGTCATTGGGTCATGACCTAAAAATGTCCTTGTATGATGTTTGTGATCATTAATTACCAACCGATTAATTTAGAAACCAAATCGAATTGGAGTTAGGTTTCAAAAACCCTTTATTTCAAAACCTGGTTTTATCCCATTTTCTATAATTCAAAATCTATAAGGAATTTGGAGATACTCTAAAATGATAGTTTGTAGATATTAACAATATTTACAAAGTTGGTATTCAAAGTTTTTCAAGTTTCCAAAAAGAAGTTCAAATAAATTTGAAAATACAGTTTTTCAGCATTTGTCCCCTTTTGATTTTAAAAGCATAATTCAAATTTTTTGCATAATTTGTGAAAACTTTATATATGAAACATGTTTGTTTTGAAAAGTTAAACATTTTATAGTTTTGAAGATTTTCAAGTTTTATTGAAAAATCAAAAGTAATTTCAAATGTTTATTTCTAGGGTTTTATTTCCTTTTTGAATTTGAATTCATATTTCAAAAAATATGTAGAATTTGAAAATGTTTGTTAAATTAAAAGTGTATATCTTGAAAATTTATGCAAACTTTATTTTTGGAGATTTTTAAGTTCTTATCTAGTTTTTGGAGTAATTTGTTATGTTCGACGAATGGCATTTCTCTAATTTGCTTGACCAGTATCGAAACCTATGGGTGGCCGCCATGGCCGGCTTCTCAAGCCACGCCGTCGTCCACTGCCACACATGCCACGGCTGCCATCTCGCCCCGAGCATGCGAAGCTTCGCCGCCCTCGTGTCGCCCGTTCATACCCTGCCTCTGCCCTACATATATGCGCAGCCGGCCATCGTCTTCTTCTTTTCCTCCTGCTTGCCATCGCCGACGACCTCGCTCCGCCGCTCAAATTCACCGCTGTCACTCCATCTCTACCTTCTTGTTCTTGCCTGAAGCTCTACCTTAACCTTGCGCTTCTTCTGAGCCAGCTAGTGCCCGCCCTCATCGCCCGTAGCGACCACACGCCGTCATCTTCCACGCGGCCGGTCGCCGAGCCGCAGCGAGCTTTCTCACCGTCCACCGCCGCCAAGGTTGAAAACATATTTCCTTTAACCCTCTCATCATGTTCTCCATCTTCTCCTGCCCCTTATGCGTATCTTGGTCGGCTTGATGGTGCCCAGGAACCGCCGGAACGCTAAACTTGCCGTCGGAGCGCCGCCGCCGCCATCAGCGCCACCATCCGTAGCTCGACTCAACCACTCCGAGCTTTCATCTTTGAGGCACCAGAACCGTGGTGAGCTCCTGCACCTATCCATGTCCTCAATTTCATCTTTAATGCACCCTAGTGGCCGGCTGCCGTGCGTCGCCGCCGGCATGGCCATGCCGCTCCGCCGCGCGCGTAGCTGCGTACGTTAGGGACCTAGTAGAGCTTCATTTTATTGTCAATCGTGCTCGCATGGATGTATAGCTCATGCTCGTGCGCTCGCCGTCACCAGAACAGCCTCCGGTGAGCTCGGCAGTCGCGCCCGAGCTACGCCACACCGCCATGACCGCTGGCATGGATGCTGTCGTTGATCCGCCGCTCCATTAACCAGCCCAGGGTGTTCGTCGCGTCGAGATGAGCCTGTAGGGTCAAGTCCCGTCGCCGGAGACCTCACCGCCGGCGAGTTTTGGCCGGTCAAAATCGCCACCGCCGCCGGTCAACTCGGGGAAGAATTTTCTTTTTCTTTTTCTATTTTTTCAGAAAATGATTTAAATGCTGTTTTGTTTGGAAAATCAAAGTAATTCATGTATAGCTCCAAAAATTCTAAAAAATTATATGTATGCTCTTTATGATGTCATATACCTAGAAAAAATATGAAATGCCAAATTTGAGTAATTTTTGCATAAGTTAAAATTAGTCGTTTTAATTGAAAAATGCAACTTCTATGATTTTTAATAAATAAAATATTTGACTTTTATTTCTAAAATTTATTTTGTCATCTATTTAGACCAAGAGCTTTTCAAAATCAAATTTTGAGCTCAATTAGACAATTTTAATTTTATACCTTTATTTTAATGCTTTTAATTAAATAATTAACCCCTTTACTCATGTTTGATCTTTATAGGGTTGTTTGACTTTGGGATTGCTTGATGACCTTGGGTCATTAACCCTAATGACCTTTGGCACTTTAATAAACTATTTGCGCTTACTTGGATCATGTCATTAGGGTTTAATTAACGTTATTTTATGTGTTTAATGAACTTCTTTAATGATGTAGTTAACCCTAATAAACTTAGTAAGTAAGTTCTGTTGGCTTGCAACTTTATCGTGAAGGAAAGTTATACTCAAGCACTTAATCTGGTCATGCACCTATCGAGCATCATGTTTACTATTCCATTATGTTGAAGCATATCATTTTATCATATAGTTTTCGTTGACGGAGAGTTTAACATTGTCGCACCAGATCCCAAGGAAGTGCAGATTCAGGAATCGAAAGTTGATCCAGAACTTGAGACCGTCTACCTCGAATACCAAGGCAAGCCCCGGATATATTTAAACCCTTTCTTAATTTTATAAAAAGTTTTATCTCTTAAGTTATGCAGAGTTGCATTAAGTGATAGGAGTTGAGTGAAAACCCACCAACCGCATTACTTGTCTTACTTCCATATTCCTTGTTATCTGTTAATTGAAAAATGCGTAGTAATGCTTATCCCTGCTTAATTAGTAGGTTTTCAAAAAGAAAAGAATGAAAAAGATGAGGATGGCTTACTTGTTGGAATCATGATGATAGTTAATAAATTGAGTCCGGACGGGTAACTTGCATTGGGATAGGAGTCCCTCTGTAGTGTTTTCGTCTATTGATGCCCCAGGTCCCGTGTCGATGGTGAACTGGTGATATCGAGAAACTAGAAATCCACATGCATGAAGTGACATACTAAGGTTTGTAGCCCAGGTATGTCATGGAGTGAAATATAGTGGGCCAGAGTCCCCACCTATTTCAGAGTGTGTTATACTATGGGTTTAAGTTCCTATGTATATCATTACACTGGGTCGAAGTGCTCATGTGTATCATATGGTGATACATGGCTGCGGTTGTTATCCCGGTATATCTTTGGTCTGGTATGTATTTTGGTTGGAGACTCATGCATATCAAGATCTAGGTCCCAGCTGGGTATGAAAATAGATTCGGATCGCCGTTGCTTCTCAGAGAAGAAGACTCGAACGTTGTTCATCGTCGTAGTAACAACTTGAATGATGTTTAAGGTTAAGAATGAAGTTGGTTGGTAATATCAAGTTAGGGCAAGACAACTTTACTTTTTGTCAAAGCTTTACCTTAACTCTGCAAGTCTTACCTTGTCCTTTTAGCCTGCATTTCCTAAGTTTTCACCCCTTTTTTTCGTCGGGTCAGTCTTGTTGAGTACTTTTGTACTCAGGGTTTGTTAAACCCTTGTTGCAGGTGAACCTCATGGGCAGGAGTGCTTTGCATCCTGCTGCATGACAGTCATTGCGGAGAGTGATGACGAGTAGGATGTCTGGCTCTTGGACAGAGCATGTCTCCAAGGTTTTGTAATAAGTTATGTTGCTACTCCACTGCGCTTATGGTTGTAAAAATTAAAAACATATGGTTTGTAAGATTAAACTAAATGGTTTGTAAACTTATGTTATTATAATTCTTTCGCTATTTTATTCTGATAATATCTTATTTTTATAAAACTGTTGTAATACTGCAATGTCTCTTTGTAATATTGATCCTGCTAGAAGAATCGTGGATGATTCAGGATTTAACCGACAGATCTTATAAGTCATATGGAACATATTTATGGTTATTTGGAGTCTGTTTAGATAATAATAATACATGTGGGCCACATGATTTAGGAGAATCTGCCACAAGTAACAGGAGAGTTGAAATTTAAAACGAGACATGGATGAGATGAAAAATGAAACGTATTGCGAGATAAAGCCTAGACTGTAGCGTGAGACAAGAACATTTGACCAGCACGAATCTTGAAGTAGACCAAAGGTTGGGATAGTTGGTGCTGCAGCACCTAGTTGTGAGAAATACCTGTTGCCCACATCACCTCTGTCATGCGCACCTGCACAGTTTGCTCCAAGTCACCACCGCTTGCTGCGGGCCTGTGTGATGGATGATGCTAGAGCTGTGTCTGGACGGAGGGGCCTTGGTTTTGCCGGCCTCGTGCTCACACACGGTGACCAAATGCGGTAGATCTACTCTTAAAACATTTAGGTGAAACATTTGCACGTACATCTGAAATAGATGTAACACTTGAAATGTGCGCGCATAGGCAAAGCAACATATGTAAGATATAGATTTACTTGAGCAATATACGGGTAAAACACTTGTAACATTTGTATGAAATAACCGGATCACTTGAAACATATGCTTCAAGCGTATGGATCACTAGTATAAAAAATTACATCAATAACGTCACACATTTCTAGCAGAGACGGTTGACTTAGCACACCATCACTAACCTTCATGAGAGACACTGTAGTTATATAACCGTTGCTACAAATCAATTTTTACAGACGGTTCCATTAAAAAACCCGGCTCCAAAAATTTGTGATTTTCAGAGACGGTTCTTTTAAAACAAGTGTCTCTGAAAATCGATTTTTAGAGGCAGCTCTCCTAAGACATCCGCCTCTGAAAATGAATGATTTTCAAAGGTGGTTGTCTTAGGAGAGTCGCCTATGAAATATATTTTCAGAGACGGTTGTCTTAAGAGAACCGCCTCTAAAATAATTACGCGTGCATGCAGTCCGAAATTTTGGCTTTGGATTTCCTGTTTGCCTCTCTCTCCTTGAGTAGGGGGATAGAAAAAGTGTGCGCGCATGGGCTATAAATTTTCAGACTTTGGATTCCCGACTCTCACTCTCTCTCTCTTTGCTTTGGGACGTGTGTATGACCTTATCTTCAAGCTGCACGCGGCACCTCTCATCTCACTTATTATGTGTACACTCGTCCTTATTCTTCCATCTCCCATCTCTCTTTCTTCTCCAGCTGCACGGGGTTCTCATCTCTCATCTCTCTTTCTTCTCTATGAGCCGGAGTGCACGCCATTGCCGAGCAACACTGGTAGACATGACGCAAAACCGAGCAGCGTTGGTACGGCATGGCCGGTTTGGGTGCTTTGTCCAAAAGTGAGTTTGTGCTTTTCTTCTTCGACATGTTCTCACCAGTATCTTGTTCTTAGTCTTGATTTGCTACTTTTTTACTTGCAGTGCTCCTCAATCTTCCTTACTCAGCACCACCAGCAGGTGCTCACCGCTGTTGTGCCACCACGGCACGTGCCTCATGCTCACCGGTGGTATGCCGCCGCCACACATGCTTGCCTGCCATGCTAGCCGGTGGTCCGCAGCACGAGCTCGCTGGTGGTCCGCAACACGACCTCGCTGGTGGTCCGCAGCATGAGCTCGCCGGTGTGACGCCGTCGCCGCACATGCCTGCTCGCCATGCGCCGGTGGTCCGTAGCAAGAGCTCGCCGGTATCACGCCACCGCTGCACGTTCTCACTGATGAATGGCGCCGGCGTGACACCGGTGAGCTCCTGCTGCGAACTACTGGCGAGCATGGCAGGCGGACATGTGCGACGGCGGTGTCACACCGGTGAGCTTTTTTTTTAATATCAAAATTCATTTTCAGAGGCGGTTTTCTTAAGTCAACCGCCCCTGAGGATCGAACTTCAGAGGCGGTTGTTTTAATGAAACCGCTGACGGTTGTCTTAATGGAACCGCCTCTGAAGATCTTCAGAGGCAGCTGTCTTAATTTAACCTCCTCTGAAAAGTTATCTTTAAGGGCGGTTAAAAGCCCGTTGCTAGAATTGTCTCATCTTTACAGTCGATGGCATAGTGGCGATCAGTCTAACCGTTACTGAAGAGACGCAATTTAACTACCTCTATTGTACCTTTTTATACTAGTGGATAAAGCCATAACAACGTATGGAACATCCATAGAAACAATTGAGACACTGGAAACAACGTAAAGGGAAAAAACAACTTCAACAGGAACCAAAAAACTATAAAAAAATAAATGGTAACTCGATGGATAAAAGGGAGACAAGGTCCCACCGAGAGAGAATAAGCACAAAGGACACATAGGCAGTAGTGGTTAGTAGTTTTGCTGTTAGGCCAGTCTAAATGGACAATTTCATTGTGTTGTTTCTGAGAATGAAAGTTGAATGAAACTCTTGCCGTTAACGCAAAGTTTCATGACTCATAGATAGTTAGTAACTGTGTTAAAAGAGTTTTATCTAGTTAACACTCATTTCTTCTCTATCTTCTTAAATACGCTATTATGTTATAAAAAATGACTATGTGAAAACCTATTTAAAGCTAATAAAACTCAGATAAAACTCTCACTAAAACTGTCCTTAGCCTTAAAAGGACACCCACAATAGAAACTACGAGTAGTTTCTATACCTTAGGATTTGTATCACAAAACTATGTCTCATAATGCAACTTTTATGTCCTTGAGACTTCTAATCATTCATCCCTGCTCTTCCCCGGATCCTTTCTGCACTAAAAATAGCCGCACACCACATGCATCCATGGCGACTACCGCGGCTAGGAGCAGGATGAGGCACTCTGCTCCCAAAAATAGCAGCGTGCTCCCTGCATGTCATCCTTCCAGCGCGCAAATCACAGCGCCGCCTCCTCATTGTTCTGTGCTGCTAGCGAGCAGTGTGCGCAGTGATGCAGTGCAGCAGCAAGCGGCTCCACCTCGGCCAGCTGCTGCTCTTCGGCTTGGGCGTAGTCTGCTACGGCGTCGTCCAGCTGTTGCTCTTCGGCTTGGGCTTGAGAGTGCGTGCGCGGCCTGTTCTCAGCTTTCGGCCCAACTGGCATTGCCGGCCCGCTGCTCTTTCCCGCTCTTATGTCTGAAGTCACCGTGCTTGCGGCTCGCATGGTGCTACCACTGGCACGTCCTTGCTAGGCACGAGGACAAGGCTTGTTCCTCGAGTCACCGTGCGCGCTCGGCTCAGTATAGCACCTTGTTTCAAGAACAAAATCAAATACACATCATTTGTGAGTTGAGGAAGTTAAATCTGGCATATAAAATATCAAATGACAATGCTTAATACATAATATAGTATAAAGACGATAATCTTAGGCACAAACAACACATAGACAACTCCAATCTTTAGGTGAAGACACCACTCCACAAGGTCAACTGAATGGTTGTTGATCAAAATCCTAAGTCCTCCGATCTCTAGCAAACTGGTACCCATCCCAGATCTTTTTTAAAATATAGAAAAGTGAAGCAAGGACGAATACATCCCATACTTAACAAGCAAAGCATGGGGTTCATGAGGCCCAAAAGACAACACTGTTTTAACATCGGTTATCTTTTATGAATAACAAGTTTAAGAAAGTGAGTAGCATCTAGTTTAACATGAGCCCAAATAAACACATGATCAGGTAGAGATGAATAATAATGAATAATATAAATAAATAATTAACGATGATCCTTTATTCCATAAGGGTCCAAGGCTACTTGTTTCCATGAGCACAACGGTTATAACATTTGTTAACACTTTGTAGAGGTTGTACATCTTTACCCATAAGTGAGTCATGTTGGCCATATGCCTAGGATAGTTACTACCAAAACACTTCCAAGGTGACTAGGTCGCTAGGTTTCTAATTGGCGAGCAGGTGTAGAGCTCCCCTTCCAAATGGCATATTGACCATAGGCTAAAAAGACAAAGGTCACAGTTGAGCCCCTCTTGGGCCCTTTCTGGTAACCACTTACAAGGTAGAAAAGGTCCCTATACCTACAAAAGCTAGAGTTATGTAGCCCTCACGGTACTGTAAGTACTAGATGTTCACTTACATACAAGTAAGAAGCTAAAGCATTGGAAAGTAGCCAAATAATTTAGCCTCCTTTTACCAATGTTGCTAAAAAGCATCTTTTAATGTTTATTACATATACCATTAGTCAAGCTATAAGGTCATGGTCTTTAATTGAGCACTAGCATTTCTACCCAATGCAATAATCCCATTGATGTCAAGGTACAAGTACAAAACTAGGAAATCTGTAGTGATAACAAGGTAGACACATGTAGTATGATTGTAATCATTATATTGAATAGGACAAGGATAATCATATGCTATACTTGCCTTAAACACTAATCTTCTGATGGTTTTTAACCTCCAAACGATTGCTTCTTGATCACCATATAAAGCTCACTTACTGGATATGATAATAATTATAGCACCAAACAAGCAATTGAACAGACAAGCATTCCATGCAAATATGACTAGATTAGAATATTACACCAATCGATAAAAAGGTTTAAAAACTAATGTATATGTTATTACGAACAGACAGGTATGGTGCGAAAGAAACGACTACATACCGAAGGATTTACTTTGAAAAGAATACTATAGACTTCTTTAATTAATCATTATGTAAAACATGTACAATATACTACAAATGTTGAATTAAGCCAAACTATTGTATTAGAATTATAAGAACTAAACATATTATGTTGATAAAGGATTGAGAATCGGAACCTGTTTTGCTTTTAGTTGGAAAATTAATTACATATGGATTTAAATTAATATTTTACTTAAAAGCACAAAACATGTCAAACCGTGTTAAGATCACATAGATTACATCATTACAAATCTAAAGCAACTTGTGCGGGTCAAAATGGATTTAAAATAGAGATTTCATGGATAAAATAAGTTGGGTAGCAATTTTGTATATACAAATATCTTTATTTTCAGACTAAAATAAGTAAACAGGATTTTAACTTCGGTCAGGGACTGACGGTTAGATTTATAGAAAGAAGAGGGTCTCTTTAGCAAAAAAAA
>CM041636.1:38126810-38155678 GCA_023333625.1 Bothriochloa decipiens | reverse complement strand
AAAAAAAACCAGATTGGGCGGTTTCGGTTGGCAGCTTCGCTTGACTTGAGCACGACCATGGAAGCTGACATCGCTGACACATGGCCTCGACATGGCAATGAGGGCAAGGGAAGGGGCACGCTTGTACAGTTAGGCCGCCTAGTTGGGTCTCGCAGGAGTAATAGGTTGGGCCAACAAGTTGGGCCACAACTCGAGGCCTGTGTGGAGCCCTGGTTGCGGCCACACGTAAGGAAATGAGTCATTGCTTGAATGAAAGGCCAGCAGGCCCAAATTTAAAAAAGAAGAGAGGGAGAAAAAGAATCCATTTCCATTTCTATTTTTTGTATTTTCATACATATTTTTAAATCCATTTGTATTTGATTTAATTTCTAAGAAAATATTTTTAAAAACCTGTATTTTAGAGTGTTATAATTGTAGGTCGTTTGTTTTTGTGGGCATGACATGGTTCTAGTTCCGCCACAACGGAGGCCACAGCCTGCACAGACGAGCTCGAAGCTCCATACTGTAGTGAAGGCCAATGAACTACATTTGGTTTTGTTCTGATGGTCCGTAAACGATTGATTTCAGCTGATTCAGTAATAACTGTTCGCGTAAATGGTCTTTTAGTCAAGACGACCTCGAAGTTGTGTAGTGAGGGCCCGTGTGCTACATTCACGTTTAATATGTTGAGTATAGTTCAGACTTCAGTCCGTTTACAAATTTAAATGCTAGTATGTGACAGTACATTGTTTTCGTTTAATCAACCATGCAATTATCCTGTTTTATCATCCATTTTGCCCGTTTAAGTGAAACGGCAAGCGATAGACTGTTTAGCGTGCAGTGTTTTAACACCTTTGTATTGTACTTATGTGTCCTAGAAATTATTTCCAAGGGAAAAAAGAAGTAAATGACAGTTGTTATGTCATGCTGACATCATCAGCATACCAGACCAGGCGGCGGCCATGGCGGAGTCGCGCTCGGCCAGCTGTCGGCCGGCGCCGTGCTGTGCACACGTGCATCCGGGGAGGCGGTGCAGGCGCTGCGCACATGGCTGGCCTGGCCGGGGACTCGGAGGCCGCCGTAGCAGCCGGCGGCGAAGCACATTTAAGAGTTATTAAGACGACGTTGCCGCCGGCGGCGTCGTCGAGGAGCTGGAGTCCTGGAGGGTGCATGTGCAGTCATGTGTTCAACTCTGAGGTCAAAGATTCGACAACACAGTAGTTCACCTCGGTCTCTTTCCCAAAAAAAAAATAATAGTCAAATAAAATTGTGAACAAATTGGACCAGGCGCCATGGAATACGTACGTATGCAAATAAATCATGGTCATGGCATGTGTTTGACATATGTATTATTTTTTTATTTTTGTCGACAAGATAAATAAGGAAGATTTTATATATAAAGACCTTTTCTTGATCTAATTGATGCAGAGATGTCTACTGAATGTGATACATCTTCTATTTTTCTAACTTTGGATTGGATATGACATAATTTATCTAGAATATGTAAACTACCAAATTTTTTATGCACATGACTTTGCCTTACATACGTGCCCACAACACAGTAAATATTTTTTTATAGTGACCGATGGTTTAGGGCAAACGGCTAAAAATATGCAGTGACCGATGTTCCATCCGTCAGAGTAAAAATAGCGAACCATGATCCATTATTAAGTTATAGTTCGATTGTTAGATGTTAATACTAAGTTTTAGTGACCGTTGTCTAACGTTATAGATTTGCTATGGTATAATGATTATACATATACATGTATATATTAGCAAAAATTAAAAAAAATAAATTAGGAATGTATTCACGTTGAACCCAAAAGGATGGGGCGTCCGCCATACGGACATGGAAGGCGCCGTGCGCTTGATTCTCTGCTCCATGACTCAGGATACAATGATTTTTTTTCTTTTCTTAAATTAACCACTCCTTGTGTCCCAATGAATATGCATCTATTGGTAAGTGTGATAGCCAAACCATGTCAACTTTGACTAGGTTTATAAAAAATATTAGCATTTATGTATCAGAATAAATTTATGATAAAAATATATTTCATAACTGAGCTAAAGGTACTTATTTTGTGTTATAAAAATATTTTCATATAATTTTAATCAAAATTTACGATGATTGACTACTAAAGATGTGAGAATTGCATATTTATTGGGATAGAGGGAGTAATTAATTAATTGACTAAAAAAATCCATGGCTGAGATTCATTCGAGATATTACCTCCTACTAAATAAAAGATGTACCGTAGAAAAGTGCTTTGTAGATGTTAATTTTAATTCGTACGTTCAAATAACCTTTAGAAAAATTGAATTAAAGATACCCAACCAATGTAATAAATTAAAGGGGACCAACGAAGAATTTTCTCCATGACTTACGTAAGCGGTTTGAACACGTGTTTGGAAGTTTCGAACCTAGAAAGTAGTATAGTTTCTTACTCTCTATTAACGAGGCTGTTAAACGAAATAAACTAGAAATGAAGTCTTCGCGCAACTCGTTGTCGGAGTACAAAATTTTCTGCTTGTTTCTGTACTGTGTTGTCAATGCCCCAAGAAAAAAAATACTCTGTTTAGTAACTACATGGAAATTTCCTGAAATATTACGCATGCTCGTAAACATCGTCGTCATGCCTGATGTGACAGGTCACAAGAGAAAAGCAATTGGTGATGTCCGTCTATAAAACTGTACGAGTTGAGTGCATATGCTGAAACGGCAGTGGCATACCAGACGATAAGCAAGCTAAGCTATCGTTCCAGGATAACCTGCTTCCCTTTGTGCTTCGGTAGAGCCGTAGAGACAATGGGCGGCAGCGTCGAGGAGAAGGTGGTGCAGAACAAGAAGGTGGTGATGAGGAGGTACGTCACCGGCTTCCCCACGGAAGAGGACATGGAGATCGCGGTGGCCACTACCAAGCTGCGTGTGCCGGCAGGGCTGACGGCCGTGCTGGTCAAGAATCTCTACCTGTCCTGCGACCCATGGATGCGCGGCCGCATGAGTAAAAAGGAGGAGGGCGCCATGCCGCCGGCCTTCGTCATTGGAGAGGTACGACGGATATTAATTCATAATCTGGTCTACTGTTGTTGATCTGTATCAGAGACGCAATATTTCAAACAAAATTTTGTATCGGCGTTGACAAAGTTTTTTCTTGATGTTTTGATCCATCAGGCTTTGCTCAATTTCACCGTGGGAAAAGTGGTCGACTCAACGCACCCGGAGTTCAACGCCGGCGACTTCATCTGGGGCATAAGTGGATGGGAGGAATACACTCTGGTTACCCAGCCGGAAACCTTGAAAAAGATCAACCACACCGATATACCGCTCTCCTATTACACAGGCGTCCTTGGTGAGCGATCTCTCTATGATTACACACACCTTATTGTCTAGTTCTACAAATTATTCTTCCTCTTGCTTTCCAAATATCCGGTTTCACTCGTTAGTGACGCTGTTCCACTTCCAATGTCAACCATTCCTGTCCAGGCATGCCCGGGCTCACTGCATATTCATGCTTTTTCGAGCTTGGAAAGCCCAAGAAGGGCGACTTCGTGTTCGTCTCGGCGGCTTCAGGTGCCGTCGGGCAGATCGTCGGTCAGCTCGCCAAGATCGCCGGTTGCTATGTGGTCGGCAGCGCTGGCTCCGACGAGAAGGTCAATCTCCTGAAGACCAAATTCGGCTATGACGATGCGTTCAACTACAAGTCGGAGGCCGACCTCAGCGCCGCGCTGAAACGGTACCTCCCCAATGGCATCGACATCTACTTCGACAACGTGGGCGGCGAGATGCTGGACGCGGCGTTGCAGCAGATGCGCCACGGCGGTAGGGTCACTATATGTGGGATGATGTCACAATACAACCTGAAGGAGCCATACGGCCTACGCAACATGTTTTGCGTTGTCCCAAAGGCCATCCGGGTGGAGGGGTTCTACGTCGGCGGCTGGTTCCATACGTACGCGAATTTCGAGGAGAAGATGGCTGGCTACATCAAGGAGGGTAAGGTGGCCATCGTGGAGGACATCGTCGAGGGCATTGAAAGCGCACCGGCGGCACTAGTCGGATTGTTCTCCGGGAGAAATGTTGGCAAACAACTAGTTGCGATTGCAAGGGCATGAGAGTGAACAAAACAAGTCTTTTGCGCTACTTGTGTAATACAATCTGATTGGATAATAGAGATGCGCGCTCTGTACACTGGTACTTGTTATAATAATAAGAGGGCATTGTTAATGTGTGTTGGGAGAAAAAAACATATTTTTAATTTACATTTCATCTGCATATTCACATCTAAATGAATGCCAGTGCAGTTTTATTTGAAGTTGATTTCAGTCATGATAGATCAACGAAACAGTCCATTCACACTCTTGTTAATCTGTTGTATTTACTAAGTTGATTATAGAAGCAAGATAGATAGTCCTGTTCCAAAAACAAGATGTTCTGGTTTTCCCTGAGAGTGGTAAATCTAACGTTTCTATAAGGTGGACAGCTGGGTTTTCAACAAAATAGTAAGGATACCAATCACATATTTATGCGAGACAATGAAAAACAGCTTGTTTCTGCTGAACTGCCAAAACTTGTTTCATCCCCTCCTATCTTTAGTTGGCCGCCGGTTGGAAATCAGAACTCCCGAGCTCCGGTGGCCGGGTGATCCTGGTACGTTACGCCGTGCTGATCAGCCTCCCAATCCACATCATGTTTCCTCTTCTGTTGCTAAAGACCGTCCACAATCTTATCGACAGTTACGCCGAGGCTGAACGTTTTTTTTTTGACGGAAACCGAGGCTGAACGTTGGTTGCAGGCAGGCTATGCTCACCTTGCGGTGTTGTGGGCGGTCAGAGACTTGGGTTGACTGCCGCTGCTCCGAACGTCGTGAAAATTAGTTATCATGTAATGCCGTAAATGTTATCTGCCGGTTCTGTTGCACAGCTAGTTTGGTTCGGCCATAGTGTGCCGCTCACACTCTAGGCCGAACATTGCTTACCGATGTAACAACTCCATTTCCGTTTTTTTTTTTTTGAGAAACAACAACTCTATTTCCTTGTTAATGATATACATGCAATGCATGGCCGTGAAAAAGAAAAATCTTATCGACAGTTGGCACCGGGCTTTCCTCTGAACCTGTGTCGATAAGTGCCAAGTCCATGGCGTGCAATGCCTTATTGCCTGGGACCGTGTTTGCCGTTCCAAAGAAGCCACGTACTGGCGGTCTGGTTCACAAGCTCCATAGCCCCGACGGCGTCTTCCGGGAAGCTATGGAGCTTTCGGAAAAAATTGTTTCGGCGGCACACACCTAGTGACCTTGGTGAGGTAGAGAAGCTTTCGGAAGCTGACCGTCGTTTGTAGGAATGTGCCGGAGACGACCGGCGCCGTCAATAAACCTGTCGTGGCCGTCTGCGCAACAAGACTTCGCGCACGTGGCCTGCTGGTCTGGTCTCACTCCAAGAACATTATCCAAAGGTTGGAGCCTGATGGTAAAACACGGCAGAGATTTTTCGTTGGCGTCGAGGCCAAAGAGTCGAAGAGAGAGTCCAAAGCATGGAAAAACGAATATATATATATATATCACAACTGTTAGAAAGTTTACCACATGAATGATCGAACAGGTTAATTAAACTATTATATTCGTTCATATAATTCTTGTCGTGACGGTACGACCGCGCTAGTCTGTCGCTGGCCAAGTAGCTAGGGCACTCACGGTCCACGGAATCCATCCACATCCATATGATGACAGAGATGGCCAGGCGACGGGCGGACAGGTCTCAACCGCCGCGGCTGCTGCAAACTTGCGCGCCCCACTACTATTCAAACCAAAGCAAAGCCCGTGTCCGTTGCGTACTTTCGTCCAGCGTTCCTGTGTTGCCTGCCCCCGGCTCTGCGCTTAGCGTCTAGGATAAGGGAACTTTGACTGTAGATTTGGGAAAGGAGCAATAATTCACTTGGCTATGTGATTAAATATGGCAATACATCTAGCTATCCGGGTTCGAATCCCATCGGAAACGAATTTGAATGTCTAGTTTCTTCTTATTAAAAAGCCGCCTAGCTCCTCCTAAGTTAGTCGAATTTTTTTTGTATTTTAAAAGATTTTTTGAGAGAGATTTGTCATTTTTTTACTAATCTATAATAACTCTTATAAAGACAAATTACACTGTCAATTTCTCTCGATACCTTAACAGTCCACTATCAACCCCAATATCTATTTTTCTTGACATGGAATGAGTCCACTTTAAAATTCACTATCATTTGTCACTAGTAATTTATCTTGACATGTAAAGAGTCCACCTTAGCTATGCACTATTCTAACATATTTTTATTCATGCCTGTGACAACGTGTGAGGAATCCTCCTAGTTAGACAAAAGCACGAAACTCGCATGAATCATGGAGCACATCGAACAGCCATCAATTTGAGAGATCCAAAACAAGAAAATATGTCGACAGACAGATAACAAAACCTTAGGATAATATGGTAGCTTTTTCAATCTTAGTTTAGTCTTTCAGAAACACTCATATGGATAGAATTTGTGAATTGCATTGCATTTGAAATGGTAAGTGTCTACTCAGACATGCGAGGGTCACTGTCTACATCTATGTGTGTACATTGCTTCTAAAAAATTAATAATAAATAAATTAAAGGATCCGAGCCAACCATGTCATCTTTGATTTTATATTTTTATAACAAATACAACTATTGTTTTGAAACGAATAAATACACTTGTCAATTCTACGTATGCCACGACCAGAAATGTCAATTCTACGTATGCCACGACCAGAAATGTTTTACAAATCGACGGCCTGTTGCTGTCTTATCCCGAAAACATTGGAAGTCCAATTTGCAGCAATGGCACTACAATGGCAAGGGACCACACAGGGTCAAATCGTGCGTGCTAGCCATTAGTCGCAGTCAGTTGTGTTTGAACTTTCAAGTCAGCAATCCTAAACTTTCAATAAAGCTAATACCCTTAGAGGATTTCTTTAGCTTTTCATAGCGCCTCATCATCTGCTTACATCATCTGGTAGGCCACACAAAAACTGAAATCTCCCACTAAACCTCATTTATTTATTGTGCATTGGAGTTTCATCTATTCATCAGTGCAACACTTTACTCCTGATTCTTGTATAATGATAGCAGTTTTCAGAATACCAATGAATGCACCTCTTTCACTTCCCACGGAGTCACGGTTGCCTACTGTCTCATAATAACATTCTACATATTGTTCTTTATTAGGGATAAGATTATAATTATTTCTTCAATTTTTGTGATCACACACCCCGTCCATACAAAATACATGTGTTTCCCAATTTTGTGTTTTCTACATGCATCCTATCATATTTCTTTGTGTTTTTCTTTTCCATTATTATACCTACAAACTCCTCGTGTTCCATATAAAGTTCTATATATAGCATCTTTGTGGTTCCAGCGGTAACACGCGGGGAATCCACCCAGTTCCGCTACATAGAAGTTCACCTCAGGCCTCCTTTTTTGGATAATTAATTAAGCAAATAAAAAGGTAAACAAATATAGGGCCAGTTGTCATACGTATGCACATAAAACCATCGTCATGGCTTTTGGTTGACATAAGAAATGGCTTCAATGTGTAATACCATTATGTGATGTTAAGCCATAAAATAAGGTGTGCAATTGTTTGCAAATTTGTAGAAAGAAAGAAATTTCATGCAAGGAAATGAAAAGACCTGACCTTCTCATAGTTGAGCAAGGTTCTAATTTATGATCCAAAGTGACATTCGAAATTTTAAATTAGATATAAATTAAATGACCCAACATAGAAATTTTAGCATGCATGACTAACTTAACTGGTGACGTTGGGTAAAGATATTGCTGGCCAGTCATTTTCTGGTCAGGACATGTGTTTGGAAGTTGAAACATACTAAGACTAGTACATTAACGATTTATAAAATAAAACTGTCAAGAAATGTTGGAATATTATGAAGTCTAATTTCTATGATGTCAAGATGTACTAAAATCTCTTTGTTCTAGAATGACACAGGAGTCAGGTGATTTGAAAGCAATAAATGTAGCATCCTTATCTACAAATACAAACACAACTGCATCCATGTTAAGTTATGTGCACTAACCTTATCTTCAGTAGAATAATATTTATAGTGTGGACGCTCAACATTAGTAGTTTGCTCTGAAAAAGAACCGCCCAATTTACATAGCTTAAGCCAAATTAACCTGTCAAGACAGCTTAAGTTGCACCTAAGCCCATATAAACCCGGTAGTCCGTGAAATCACTAAAGATTTCAAACTAACTTACAACTAATATCGTAGAGATTCAGTAACCACAGTCCCATGTTACATAAAATTCACAATTACATCGGAGTTTACAAATATTATTACAACACCTTTTGAAATAAAGATCAGCGGAAGCAAGACATTCTGAAAACACCCACACTTCCCATTTTGATTAAATATTGTGCCAGCTCAGAGTCAAATCCCGCAAAAGCATATGAGATGAGATATAAGAGTTGACCTTGCCCGAGGTCTAATTTTCTCCCGTAGTGGGATCCAAGTCTATCTTGTCGCCACAGCAAAAAATATCTCATGATCTGCAACAAGTATGAATAAACCCTGAGTAGGAGGATGTATTCAACTAGACTTACCCGTCATAAACCAAAAATAAAGTGACACCAAGGAGTATGCAAGGCCTTATATGGTGGACTGGCTCTTTTGCTTTGCAGAAAAGCGTAGCTTATATTTATACACCATTTTAGTCTTAGTAGCAACAAGTTACAATTGTAGTCTAATATGCCTAAGTTAGCAGTTGTGCTCATATAAACCTATTCATTTAATTGGCATAGCTTGTACTTGTCATCCTGCTTAACTAGGTGAGCATCTATAGTAGATAATTCATATAGTTTAAGATTAATCATCAACATATATCCAATAAGTATCAATGGTTACCATATTTCCAATTGGCATTCTCAACTCATTCATACAACCATTCCTATGTTCCATAATATAATTACTACGAAACCGCTGCTCAAGTCAAGTGTTCACTGTCCAGGAACGATGGCGATTCAAATCGGTTACTAACCAGTTGGTGAGATATTCCCTACACAAACCCAGACATGCCGCTCGAAGGCACCTTAGGTCACCGTTGGTACTGTTCAGGTACAACTCGCGGGACTGCTATGGACCATTCTATACCCAGAGGTTATCCAGTGTCAGGTCGCTCAAGACATGCCTGCCCACACCAACGCGTCGGGGAAACTCAGAGCATGCTTGCCCATGGTCAACTCGGGCCTCTACCCAGACCCGCCTTCCTTCGGTGTTATGGTTACATTTCGGTCACCGGCCCAAACAGAGCTACTAGGCTTCGTGGTCGGAACGACTTATCCTTCCAGCTAAATATGGGGGCATGCGTTCAACATGACTTGAGGATGCACAACGGGTCCCTAATCCATTTATCCAACACCTTCGATTATCTTTCCCTGATCATCATCATCTTGCCAATATCTTTGGTAACCACCTATAGCTCGCAAGTGACATAATTCACCCGACTTCTATCGATCTAATTAAGCATGACTAAGCATGTAACAATCATGAATCTATCAGGGTAAAGGATATATCGGTAGTCAAGGAATATCGATATGCAGCAACGACTCTAAGCAACTCCTATAACTTAATGCATCAAACATCATAAAAGGACTCAAGTGAGATTTTGCAAACCGCAGGGAGAAATGCTACGGGGCTTGCCTTCTAAAATGAACTCGATGATCCAGGTCTCGACACCTCCTGTGCGAGAGCTTCCTTCGGGACTCCTCTTCTAGATCCTTGTTCCATGTCATGTTCAGCCTATTTAACAATCCGGTATGATGCATATGCGGATATATGAATAATGCATATTGGATGCAACGACATGATGATTACGATTGCATATTATATTACAACAAAACCATCCTATTGCTGGTAGTACTCAATTACTAATGACCCTAGCTCTATTCGAATTATTATAAACACATATCATAATTAAGCTTTACACAAAACACATACATCGAAGAACCTATGCTCAAGTTTAACATCAGCATCCTATCATCATCTCAAGTTTAAGCATCGAAAGCATATGAATCAAAACATCATACACACATCCAACTCAACTAGTCACTAGCACACATGGATAAATAACTTATTAGTGGAATATATTCTATATTGTTAACTGAACCCAACCATCAATATGATCAGATCATAGACATTCTAAACACCTACAAAAATATTTGTGGCACCCTCAAACTAACCAAACATGCCAATTTCATTTACGATAAGAAATGGTCAAAATAGGGACTATCATTTCGACATAGCATAAAATTTCCAGAAAATTCTAGTAGATATAACATGGTATCATTATACTACCATAAACATTTCAGCTCAATTGGACAAGCCAGTGGACCTACACAAAAATGACAGGAACTAGGGCAGAAATGCAAACATAATTACTTTATACTGCCAAGTATGCCAAACAACAAATCTCAGTACATCATGAGCTACATTTACCTTACTGATGTTAAATTTATTATGAATTAATATGTTTGGCATTCCCATCTTCATATTAAGCATATATAATTTATTATGAATTATTTCAAGAATAGCCCATTTACCTTACTTGAACTATAACTATTAATTTTGCATAACAAGTGACGATGATATCTTTTTCACAGCAAGTGCGTCACATAAGAAGACCAACAAAACAACAATCACATTTTTCCGAGCAATATTATATTTACTATGCATTTCCTAAAATTATCCATAAATCAACAATTAAATAAACCTACATATAAAGTATTGTAAACATGGAATATTATATTGTATATGCATAGATCTAATCAAGACAAAACCTTTGCAAGTTGAAGCACTCAATTTGGATCAATAATGAGCAAGTTACGAATTAAACAAAGTTATAACCAATTTCTGAAAATCATTTTCTATTTAAACAGAAAACAAGATAAGACTAACTCTTTTCAGAAAGGCCCCTGGACTTTCCCGACATCAACCACAGGCAGATCTGTAACTTGCTGTGCCTGTCAATTATGCACAAATGACCCTCACCTTCTTCAAATTCAGGGACAAGGTCCCTGACGCGAGGTGGAAGCAGGGGATGCGCTGCAGGTCGCGGATCCGCCCGGTTAGGGCCAGACGGAGGCCATGGAGCGGCGGGGAAGGTTCAGGGCAGCGAGGCGCACCCGCCAGTACCCGCGGTGCATCCCACGACGCCTAGTGGTGGCTTGGCCACGCACGCCGGTGGCCCGCGACGGCGGCGGTGTGCGGCCGCCGCGCTACGGCGACGGTCGGAGCCGGGGAAGAGGCGCTGGATGTGTGCTGCACCATGGAGAAGATGAAGACGCACTTGGATTAGACGGAGGAGGAAAATGACGACCGTGAGCTCGGCGGTACGACGTCCATGGCCGGCGGGGAGAAAACGACCGATTAGGCAACTACCGGTCCTCTCAGCGTCGCCAGAGGGTAGGTGAAGATGGAGCACGCGATGGCGATCTCATTGATGCCGTTGGAAGAGAAAATGGACGTGTGGAGAGGAAGAAGTGCGACGGCGACGGGAAGCACTCGCGGCCACGTCGGTCGCGCGAGAAGGACGATGAAGAGGAGGAGGATGGCGAGGAGGAAGCCAGGGAGGAGCGGGGAAGGACTTAAGCGCGTGGAGGCGGACGGAAACACGGCCAGGTTCACGGGTGTGGTCATGTTGGCCGCTGCCGCCCACGGCCGCCGGTGGCCGGGCGCCACGCGCCGCGCGCGAAGCGGGCAGGGAGGGCAGTGGCCAGGGCGATGTCGACATTTCCACGAACACCTGACGGGTGCAAAAGAAGGCAATTTAGAGCTGGTTGCGGGCCGAATCAGATCATGGGCCGAAAACAAAGATTGAAGCCCGCGTGAAGCTCTACGTTTTCTATTAAAACTTAACGAATTAGGAGATAATTAGCTCCCAAAACAGCAATGTCAACATATTGATAACGATCCAAGAAACTCGCATTCGGAGGCCAAAACTCAATCACAATAAACCCAACTTTTGGCATGGTGTTCTCCAATGAAATATCTATATTATTCGTAATTTGACCAACTCAAGTTGCTTAGTGACATTTGCAGAACGCGACATTTGAATCTAATGACGTCGGAAAACCCTAATGACTTAGAAATATTCTAAGTGTGGAATCAGCCCTCTATTCTGCCTTATTCACCCTATTCGAGCATGTTCTAAGCATTTTCATGAAAAGTGAATATAACAACTTTTTTCTTATAATATTCTCTACAAAGTTTATTTAGTGATCAAAAGCCAGAAATGAATTTATGAAACACTTTTGAAATAGTTAACAAAATTACTCCAAAGGTCAAATTTGGTCAACTCATCATTAGAAGCTTAATTATCCAAAGTGGCCAATATAAACCTAGCTTCATTTTACATCCTAAACATGTCTAAGTTGATTTAGTGAGCAATCACCAAGCACTTGGACTAGTTAACCCTATGCATAGATATTCTAAACATACAACAAGCAATTCAATCATCACATATACATTTATATTTCCAAATTTGAGCTAATGCATATGTTGATGATGCTTATGTCTCATGAAATGCACGTGCAAATGCATGCCTAACATCAAGGATGTTACTTGCTCCCTCTATAATGGAAAAGAATAACTATTTTTTTATACAAATATGGTTGGAAAATCATGCACACTGAATCATACCGTTATACAATTCAATTGCTCAACCATGCTAAATTCTTCACTTCGAGGGTCACTATATACTCGCTATCGATAGACAAAAGATAATGCACCAGAGGCTCAGAGCTAATTATTCAAAAAAATATTCTACAGAAAAGATTATGATCCGTTATGTGCTCCATAGAGATACACACTTTTCTTTTTTAAATTTGGCACATCAATAGAAAAATTCATGAGTTTTTTCAAGTAATCAATCATCAGGTCAATAAGACAAGCACAACATGAAGTAAACACTAATGACTAAACTTCAAACAAGGATTGCATAAACTTGTCTAAACTAAAATATACAGCTGGTGCTTCGTCAATACCTGTAAGCTAATATTTTTTTTTGTGGCTAAGGTAGATGAGTCCAGATTTGTGGCTTCATATGAGTGCTCAGCCACCTTCTTTACCGAGGAACCAAAAGAATCTTTAACGTCCCGGTGGCGCCGCAACCAGCACCTATGAGTGGCGGCGTGACAACGAGAGCCTCGGAGAAGAAGGTGGGCGGCGCCACAAACGACTTAGAAAGGAGGAGGTAGGCGGCGCCACGGCACCTCTAGAGGTAGCGGGTGTGACTAGGCGAGACGCTTGCAGCTTTCTTTTGTTGGGCTGTTATTCTCATTATACGTAACTGTGTTGTGTCAAGTAGACAAACGCAATCATCTATTGGCATCCAGTTCGTTAGGAGGTCACAGATTCGAAAGGGATTATTGCATTTCTACCTTTGTTTTAATGGTTAGTTTTAATTTTATCTCGCTTTTTGTCATATTGCATTTTTATCATCGTTTTGTAAAGACGAACGCTTAGTCTACCACTCTTTTAACTCTGTTAGTTGTTTTTAGTAAGAAAAAAATTAAAGAGAAAAGAGAAAAAGCCAACGTAACAAAATTTGGGAAAAAAAAAAAAAGCGCCCTGCCTCCATATCTTCTCACCGTTCTCTCTCGTGTTTCCCCCGGCCTCCTCGTCTCCGCATGTTGACGTCGCCTGCAGGGTGGCGGCGCGTTGCTCGCGGCCCGAAGGAGCTCGCGCGGGCGCTCACCTCGACGTTGGGGCTCACGCACGTCGCGCTCCCACGCGGCGTCCTCGGCGTCACCCCCGGCCTCCGCCAACCGCGCGCGCACCATGGGCGTCACGTCCAGGCGTCGCACTGGCCAGCCCCAGGCGTCGGCCATGCTCCTGCTTGCGTCTGTCCAGAGCAGGCAGCTGCGTGCCCATGCGAGCTTCAGCGGCAAAAGAAGGGGGGCGGCCGGCAGCAAGCAGGCAAGCAGAGGGCTAATCGACGAGAACTGAAACATCTATTCCCCATTTTCGAATTTTTCAAATTACTCTCAAATTCGCATAAAAACTTAAAAACTCCCAACACGAAAGTTGCTCAAAATTTTAAGATCTACATCTTTGCTTTTGGGCTCATCTCCAAATTCTTCTTATTTTTGAAATTAGGTTTTCAACCTCAAATTTAAATTTAGGATTAATAAAAATAATTAATTATTAACTTTGGTAATTTAATTGGTATTTAATTAGTGATCAAAATATCAATACAATCTTAGATATTACTTCAAAATTAAATTTAAACTTGAATGACAACGTATCACACCGTTATATGTTGTTATTTAAAAAATAGACGTAAAATCACAATGAACTCAGAAAACTAAGGGTATTTTTGCAAAGAGAAAGTTGTCTTTGTCAACCCAATTTAACACCATTAACTGTTGTTCACGGAATAGGGGTAGGCTGAGTGTTCATTTTTATAAAACAAGGGTTAAAATACAACATGGCTAAAAGCGAGGGTAAAATTAAAACTGGTCTTCAAAACAAACCCCGATTCGAAACATATGTTTCGAGCTTTTTGTCGTTTACTATTCTTTAATTTGTGATCAAATAGCAGCCCCTGCGCAGTAGGAGTATTAATTAAATGATGAAAAGAAGAAAAAAAAACTCTGCTTATCAATACCTATAAATAAAGGAAAAAAAACTTAACGTGATCTATCAAACGAAGAGCACGCTGTCCGCTTAGACAATGGCTTAAGCATAAGACGGCTGCGGCAACAAACACTTTCACATGTGTCGCTGCTAGGTTGCCTGCAACAAATATATTAAGCGTTGCCAAGTAGAGGCACGTTACCGGTTCCCCACCGAAGATGACATGGAGATAACGGTGGGGACTACCAAGCTGCGTGTGCCCGTGGGGGGCTGACCGCCGTTCTTATCAAGAACCTCTGCCTCTCCCGCGACCCCTGGATGCGCGAGGACCTTGTCATGGAAAGGTACAAAAACTTAATCTTAATCCTATCCACTTATCTGTATCATAGATGATGAGGTGATAAAATTTGAGGTGTGTTTGATTGGTTCTGGGCTGCCTGGCTAGGCCTGGCCTGGCTAAAAAATTGATGTTTGGTTCCCTATTTTTAGCACTAGGGCCTGGCTTGGGCTGACCAGCCGTACGCCCGTAGCCTGGCCCAAGTCGAACGACCAACTCGGTCGTTCCATCGTAGCCTGGCTTGGGCTAGCTCTCGTGGGTCGTTCCCTCATCGTGCGGTGCCTGGTGACCTGTTCTCCGCGGAAGCCATCTCCGTCTGCGACGCCTCCTCCACCCGCAACGGAGATCTGTGCATGAGCCGGTTAGCCGCGACGGCCGCCTCCTCCTCAACGACTGGCATCGGCTTGCCCCGACGGATGACGGCGGTCACGTAGCGGCGCGACAGCCACGGCCTGCTCTGTGCCGGCAAATCTGGACGCCTCCGCGCGAATGGTCCACCATTGCCGGCGACGTTGCGTCCCCTCCTCCTTCGCTCTGGCTCGCTGCGTTGCCGGGCTGGCCCTCTTCGCTTGGGGGATGTGGACCAACATCTCGGCGGACAAGGAGCTACTGCGGCTCAAGGAGGCCGCGTGGAGCGTGTTGGCGTCGGTGGGCGGGAGGCGCTCCAAGAGCGCGTCGAAGGCGTCGAGCGCCTCGTTGGTGGCGGCGCGCGCGATGGAGGCCTCCTCGTCGAAGTAGACCGTCTCCTTGCTCTCCATGGCCGCCTCGATCTCCTCCCGCGCCTCCGCGAACATGCGTCGCTGCTGTGCACGCTGGCGCGGCGGTGAGCTGATGCCAAGTTCAAGATGGGCGGATGCTGGAGCACCGACACCATGAGCACGCAGAGCAGGCCGTGTCCCGTGCGGTGGCCACAAAGGGGCGATGGCATCTTTCATTGGATAGGTTTGTCGTGGTGGCCGCGGCAATGGAGATGACCGTGATTTGCTCCCATGTTTTGCAGCTATGTGCATCTTTTGTGTCGATTTGCATTAATTTTTACCGATTTGTATCCCCGTCTTGCTTCTTTGCGTGCTGATGGTGCCGGTTTGCTCTGCGTGCTCAAGGTACCACCTTGCTCTGTTGTTCGACTATGGTGCCACCCTGCTCTTCGTGCTTATCGTGCTGGCCTGCTCGTCATGCTCAACGGCCGGGCGGACAGCAGGTGTCGAGGGCGCGGACGACACCCATCGGCAGGAGGAGGTGAGCGGCTGCAGCTTCATACGTGGGCACGTTGCCTTGCTCTCTCAGCTCGCCTCCTAGGTGTTTGACAAATTGCTTAAAAGGGGGTGATGTTACCTGTTCTAAGAAGAGGTTATTCTATCCGTCCAAACCAACCAACCAAACACACGATGTTTGTAGCCAGACTTAGTTGGTACAATATAACTAAACAAGTCCATCTTAGCCTCTAGAGGCAGGCTAGAGCTAGTCTGGCTACGTTTTGTTAGCCAGACTGGTCGGAAAAACAAACCAAACACACCCTTAATTTCTTCGTGTGTGGATCCATCAGGCCTTGTTCAGTTTCACTGTGGGCAAAGTCGTCAACACACCTGGCTACGAGTTTGTCCAACCAGGTGGTCCTGCGAGAGCTCTCGCACCCCAAGCCCAGCCGCCCGGTCCTCTCCTTCTCCGCTGCCGGCGACCTCACCGGAGCTTAGAGGGAGGGGACCCGCCTCCAGTTCCAGTAGCTTTAGCCAGTAGAGTCTTAGTTTTTAGGTTCAAGAGTGCCTATATGGCTACGAGTGCGCTTCGTCGCGAGTCCTTCTCCCTGCTTGCTATTGGCCTCGCTGCCGTCATCGCCGGCTGTGCCGTCGCGGTGGCCTTTGATGGCCGATGTTCTCAGGTGAGATTGAATAAAATAAAGTCAGTTCCATCCCTCATAATCTCCAGTGCAGCGGTCCGAGCTCCAAGTGCTGGTCCTATCTCTTGCATCTGCCCGCGGCGCCGCGCGACATCGAGTTCTTGTACGGCTCCGGCAACCTCGGCCTCGGGCCCCGCCGACATCAAGAAGCACTGCTCCACCGTGATGCTCATCCACGGCCGTCGCCGAGGTGGCTGCAGCTATAGGGGCGACCTGCTGCTTGGTGGTCGTCGCCGCGACCCATCGTCGCTGTCGGCTTCCATCTCGTGGGGTTCGCGTTCCTGGTGGCCGTCGTTCAGCACAGCGTACTTCGCTGGCAAGGACGCAGAGGAGCTTCGTCGGAAGTCATGCGGTGCTCTCCATGGCCTTCCGGGTCAAGGAAGGCATCCGATGCTGCCACGGAGGTCCTCTCCGCCGAGCGTCCCGGTTTCTGTGCCTTGGGGCCCCCATCAGGACCTGCTGCTGCAACGTGCCATGCATGCAAGACCTATCCTGGAGAGACGTGTACAGTGGAGCCTCGATCGGTCGTCGTGGCTTCCTGCTGCTCACTGCTTCGTGGAGGCCCCGGACATCCAGTCCAACAAATGCCAGCAACTTATATTCCTGGTGCGCCACGCATGCAGCTGCCTTCAACACGAAGCAACAATATGCTCCGTGGGTTCTTTGGCGGCCCCTGCGCTTCGCGACTGAGCTCGGGGCCCTGGGCCGGGCCGGAGCCCGATGGCACGAGAGACGCGTTCGTGGTCTGTTTTATTTAATGCTCACGACAATGATCCTTCGACAGGTTCATCTACGGAAAACTTGTTACGACTTCTTCTTCCTCTAAATGATAAGGTTCAATGGACTTCTCGCGACGTCGGGGGCGGCGAACCGCCTCCGTCGCGTGATCCGAACACTTCACCGGACCATTCAATCGGTAGGAGCGATGGGCGGTGTATACAAAGGGCAGGGATGTAGTCAACGCGAGCTGATGACTCACGCTTACTAGGCATTTCTCGTTGAAGACCAACAATTGCAATGATCTATCCCCATCACGATGAAATTTTCCAAGATTACTCGGGCCCGTCGGCCAAGGCTATTGTGGCAGAACCTCATAAATCCTATGGCCCACACGCATGATTATTGTCTAAAAAGACTCTAAATAACCATGAACGTGTTCCACAAAGAGACATTGCAGTATTACAACAATTTTATACAAATAATATACATCAGAGTAAAATAGCGGAAGGATTACAATAACATAAGTTTACAAACCATTTATAAACTATAAGTTGGATTATTACAAACCATATAACAGTGGAATAACAATATAACTTATTACATCCACCTTGATTATATGCTCTGCCCAAGAGCGAGATATCCTATTCGTCGTCACTTTCCTCGATGACGGTCATGCGCAGGATGCGAAGCATTCCTGCCCATGAGGCTCACCTGCAACAAGGGTTCAACAAACCCTGAGTACAAAAGTACTCAACAAGACTGACCCGACGAAAAAGAGGGGTGAAGACTCAGGAAATGCAGGCTAGAGGGACAAGGTAAGGCTTGCAGGAGCTAAGAAATTTTACAAAAAGCTTGAAAGAAAGAAAAGTTGTCTTGATTAAGATCAAAATTTACCAACCACTTCTTTCTTAAACCCTAATCATTGTTCAAGTTGTTACTACGACGATGAACACCGATCGAGTCTTCTTCTCCGAGAAGCAACGGCGATTCGAATCCATTTTCATACCCAGCTGGGACCTAGGTTACTGATATGCAGGAGACTCACTCCTAAGCATAGCAGGTGAACTGATATACCGGGATAACAACCGCAGCCATATATCACCACATGATACACCTGAGCACTTTGACCCAGTGTACCGATATACATGGGAACTTAAATGTGGCAGAACCTCCTAAATCATATGGCCCACACGCATGATTATTGTCTAAACAGACTCCAAATAACCATGACTGTGTTCCATACGATTTAAAAGGTCTGTCGAGTAAATCCCGAATTATCCACGATTCTCCGAGCAGGATCAATCATTGTAGAGAGACATTGTAGTATTACAACAGTTTGATATAAATAAAATACAACGGAGTAAAACAGCGGAAGACTTACAATAACATAAGTTTACAAACTTCTGAGTTTTAAATATTTACAACCATAAGTTTGAATTATACAAACCATAATAGTAGTAGAGTAGCAGTAGATTACAATATTAAACAACAGCTCTGCCCACGAGCTAAACAGCTTACTCGTCGTCGCTTTCCTCGACGACTGTCATGCAGCAGGATGCAAAACACTCCTGCCCATGAGGCTCACTTGCAACAAGGGTTTAACAAACCCTGAGTACAACAGTACTCAACAAGACTGACCCGACGAAAGAGAAGGATAGAGACTTAAGAGATGCAGGCTAGAGGGACAAGGTACGGTCTGTAATAGATAAGAAATTTTGTAGAAAAGCTTTACAAAAGGAAAGGTTGCTTGGACTACTTCCAATTACCAACCAACTTCATTATTGAACCTTAATTTTTGTTCAAGTTGTTACTACGATGATGAACAACGATCGAGTCTTCTTCTCCGAGAAGCAACGGCGATTCGAATCCATTTTCATACCCAGCTGGGACCTAGGCGACTGAGCATACCGGAGACTTTAACTCCGAAGCACCCCAGATACACCGATATACCGGGATAACAACCTCAGCCGTATATCACCACATGATACACGTGAGCTCTGCGGCCCAGCGTACCGAGATACATGGGAACTTAAACCCCACAGTAAAACACACTATGACACAGATGGGATTCTCTGGCCCCACGCTAGGTCACTCCATGGCATACACGGCTACAACCATCCGTATACCACTTCATGCATGTGGATTTCTAAATTCTCGATATCATCCAGTTCACCAACGGACGGGACCTAGGGCATCAATAGATGAGAACACTACAGAGGGACTCCATTCCCAGTGCAAGTTCGCCGTCCGGACTCGATTTATTACTAACATCAAGCTTTCAACAAGAAAACCAATCTCATCTTTTTCATTCTTTTCCTTTGAACAATTAAATAAATAAGCAGGGCTAAGCATTACTACTTATCTTCCAAGTAGGTAACAAGGATTAAGGAAATAAGACAGGTACTGCAATTTGTGGGTTTTCACTCAACTCCTATCATTTAATGCAACATATCAGAGCTGAAGCGGTAAAACTTTTATAAATAGAATTAGGGTTTAAATGTATCCGGGGCTTGCCTTGATGTTCGGGGTAGATGGTATCGAATTCTGGATCAACTCCCGATTCCTGAATTTGTTCGTCCTTCGGGTCTGGGTGATAATGTTAACTCTCCGTTAACGGAAACTACTCGATAATTAATATGCTTTACATGATGGAATAGTAAATATGATGATCGATGGATGCATGATCAGATTAAGGAATCGAGTATAACTTTTCTTCACGATAAAGTTGCAAGCTAACAAAACTTCTCTTAAATAACTCATTAGGGTTAACTATGTTATTTAAGAGTTTAATTCAACACAAAAATAACGTTAATTAAGCCCTAATGACATGATTAAGATAAGCGCAAACAATTAATTAAAGTGCCAAAGGTCATTAGGGTTAATGACCTAAGGTCATCAATCAATTCCAAAGTCACACAACTCCTATAATGATTAAATTAATTAAAAGGGGTTAATTAATTATTTAAAAGCATTAAATAAAGGTATAAAAATTAAATTTATTAAATTAAACCCAAAATTTTATTTTAGAAAGCTCTTAGCCTAATTAGATGGCAAAACAAATTTCAGAATTAAAAGCCAATTATTTTATTTATTAAAAATCATTGAAGGTCTATTTTTTAATTAAAAGGGCTAATTTTAACATATGCAAAAAGTATTCAAATTTGGCATTTCATATTTTTCCTATGTAGATAACATCATAAGGAACATTCACAAAAATTTTCAGAATTTTTGGAGCTATATATGGATTACTATGAATTTTCAAAGAAAATAGCATTTAAATCATTTTCTGAAAATGGAAAAAGAAAATCGGCACAGTGACTCCGCGCTGACCGACGGCGGCGCGGCGGTTGACCGCCGATTCCTCGCCGTCGGCGAGGTATCCGGCGACCGGGCTTGGTCCATCTGACTCACCTTGACACGGGGAGTCCAACAAGCCAGCTATCGGCACGGAGGAACGGCGGCGGCACCCACGCCGGCGGCAATGGCGGCACGGCGAAGCTCGGGCGCGGCGGCGTCGCTCACCGGAGTGATTTCCGGCGACGGCGACCACATGAGCTTACACAAGGCACCTAAACGGACAGGATTGACAACTACATGAAGGTCGCTCTCGGTCTCTAGGCAGGACGGCAACGCGCGCGGCGGAGCGGCAGCACTGCGCCGGCGGCGGGCTACGGCTACCGGCGGCCACGGCAAGGGATTGACCAAATTGATAACACAGATAGACGCTGGAGCTCACCACGGCGCTGATGCGCACGTTAATGAAGGTCTGGAGTGGCTGGGTTGAGCGGCGGTCGACGGCGGTGATGGCGGCGGCGGCGCTCCGATGGCAAGACGGCGTCACGGCGGTCTCTGGTAATGTGCTGCTCGAACCAAGGTGCGCATCAGATGCAGAATGACACGGAGAACACGATTACAGGGTCATCGGTAAAATATATTCACCTTTGGCGGCGGCAAACGGCGGCCATGGCGCGGCGGCTCAGCTGACCGGCCGTGAAGAAGAAGGTGGCGTGCGGATGGCTCGGGCAATGAGAGCAAGCATGAACTAGCCCAAAAGAACCGTGAGGAAGTGGCGGAGCTTTGGGCGAGAGCAATTGGACAGAGGTGGAGCGTCGACGGCGAATTTCGACGGCGGAGCGAGGTCGTCGGCGACGGCGGCGGGAGGAAAAAAGAAGAAGAACGGCGTCGGCCGACTGCTATTTATAGCAAGAAGATGATGAAGGAGCAGGTGACACGACGACGGTGAAGTCTCTCGCGTCCGAGAGCGCTCGGTCGGCCGGGAAGGCGCGGCGGTGGACGGCGGCGCGCGATGAGAAGCCGGCCATGGCGTTCTCCGATAGGATTAGGTACTGTTCGGTTTATTTACAGAATTGCCACTCGGTTTAAAATACAAATTACTTCAAAATTTGTATAAGAACTTGAAAATCTCCAAAAATATCATTTGCATAACTTTTCAAGAGCTACACTTTTCCTTTAACTGGCATCCTCAAATTCTGTTTAGATTTTGAAATTTGAATTCAGATTTGAAAAGGGGATAAAACCCTAGAAACAAGCATTTAAAATTACTTTTGATTTTTCAATAAAACTTGAAAATCTTCAAAACTATGAAATGTTGAACTTGTCAAACCAAACATTTTTCATATATAAAGTTTTCTCAGATTATGCATAATTTTTGAATTATGGTTTTAAAATCAAAAGGGGATAATTGCTGGAAACTGTATTTTCAAATTAATTTGAAATTCTTTTTGGAAACTTGAAAAACTTTATATACCAACTTTGTAGCTCTTGCCAAGATCTACAAACTATCTTTTTAGAGTATTTCCAAATTCCTTATAGATTTTGAATTAGAAAAAAGGGGATAAAACTAGGGTTGGAAATAAAGGGTTTTTGAAATAGAGTTTAAACTCAATTTGGTTTCTAACTTAATTGGTTGGTTATTAGTGAGCACAAACATCATCCAAGGACATTTTTAGGTCATTGACCCAATGACACCCTTGGTTGACCAAGTTGACTTTTGAAAAACCTTTTGTAGCATTTCCATTTTGAGTTTAAACTTGAATAGCCAAACTTAGAAATAAGCTTGGAAATCCAAATTTAATTTCAAATATGGAAATCATTTTTAGGGTTGGACTTAGACTTATACACTATGCGTGATACTAGTGTAAACACAGTTTACATCTCAAGTACATAGAGTATAAACTAAGCAATTGCGATGACATTCAAAAATAGGGTTTTATTATTTCATGTGACCAAACATTACAAAACTCAATCAACCTATGAAATATAAACTTGTTTTAGTTAATGCACATTAAGGTTGACTTAAACATGAATGCTTTGCAGTGCATATGATGACATGGCATGTTTTAGTTAATTTAACACCAGAGGTGTTACATTAAACCCATAGTATAACACACTATGACATATGTGGGGTCTCTGGCCCACAAAAAGTCACTCCATGATATACCCGACTACAACCATTAGTATATCACTTCATGCATGTGGATTTTCTAATTTCTCGATGTCATCAGTTCACCATTGACACGGGACCTAGGGCATCAACAGACGGAAACACTACAGAGGGACTCCGTTCCCAATGCAAGTTAGCCGTCCGGACTCGATTTATTAACTAAAAGCATGATTCCAACAGATAAAACCAAACTCATCTTTTTTATTCTTTTACTTTGAACACTTAATTAATTAAGCAGGGCTAAGCATTACTACGCATCTTTTAGAACAGGTAACAAGAAATTATGGGAGTAAGACAGGTAATGCAGTTGTTGGGTTTTCACTCAGCTCCTATTACTTAATGCAACATATCATAACTGAAGCGGTAAAACTTTTATAAAATAGAATAGGGTTTGAATGCATCCGGGGCTTGCCTTGGTAGTCGGGGTAGATTGTCTCAAGCTCTGGATCAACTTCAATCCCCTGAGTTTGCTCTTCCTTCGGATCTGGACGACAACGTTAAACTCTCTGTTATCGGAAACTATACGATATAATGATATGTTTCAATATGATGGAATGGTAAACATGATGCTCGATGGATACATGATCAGATTAAGGGCTTGAGTACAACTTTCCTTCATGGTAAAGCTGCAAGACAACCAAAACATACTTACTAAGTTTATTAGGGTTAACTACATTATTTAAGAAAGTTATTAAACACATGAAATAACGTTAATCAAGTCCTAATGACATGATCCAGTTAAGCGCAAACAATTAATTAAAGTGACAAAGGTCATTAGGGTTAATGACCTAAGGTCATCAATCAATTCTAAAATCAAACAAATCATATAATGATTAACTTAATTAAATGGGATTAATTAATTATTTAAAAGCATAAAATAAAGGCATAAAAATTAAAGTTGTCTAATTGAGCTTAAAATTTTATTTTAGAAAGCTCTTGGCTTAATTAGATGGCAAGACAATTTTCAGAAATAAAAGCCAATTATTTTATTTATTAAAAATCATTGAAGGTCCATTTTTAATTAAAAGGGCTAATTTTAACATATTCAAAAAGTACTCAAATTTGGCATTTCATATTTTTCCTAGGTAGATGACATCATAAGGAACACATACTTTTAACATCAGAATTTTTGGAGCTGTATATGAATTACTATGATTTTTCAAAGAAAATAGCATTTAAATCATTTTCTTAAAATAGAAAAAGAAAAAGGAGCACAGTGCTCCCGCGCTGACCGACTGTCCGCCGGTGGTTGACCGGCGATTACTCGCCGACGGCGAGGTCTCCGGCGACCGGACTTAAACCATCGGGCTCAGTTTGGCACGTGGAGTCAATCAGGGTGGTAAATGACACGGCGGGGTGGCGGCGGCACCCACGCCGGCGGCCATGGCGGCCCGACGACGCGACGGCCCGGCGGGAGAGCTCACCGGAGCTTCTCCGGCGACGGCGAGCGCGCGGTTACGATCTATACATCCACGTGAGCCTACCGGGCAACAAGATGAGGCTCAATTTGGCCCCCAGCCGCAACGGCTACGCACGCGGCGGAGCGGCAAGGTCACGCCGGCAGCGAGTCACGGCGGCCGGACTCCATGACGCGAGATGAGTGAAATTGAGGGCATGGGTAGACGTAGGAGCTCACCACGGTTCTAGTGCGCACACTAATGAAAGCTCGGAGTGACTGAGTCGAGCTGTGGACGGCGGCGCTGATGGCGGCGGCGGCGCTCCGGTGGCAAGGACGGCGTTCCGGCGCTACCTGTGCATCATGAGACCGACCAAGATGCGCATAAGGGGCAGTTAAGCACGGAGAACATGATGAGAGGGTTAAAGGTAAAATATTTTCCACCTTGGCGGCGGTGGACGGCGAGAAAGCTCGCGGCGGCTCGGCGACCGGTCGCGAGGAAGACGACGTCGTGCGGGCGGCTCGGGCGGGGAGAGCTGGCACGAACTAGCTCAATCGAAGCGCAAGGACATGGAGGAGCTTCAGGCAAGATGAAGTGGGCAGAGGTGAAGCGACGGAGGCGAATTTCAGCGGCGGAGCGAGGTCGTCGGCGGCGGCGGCAGGGAGAAAGAAGAAGAAGAAGTCGGCCACGACCGACCTATTTATAGGGCAGGGGCGAGGCATGGACGGGCGACACGACGACGATGAAGCTTCGCGCGTCCTGGAGCACGCTGGCGGCCGTGCATGTGCGGCGGTGGACGGCGGCGCGGCTTGAGAAGCCGACGATGGCGGCCGACGATAGGTCTCGGTGCTGTTCAAGAAAATTACAAAATTGCCACTCGTTTGAAATTACAAATTACTCCAAAATTTATATAAGAACTTAAAAATCTCCAAAAATATCATTTGCATAACTTTTCAAGAGCTACACTTTTTATTTAACTGGTATACTCAAATTTTGTCTGGATTTTGAAATATGAATTCAAATTCAAAAGGGGAATAAAACCCTAGAAACAAACATTTGAAATTACTTTTGATTTTTCAATAAAACATGAAAATCTTCAAAACTATGAAATGTTTAACTTTTCAAACCAAACCTTTTTAATATACAAAGTTTTCCCAAATTATGCATAATTTTTAAATTATGGTTTTAAAATCAAAAGGGGACAAATGTTGGAAAACTGTATTTTTAAATTTATTTGAAATTCTTTGTGGAAACTTGAAAAACTTTATATACTAACTTTGTAGCTCTTGTCAAGATCTACAAATTATCTTTTCAGAGTATCCCCAAATTATTTTTAGATTTTAAAATATAGAAAAGGGGATAAAACTAGGTTTTGAAATAAAGGGTTTTTGAAACCGAATTCAAACTCGATCTGGTTTCTAATTTAATTGGTTAGTTATTAGTGATCACATACATCATACAAGGACATTTTTAGGTCAATGACCTAATGAAACCCTTGGTTGACCAAGTTGACTTTTAAAAAATATTTTATAGCCTTCCCATTTGAATTTAAATTTGAATAGCAAGACTTGGGAATAAGCTTTGAAATCCAAATTCAACTTCAAATATGAAAATTATTTTTAGGGTTGGACTTAAATTTATACACTATGCTTGAAACTAGTGTAAACACGATTTACACCTCAAATACATAGAATATAAATCAAGCATTTGAGATGACATTCGAAAGTAGGGTTTTATTACTTCATGTGACAACACATTTCAGAAGCATAACCAACCTATGAAATGTAAACTTGTTTTAGTTATGCACATCAAAGTTGATCTAATTATAGATGTTTTGCAGTGCATACGATGACATGGCAGGTTTTAGTTAATATAACACCAGAGGTGTTACAGCTATATACTCGTTGAATACATCAGTGTAGCACGCGTGCGGCCCAGAACATCTAAGGGCATCACGGACCTGTTATTGCCTCAAACTTACGGGTTTTGAAACCTTGCTTCTTAGTGGTACTCTTTTCTTATAGTAAGTGACTGTATCCTGTCGTCGCTGCTGGATAGTGCACAACCAGATCTGGATCAGCTCCGGCGCGCAGCAAGCACCACATCGTCGACAGCACCATGAATTCAACCGGTAGCGTGGATGGTGAGTGTTGTTCTGGTTAATCGATCTCTTTCTTCTCGATTCGCAGGCAAGCTAGATAGCTAGTTGTTGGATCGTGGAGTCAGAAAGACTTTGAAGTTCTTACTATTTGTTTTTATTTGGATTGCATGCAGGAGTTTTGTGTTTCTTGTACTGCAGGCCGAGGCCATGGAGCAATGCTTCTGGGCGACTCTGCTCTAGACACAGAACAGCCTGCCCTTCTGATCTCCTCAGACCAGGTAGAGGACCTTCAGCTTCAGCCTTTAGTGGATTCTGTTAATTAAACAACTGTGAATCATGTTGCAATGTTGCCATTCTTAAGCTTTAGGCTGCCGACCTATGGTTGATATGGATTGGCTGGGGTACTATATGGATTTAGCACATTTTTACAGAACTGGTTTGCTCTATTGGTCTATGCATTTCGGTTTCATGGCAGTCTTTGGTATATTATTAAATTAGTATTATGCTTTGCCTGATTGGAGCTTGCACGGTTGTGTAAAAAATAGTAAAATCTGTTGCCTGAGTCATATTATTGTCATGATTGCACGCTCTGTTTAATCTTTATTTTTGAACTGCTTTAAATAGCTTGTTTCTAGTGTCTCATCCACAGTCAACACGGGTTCAATAATATCCATTTTCTGCTTTGTGCAAAAGATTGCTCCTAACTGATGTGTTTCATTATTTTTCATGTAGTTCAAACTTCGGATGGATACTCTAGGAGGCAGCAAGTTGAGCAAAGTTGACTAAAATGCCCTATGTAGAGAGAAGTTGACTATCTGTGGAACTTTAGAATTTGATGTTTGTGCTGCGATGATTTGATAATATATATACGGTGCTGTGAGTCTATGAAGTTTCTTTGTTCCTGGTGAAATCTACCTTATATCTACAGTACAGGGACCGCATGCAAGACACAATTTACTGTATGCCGACAGTACCTGAATCCAAACCGTCCACCTGCTCTGTCCGTACGCGAGACTTCACCAGATCCAGCCACGACGCATGTTTCTGGAACCACCCGTCCACCTCCCCAGACCTGGTCATGGTGTCAAAGTTATCCATCCATCCACTCAAAAAACAGGAGAAAAGGCCGCCTTGCCTGTTCCGCCGAGTCTGGCCCCCTCGCCGTCGCCGCCTACGCCTGCCATGGCTTCTTCGACCTCGGCTGCATCCATCTTCCCCTCCTCCAGCACCTCGCCCCGGCGTATCCTCACAGCAGGAGCACAGCAGGCGGCAAGCGCCCGACGCCGCCCCGTTTTTTGCGGCGCAGCCGCACGTCCGCACACCGGCCGTGCCCGTCTCCCGTCAAGGCGCGCTGGAACACACCCGCGCCACCAGTGTGGCACCCCCAGCAGCGCCTAGCCTGGCTGGTCGTAGCTTCAGCGCTGCAAGCCGCCGGTGCGGCGCCCCAGCCCCCTTCACCCTGCAGCCATCTCCTTCTCAACGTCGTTGCAAGGTCACAGGTTTTGGATACCTAACTTTCTTTAATCTTACTAAGGGCTCCTTTGGATTGCAGGGGAATTGTAGGAAAACCATAGGAATGAATCCTATGGATTTTGCTGACGTCACCCTTCCTTTGGGAGCGAAGGAAAACTTCCGGAGGAATCCATTCCGATGGATTCGTGGTCTCACTGTAGCGCAGGGAAAAAAACATGGACGGCGAGCTCATGTTTGCGCGAAGACCGAGGCAACAGCAGCGTTTTCGATGGAAAAAAAAAGCGGCTGACCACCCTCTCTGGCGAGCGTGAGGACGCCGCGGAAAACAGCGTCGGAATAGACGCCGGCGTCGAGGAGCTTGGACAGGACAGGGAGGGAGAGGAGCGGGGCCCCCGCCACGAGCGCGCCCACCCCGCCGCGCGCGGCCACGGCCGCCGCTGCGTCCCGCGACGCCGCCGTCAGCGCGTCGTAGCGGACGACATGGTGGTGCCAGATCCGGTGGATCTCCGGCCGCCGGTGCCGGATCCGTGGCCGCCAGTGCCGGATCCGGCGGCTCTGCCATGGCCGGCGCAGTGGAGGCGGTGGGGCGTGGGGGAGGGAGAGGAGAACGCCGGTCGCCCCCGTCCACCGTTCATCGGCCGCGTTGCCGGGGAGAGAGAGAGAGAGAGAGAGAGAGAGAGAGAGAGAGAGAGAGGCGCTGCCAGATCCGCCCCAGCTGCCGCTGCTGCTGTCGGCCCTGCGTGCGCCTGGCGGGGCCGCGACGCCGTCGTGAGAGAGATGAGGGAGGGAGGCAGAGGGTGCGGAGGAAGGGGCAGAGGGAGCCTTTTTTTTTTTTTTTTTTTTTTTGCGACTGG
>CM041636.1:38087665-38104907 GCA_023333625.1 Bothriochloa decipiens | reverse complement strand
TGGTCAATAAGGATCGTATCATGACTTATTTGTTCAGCACACTCAAGATTTATCCCATACTCTAGTGACTCTTGCGTTGATTTTTCACAATTGTTTTCCAGGACAAATCTCACTTTAGTTTTACTAACATGCCAAAATAGTATAACCCAATGACATTTTTATTAAAGCAAAATAATTATACAACTATGTAATGGTCAATAAGGATTATATCATAACTTATTTATTTGTTTACCACAAACTAATACTCTAGTGACTCTTATTTATTTGTTTATCCCATACTCTAGTGACTCTTTCTTTGCTTTTTTCACAATTACTTTCCTTTTTTAATCTCACTTAAAGTTTTAATATAAAATTATTATGTTATATATAGAAAGCAAATTAAATTATAATATGGGTTCTAGCAAGATGACCAAACATAGCATAGCGTATGAGAAAAATAAAATTATAATTATGGGATCTAGTAAGATGGCCATACCTTTACTCTGCAGGTGTAGTCCGTGCTAGCGCTCATGTGTGGATACTGTAGACACAAGATGTCATGCCATCGTAGCACCAATTGCCTTTGTGTTCCAATGCCACCCATCATTTTTTCTTGATTGACGTAGATGAACCACTTCTGACACTGTGTTTACCTGGCCTCCCCATCAAACTCCCCTCGACATGGATGAAGTAGATTGTGGCAGCATTGATGAACACCAACTCACTATCGTCCTCTCATCTCCAAGATGCTCGACACACCCACGTACAGGGCCAGATGTTGGTGGTCTCGGTTCATGGCCGGGTGCTGCTTCCTTCATGCGTACGCTCACATGCTTGATGGATACTGTCTCCTTGATCATTTAGTATTTGAGAGGTTTCTCTCAATATCAAAATTTGAGGTGTTCTTTTATGAATGTGCACTTGGGTGAACGGATCCTCCGTGACGCCTTTCTGATTGCCCCATCACTGGTTGCAGGCCCTGCCTTGATGAGTAGTAGAAGCTTACTCACACTTCATCAAGGATAAGATTCCAGTTTTTGTAACTACTAAGCGACCAAAGTTTTTGTAACTTGGACTACAGTATAAGGTTCCAGGATGCCTTACCTTGATGACGGGACCATATACACTGGTTACAAATCAAGCATTATATATCCTAGGCCCAAGTTCAAATCATCCTACTTATACCATGTTTGCATCGAATATCACCTGAAATAGGAATAATAAGCATAAGATAGTAACTGAACATGTTATTGATAAAAGTACTATTTTACAGATAGAGGAAGGGCACCTGGAAAGTTGTGATGGTTGGTCTAAATATGTTTTTTTTTCAGTCAAACAAAGCTCTCAATTTGGGCCATTACCCATTGGTGTGTCTTGCCCATCCCGGAGGTTGATATCAGGTCGATGTGGTATATAGCAATGCAGCCTTCGGGACCAAGCATCTGAATTCCAGTAGTAGAAAGGAACACCTTTGAAGAAAAAATAATGAAAGTTGTCTTGAATGAAGATTGAAGATGATCATCCGACCGAGTCAACTATTCCTCTAGGACTTCCGTGATGCCACCATGCAAACATTTAGGGTGCATTTGGTTCATAGCCAAACTTTGCCTCACCGTGCTGCAGTTACCATGTCTCAGAGATTCGGCTTCCGTTTGGTTCATAGCTGTAGTTATGGAAGACGCGCCGCCTCGTCAATGCTCCGCTACTTCAATTCTCTTGCCAAAACATGCCGCGAGTTCAACGAACAAATCCGAGTGCGCACTTTTGGCGCCGCCAAAGATGGGGCATGGCAACTTCTTGACGCTATTCAAACGGACCCTTACGCACATGTATGCAAGATCTTTCTTGGGAACCATGCGATTGCAGAGATTGCCATTGTATATGAGATTTCATCTGTCCAGATTGAGAGGTCACGGTGTGTGTGGCTTCCATGGTTTCATCTGACACATCAGAGGCACATGCATCAGGTTAGTGTTGGTTGCCCTTCCCATCCTGCCTGTCTCTCATCATGCGCAGGTAAACGCCAGCAGGTGGTCACTGATGCACACGCCAGATTTTCATGATGCGCAAACCTATCCACATACCGCCAGTCTTTTGTCCACACCGACATCATCCATCTTGCCTGCGGCCATCAGCTGAAGAATAACTTGTCTGCAAAAAAAATGAAGTTTCAAATACACATACAATGATTATTTGTATTAATTTTGTACGTTGGATACATTCAAACTTCAAATTGTTGATATGCAGCAACCTAGAATGGTTTGGTACATGTATAGACCAAATCCAAGCTACGCAAAGGAAGACGGCTTCAGTGCAAACTTTCGGTATTTCTCTTCTATTTATGTACAACCATTGGATGGTGTACAATCCAAAGTAATTAAATTGGAGCAGCATGAGAAGCAATCAGATCAGGCAGTGTTCTCTGCATCACATGCCATGTATATATATACAGAAAGTCACCTGCTACATATGTGCGGTGCCGACGACGCCAGCTTCTTCATCTCCGACCGATCGACGGCATCATCGACCCTAATTCCTCGTAAAATTTGGTCCGTCAGAATCGGCGTCGGTGGTGGGTGTTGGACAGACTTGGGAGTCGGGATGATCGACGACGACGCGAGTCGCTGCTTCAGGCGGCGAGAGGAATACCGCGTGCGCCGACCAAGGAAGGTGCGCCGCCGTAGCTAGCAGGGATCGGGGCTAGGGGTACAGATTAGATGGGTTCTGCTTTACGACAGGACAAAAGCTCCTGTAAAACATGACGATTTAATGATTGCCGGCAAGTCTTTTTTATTATTTAGTATTTAGTACGATGATAGAGGTGAGTAATTTTATACAAAGTTAAATAGATCCAATGGTTGTTAGTATGATGGCAGAGGTAGGTAATTTTGTACAAAGTTAAATAGATCCAATGGTTGTTGATAGCTAATCATTTAATTTGATGGCCGGATGTTTCTGATTAATGTGAGATTTTCTAGCAATTTATCTTTTTTCTAACGAATTTGGTAAGAGTTAACGTGGAGCCTCCGTTGAGGCCTTCAATTAGTAATATTGATAGCTAAGTTATTTAATTTGATGGCCGGATGTTTCTGATTAATGTGAGATTTTTTAGTAATTTATCTTTTTTTCTAACGAATTTGGTGAGAGTTAACGTGGAGCCTTCGTTGAGGCCTTCAATTAGTAATAGTAAGATAAGAGTTAGGGTTCACATCTCCCCTCCTCCGTGACGGTGCCCCTCCTCCCCCACGTATGGGATCTGGATGTGGCGCGACCAGATCTAGCATCCCATGCTCCCCTAACGGTGGGTCTAGGTCTATAGGTGTGCATCCAGTAGTGATGCAACCAAATCTGGTTGTAGCGGTGCGGTGTGGGGCTCAACACTTCTTCGACAGTGGTGAGTGCTCTCCAGCGAGCGATAGCAGCGACACACACATGCAACCAGCGGTGGTGTTGATGAGCGTGGTGGACTCGTCCACATAATTTGTTTTGGTTTTTTATTTGATTTAACAAGTCGGGCATTTGGACCTTTGGACCGATTTGTCATGACCGTTCCACTGTGAGGCGTACGGACACGATAGTAATATATTGCTAATATTTTCTACGAACCTAATTAAACTTAAGAAACTTTGACCAGCACGAAACTCATAGCAACACTCTTTTTTTGTCATAGTGTCAACACTGTTCTAAAAGGAATAAAATTCTTGGATTTGTGTAAGTTGAAGTAGCTCGATTTTGATCAAATTCATAACAAATAGTATTAGTGCTTATGTCTACAATTATTTTTTATAAAAATATATTTTGTAATTAATCTAATAGTATGACTTTGTATTATATATGTTAAAAACTTTTATAGCGAAAGTTTTGATCTCCCTTTTTAGGAAGCAAGAATTGTATTCTTTTTATCATGGAGGAGCTTGGGAACACATCTTTTTATCAGAACGCAAGGGGTACGATGCAAAACTGCACTGTACAGCAGCCTCAATCATGCAAGCCGCGGTTGGTGTCAATGGCCATCAATATCAATTATTGGCGCCATCTCGCCCCCAATGTGCCACCCACGTCACGATCCACCGCGATTGGTGTTCGTCGGCAGATCAGCTCCCTCATGGTCTGCATTTCCTTGGGCGTGGGGCCGGATAAAATGACCCACAACAATACAAATCTTAGTAACCTGCAATATGTAGACATCGCTAGTTGATCCGTGAATCTATAAAAATGCTAAACCAGTCCAAATGCGGGATTTCTCACCCAACTACCACTGCTACAAAACAATTATTGGAGGCTGGCCTTTTTGGATTAACGGAGGCGAACAAGGCAACATTCTAAACTGTGGAAAATACGGCATAAAATGGCAATTAAAACCATTGAGCTATCTATGGAATTACCTGACACTGATACAGATTACATGATCATTGCCGCCGCACTTCGCGGGAAGCAAGTCGCGGCATTTTTTACGGTTTTTACAATTCGAACCTGCTACCTCTCTCTCACGTGTCCCCTCCCATACCACTACATCCCTTAGTCATTTGTTGTCTATATTGTATTTTGGTTCTCTATATATTATTTTTTTAAGACCTTAAATGAATTCAAATTAAAAAGTTATCAACTACAAAGTTTTATAACTTTTCATGATCTACACTTTTTGTTAGGAAGTTTTTTCATCCGAGGTCAGTTATAAATTTAAATTTCAAGTTTGAGAAATTCAACTTACATTTAGCTTGGTAAGATGGATTCAAATAAAAAAAAATTTGAACTACAAAGTTTTATAACTTTTAGAGATCTACAAACTTTATTTTGGGTGTTTTTTCATGTGAGATATTTTAAAAAAAATCATATTTTAAACTTTTGAAGTTCTGATGTAGTATAGCATGACAAGATGAACTCAAATAAAAAAATTTTCAACTAGAATATTTCATCACTTATCAAGATCTATAAACCTTATTTTGGTCATTTATTCATCTGACGAAGCAATAATATCATTGTTCACAAAATTTATATATCACTTATATGTTTTCGTAGAGTTCCCTAAACTATAAGAGAGATATATAAATTTTCTGAACACTATTACTTTCACTTTATCATATACAAAAATGACCAAAATAGAAATTATAGATCTTGATGAGATGTACAATTCTTATGTATATGACTTCTTCTACCGAGACAATTTGATGATTCAAAAATATTGCTTCAACTTATGTAGATCTATGAACTGACACTGATGACCAAAGCTGCCTTTCTGGTCTGTTTTAGTATTTGATGATCTAGCTTGCTCATGACCATCATGAACCATGATTCCATTGTTTGCAATAGAAAAGGTGTCATTTTCTTCAACGATAAATTCTACTGAATTGTCTGAATCAGGCTTTGACTTCCACTTCTATTTGAGATTCTCTTCAAACACTACATCTCTACTAATATTTATCTTGTTAGTTTCGGGATCAAACAACCTATGAGCCTTGCTTCCTTTTTCAACTCCAAAGTATACAAGTGCTTTACTTCTATCATTGTTGATATTGGTTACACACACAGAAGAATCAAAGAGAAATAATCCACGAGCGCACTGATATCGGTGAGCACTTCACCCGGGAGATAATTCCAGAGTATCTTATTTGTTTGTCCGCTAGGAGAAAACGTGCGATGACTAACCAAATCTATGCTACTACTCCTGAGCTGCAAGCAAGGTAATGTGATATAAGTGATATAGAGAAGACTACTTACGGCACCCTAGTTCTAACCTGTGGCAAGCTATGCGACCATTGCTCTATTGGGGACGTACCGAAGGAAAAGAGACACCGCATAGGATGCTTAACCCTGCCACACAAATCCTACCAATCCTTCTAACTTGAGGAGGCTCCAAAGGTAACAATGAGATTGTCACTTCCCACGCTACTACCATCGATCCGGCTAGATAGGTGATATCTACGAGTACCCAAGCCTAAGAACCACGCTTACACTATGGATGTTCTACTCTACCCTCTACGTGAAGAGAATAAAGTAAACTCATAAACCAAAGAACAATAATAACAATATACTTACTAGTATTAAAAGTTGAATTACCAAAGAATCTCAGAAGCAAGCTCCGGGGTAGGGAGACTTGATCCCGTAGGTACAAGTTGGAGAGGAGACACTGATAGGCCGAGCTTCCTCCAAACTCTTCCTCTACTCTATCTCTCTCAATCTAGAAGATTGACTCTAATCTCACATAGAGACTAAAAAGCTAACTCTTGAATGCTATTCTCTAAAGAGAAGAGATCCATTCAAGGGACCCCTCTCAGGCTAATTCTCTATGTAAATAATGAATTAGGGTTTCTAAATTGCTCTGACCCAAGGCCAAGGGGCCTTGCTTATATAGCCCTCTAGAATGCACCACAGCCCTTGGATCAAACCGACTTTAATCAATGCTTAATATTGATCCTCAATGAAGGTGGAGGGGCGATCTGCGTGATTGCTCCTGATTGGTGGAGAGGCTAGAGCGGGCGCCCATGGAGGTAGGGTGGGCGCCTTGTCATCCTGATAGATGGGCCCCTCCTTGCAGGGGTGCCTTCCCAAGTCTTCTAGATTCTTCTTTCTCGTGCATGGGTCTTTCTCTCTATGTAATCATGACATGTGGGCCTTTCTTGATTATTTTCTGATAACTCTCGGTAGAAATAGATATTCACCAAAACTGGTGAAATTCTGTCATTAAAACCCCTAGTCTATGATGGTGATTCCTTTTATATCATTTTCTTAAGTTGTCGATTAAAAATGATAGTTAACTACAGTCAACAATCATCAAGCTTTTTCAAATGAGGTGCACTGTTCTTTGCATGTGATATGCAACCAAACATCCTAAGATGTCCAAGAGATGGTTTCCTTCCTGTCTAGGACTAATATGGGGTTACATAACACAGGACTTTTGTTGGCAACCTGTTCAACTGATGCACATCATGTCTCACTGCTTCACCCCAAAATCTTCCTTGTACACTCATGCTTTTTAGCAAAGGTCTGGCCATTTCCATCATAGTCTTGTTCTTCCTTTCCACACTCCATTTTGTTGTGGTGTGTATGGGGCTATGAATTGCCTTTTAATTCCTGCTTGTTCACATACTCCTGCAAACACTTTAGCAAGGAATTCTCCTTTGTCAGACCGAAGGATCTCAATTCTCCTTTTAGTGAAGTTTTCCACTTCAGCTTTCATATTTCACAAAAGCATCAACTGCTTGGTCCTTGTTTTTCAATAAAAACATTTCCATCCACCTAGAGTGGTCATCAACTAGTAACATGAAGTACTTGTTGCCTCCTGTAGTTTTGGGTGTGATTGGCCCGCACAAATCAACATATACAAGAGACAACTTCTCTTCTGCATGCCACTGAGCTAAATTAGGAATGGCATCGTAGTCTGTTTAGCTACAAGGTAGTCATTGCAGACTTGCTCAGGATGGTCCATCTCTAGCTATCTCCTTACTAGCCAATTGTTTCAGGGCTCTGAAATTCACATCCTCAAGTCTCCCATGCCAGAGCCAGGCTTGGTCTTCAATTCCTACCAAAAGACATTTTAGCTTCATTGTCTTCGATTCAGTTTTGTACATTCTATTTGGTGTCCTAGGAACCCTCATGATCATCCTGTCAGACTGCTTCTCACAAACTTCCAACTCATCATCATCTAGAATAATTCTGTGCCCACACTCTGTCATTTGCCCTAGACTGATCAGATTGCTTCTATGTTTTGGTATATAATACAAACTAAACAACACCTAATGATCTCCTTGTTTTCCCTAAAACAACAATACTGTACCTCTTCCTTGACTCTCGAAGGTTCAGTCATCCCTAAATCATAATTTGCAAAGAACAACGTGATTCAAATCTCTAAACTTCCTCACATCTCCACTCATGTGGTTGTTAGCTCCATTGTCAAGGTACCAAATATTTCATGATGGCTTTTCCCCACCAGTTAAGTGCATCTCTGGTGTCACCTTTGCCTCATTCAGAAGGCTCTTTGAATTTGGTTCTGACTGCACTATTGCTGGTTTGACAATAAGGATTCGACCAACAACACTATTGGTTTCTTCTCTACTTCCCTCACTAGATGTGCTTCGTCTTTCTTCTTCTCTCTCGGACATCTATTGGCGTATAGTGCCCATATCCATGACACTTGAAACACTTCACATGGATTTTGTCATGTTTCGTGGGGACCTCCTTCTCGACATCACCACCACCACCACAGCCACCGTTCCCTCCACCATGGCCATGACCACGACGATGCTAGCCACCTTCACCTCTCTTCCCCTTTCTAGAAGAGTCACCCTTGCACTCTTCTGTCTAGCTTCCCACTCCGCCGAGGTAAGCAACACTTGTCCATCTGTAGATCGTGCACCACCGCTGTTACCGCGGTGCGTGCGTTCTTCGAATGCCTTTAGATGGCCCATTGCCTCATCAAACACCAGAGTTTTTAGATCATAGAACTATTCAATTCCAGCCACGACATTGAGGTATCAATTAGGCACAATATTAAACAACTTCTTGACCAAATCAGCATCTCCGATGCTCCCCCCCAGCTGTTGCATCTGATTGATAGAGATGTCAGTTTTGCAAGAACTTGATCTAGTGGATCATCTCCCTCATGTGCACAGCGTTGGACTTGCTTTTCAACTTTTGTAATCACGCATCTCTAACTCGAATTGCTCCCACGAAGCGAGCCTTCTGGTAATCCCACACCTCCTTCCCCGTTTTCTTCTTGGCAACTTGCATCAAGATATCATCGGGATGCACGGAAGGAGATGCACCTTCACCTACTTGTCCTTCGCGGCAAGCTTCGCTGCCTCCGCCTCGGTTGGCGCCGCCGCCGACGAATCGACCATCGGCTCCACCACCTCCCACTCCTCTCGATCTTCCATAATCACCTGAACACTTATACACCAATTGTGGTGTAGTTCGTGTTCATCAGGGTTGGGTAGACCTGGCGCGCTATCCCACCGCCGCAGGCCCCATCCTCGCTCCCGCTGCTGCTGCCACTAGGAACACGATCGACTTGGATTCGATCTAGAGTGTCTCCGGACGTAATCAAGGCCCCAATACCACTTGTTAAGACAGGATCACAATTACGCGCTCTATGGTGGATTGGATCATAGAACAGAAAATTGAAGAACCCAAAACAAATTCGGACAATGCCACAGTGGCAACTTGGTGACACTGCCCTTTTTTCAGTTTTTGTGGTGATGAGTACAATTAGCCTAACCGGCTGATTTCACAACACACACTCTCCTGGAACTACCCGGTTTATTTAACACCCGTAAATTACAAAGATTAGCTAAAACCAAGGTGTTAAAGACATGCTTAACGTTGATTAAAAACGCACGATTCAGACAACTCGGCTCCGGTCGCACGATCATCGCCATGCCGCCGTTCCAGCTCGATGGCACAAGTTCAAACTGAATTTTCCCGCCATCACTACAGGATTCGCTCTCTTTGCCGACTGCAATGCGCACTCGGCAAAGGCAGAATTGCAGTCGGCAAAGCCTTTGCCGACTGCAATTTCACGTGGCAGTCGGCAAAGGGCTGTCGGCAAAGAAAACGTCGGCAAAGGCGGCTTTGCCGAGTGCCACGTGGCATGCAGTCGGCAAAGGCTTTACCGAGTGCCACGTCGGCACTCGGCAAAGCCACGTGGCGCCGTCAGCCTAACGGGTGGCTTTGCCGAGTGCTGACGGCTGGGCACTCGGCAAAGAAAAAAAAATTTTGAATTTTTTTTTTTAAAAAAATTCTTTGCCGAGTGCTGACACTCGACAAAGAAAAAAAACTATTTTTTTGAAAATTTCTTTGCCGAGTGCCGGCACTCGGCAAAGAAAATTTTTTTTTTATAAATTCTTTGCCGAGTGCTGACACTCGGCAAAGAAAAAAAATTTTTTTTTAGAAAATTCTTTGCCGAGTGCTGACACTCGGCAAAGGCATGACCCCTTTGCCGAGTGCCACGCTGGCACTCGGCAAAGCTGGGGATTTTCCCAGCTTTGCCGAGTGTCAGCACTTGGCAAAGCTGGTAAAATTTTTTTTTCCTATTTTCTTACATCCAAACATTGCAAAATCACAATTTATATCACAATTTTACCAGGACCACAAGTAGCACCATTTATATCACAATTTCGTCACATTTATCACCACCGTCACCGTATATATCACAATAACACATATATCTCACAATAACATCTCTTATCACCACCACAAGTCCATTACAACCATGAAACCCAACGCAACGAGTCGAACACCACAACTCGAGGTCCATCACATGAAGATCAACACAACAAGTCTAGGTCCATCACGAAGAGAAGAAATACATGACAAAGACTTCGACGATACTCAAGTCCAGGAGCATAAGACAAGCGACAAGTACCTAGCTCGTCGCGCCGTCCTCGGAGCCGTCAGGTTGTCCGTCCCCAGAACCCCCAGGGTTTTCCCACAGAACCCACCCTGGATCACGCGGCGCCGACCAGTACGGCCGCCCTCCGCCCACCGGCCACGAGTAAGGTGTACGAGGGCCACGCGGAGGTGGATACAGTGGAGAAGGGCCACCCGGAGGTGGATACGGCATCATCTGAGGGCGGGCACCTCTAGGAGACGGGTTCGAACCCGCCGACTGTACCTGCACAAGTTAAAGGCCAAGTGATGTCATTAGTATCTGCAAGATGGACGCACAAGCTAAAGCAAGAGTCAATGTACTCACCGGGGTCCCAGCAGGAGTGACAGGAGTAGCCACAGGAAAAGACGGTGGAGGAGGCGGTGGAGCGAATAATTCAGGCGGTGGAGGCGGCCCGGGGTCTGTAGGGATTGGAAGTAGCCGGCAAAGCTCTGCATTTGACTATTGTAGTGCTGCTGCATGGCTGTCAGGTGCTGCTGGTAAGCCATATGTTGCGCATGCAACTGCGTCTGCATCTGCGTCTGCATCTGCGCCTGCATCTGCGCCATCTGCTCCTGCACCTGGGCCTGCAATATTACATCCGCAATGTTGATTGTAAGTATAGGTGTGAAACGAGTGAACGACGAACGAAACCACACTTACCTGGAACTGCGACATGCTCGGCTGCCGAGACGCTATGGGGATGTCGGTGGAGCTCGTGGGCCTGGATCGAACCTGGCTCAGCGTGGGAGCATCGGACGGGTCGACGGCGCTGTGGGCCATGTAGTACCGGCCGTGCTGCTTCCCTGGTCCCAACCTCTGCAGGAGGTCTGTGTCCAGGGGCTCGGCGGTGGGGTCGAACGTCTCCCCGTAGCGCTGGCGAGCCACGGCGGTATACTCGGTCGCCTTCTCGTAGGCGGTGGGGTTGCTGTACGCCTCGGGCCCGTCCTCCGGGTTGTAGACGTTGTCCGGCGCTGTCGCCTTGCCCTTGTGGGAGAGGAGGTACCCGGTGAACTGGTTGATTTCCTGCCCACCGTGCGCCTGCGACTGCATTGAAAACAGAAACATGGTTACAAGTAATGACAATTAAGGGCTACAAAAAAGACATGAACGGACGCATACCCATCTTCTCATGTACGTTGGGAGGGGCTGGCTCCCTTGGTGGTGTGGCACCCCTCGCATCTGCAGGCGCCGGGCCCGACGTTCGTTGCGCCTCTCGTACGCCTCGTCCGTTTGCCACATGCGCACAATCTCCTCCCAGTAGTCCCTGTGGTTGTCGCACCACCCCGGACAGAACTGCATGACATCAAGTATTTGACATACGAGAAGATTAGTGTAATGTTTCACTGAAGGAGTCTGAACGAATGTTTTCCTACTTAATTACATGCACGTATTGAGCGAAGGTGAGGTCGGTCTCCCTCGAGTTCATGATCTGGCGGATTTCGGGCTTCTTGATGGACTCTGCATGCACGTCGGCGTAGTAGTCGCGGATGGCTTGTATGCGCGCCTCATGGTACAGGTCCTTGAGACGATGTTTGCAGACCGCCTCCTGCACTCGCGCCGCCTGGTCCGCTTTACCCTCCTCGCACGTGAAGAAGTCCTGCACACAGACACATCATGTAGCATTGCATTGTTTTAAGAAGTCTGACGAATGCGTACTATTTAGCAATGCGGTGCGATGAAAGACTCATCCAAAACTCCCTCTTTATCTTTGCCGCGAGGGTCTCGCCACCCACGTTGACGAGGTAGAAGTGAGCCCAACTCGTGGGCACCTTCAACTCGCCGTCCACGTTGACAAGGCCAGGGTAGTACTCCTTAATCAGGAGGCCCTGGATGCCATTGATATGGCGTGATTCACCTTCTCCGCTCACAAACGCCCAGGTACTGCATGAGTCATTAAGAACAATTGTTAGTTCGCAGTTCGATTTTCAATATGTCATATGAACAAGTAGTGAAATCAATAATGGTTACTTATGTCTGGCCCACGGGTGTAATCACCGGGCGTCTGTTGAATTGCGGCCACACCCTAGGAAGCTGCGTGGGCCCGCGTGAGTACACCTTGGCCACGCCTGACGAAGCCGTCTGGCCTGGTGTGGGCACGGCGGCGTCGTCGTTGGCGCCGTCGGCGTCGGCGCCGTCGGCGCCGTCGACGTCGGCGGCGGCGGCGTCGTCGTCGTCGTCGTCCTCGTCGTCCGTCGTCGTCTCCTCGTGCGAGGACGAGAACGGCAGCCTCCTCGTCGCCTGGCGACGTCCGCTGCGGGGTTGCGACCCCCTACTGGACGACCCACCCGCCAACACCTCCTCCTCCTCCTCGTGATCGTTGGCGTTCTCCTGCGGGGGGACCTGGTACGCCGAGCGTACGGCTCGATGCGGCCGCTGCCGCCGTCCGCCTGGCATTTTGCCGAGTGCCTGCAATGACAAAGAACAAAAGAGTTAGCATAAATAAATGACAAGTACTTGTAAAAGAACATAATAATAACAATATAGTATTACATGGCCTCGTAATTATCTCCGCGAACGGCAATATCGCGGGCGTCGAGTCGTCATCACTATCACTATCGTCGTCATCGCTATCCATATTGTCGAGCTCTCTTAAGTCATCACTGTCATCATCATCCTCATCACCTCCGTAGTCATCATCATGTTCATCCTCCTGGACAACTCCATCGCGCTGCATCTGCCATCGCTCAAGCATTCTTAAGTCCTTGGCATCCTGCACCTCCTCACCCTCGTCCTCATCGATTTCGTTGTCTACTTCCATGCCCATGAGCGAACCAATGTCTATCTCCAAAGTACCTTCTAGCCCCTCAGGTTGATAGAACTCATCTTGGTTTGGGTCAAAGTCGTAATCATCGTCGTTTGGGAGAGGCGGTTTGCCGCGCGGCGACACCAAATGCACAAGGCTCCAACCCGCAAGCTTCTCGTCTTTTTGGCACACCCATGGGAGGTAATAAACTTGCGTGGCGTCTCGGTTGGCCACAATGTAGACATCGTCTCCTTTATAGCTGGAGTCCTATCGAATTTCGACTTGCCCTATCGTAAGGTCTTGCCTCGTGACATCGGGATCGAACCAATGGCATTTGAATACCACCGGCTTCAAAGTCTCAGCATCCTTAAAGTTGAGCTCGTATATCTCTTCGACTATGCCGTAGTAGTCCTTCTGATCCGTGCCGGCCATACGAACTCCGCTGCACATGGTTTTTAGGTTGGGTTGACTCTCCTCGTGCCTTCTCGTGCGAAAGCGATAGCCATTCACATCATAAACGGTGAATGACCTCACCCTACGGGAGAAGCCACGGCCCACCTGTTTCAATTCATCACTCATTTCTATATCCGTTTGGGCCTGCAAGGGTGAGGACAGGTACATCGTTACATTACTCGCTCCGGGGAGCAAAGTGGAATCACAAAGTCGGAAAGAGGTTAGTTGGTTGGTACCTTTGTACAGAACCAGGAGATGAAATCGGGCACACCGTGTCTAAGAAGATTGTCTTCTTCTTGCTCGGTAGGAGCCCTATTGCCTGTGCAGTATTGACTAATAAATTCCCTGAAAGAAGCAAGAGACTAGAGGGTCGGATCATGATAGGTGGAGGATAGTGATGGCGTAGGTAACAACCTCATTGAGAACTTACTTCTGATAAGGAATCACTTCATCAAGGTTGAGCAACAATGTCAACATGATAGTGTGCCACTCCTGATGGGTCAACTGCTTGTTGGTACCTGCGCTTCCACTTCCGAGATCCCCTTGGAAAAGGCTGAGGGTCGATGAGTTCTCGTCGGCGTTGTAACGAGGGGTTGGATTGTGCATGATGGGAAGATTCTCAGTATAGTACGCCTGTGTGAAGGTCGACACCTCCTCCAGAACGGAGGCCTCTCCCACGGATGCCTCAATCTTGGCTTTATTTCGACACTTTTTCCGAAGAAGCTTTAGACACCTCTCAATTGGATAGCACCAACGGGCCTGCACGGGACCCCCCAACCGTGCCTCACGCGGTAGGTGCAAAATCAGATGCTGCATCGACAGGAAGAAGCCGGGTGGAAATATCATCTCCAACTTGCAGAGCAACAGAGGTGCAGCCTTCTCCAGTTCAACACAAACATCCCGAGACAAGTCCTTGGCACAAAGCTGGCGGAAGAAAAAGCTCAACTCTGCCACGACGCGCCACACTGGCTCTGGGAGGTATCCCCGGGTCATCGCAGGAAGGATCCGCTGAATCCATATGTGGAAGTCATGACTCTTCATTCCTAAGACTTTCATAGTCTGCAAGTTCACGCCCCTGCTCAGATTCGTCGCATACCCATCAGGGAACTTTAACGTCTTGATCCACTGCAGTACTTCCTTCCTATCGGCCCTTTTCAGGATGTAATCGGCCGGGCCCCTTTTCCATTTCTTGCCGGGCGCAGGGGTCTTCATCACCAGGTTTGGTCTATCACAAATCATCTCTAGGTCTAGTCTAGCCTTGACGTTGTCCTTCGACTTTTTACCAACGTCCATGAGTGTTGCCCAGAGTGCCTCGGCCACATTCTTTTCTGTGTGCATTACATCGATGTTGTGTGGAAGAAGAAGGTCTTTGAAGTAGGGGAGCCTAGTCAAGCCCGATATATGAGTCCACATGTGGTCCCGAGCATATCCCTTAAAACCACCTGTCTCCTCAACTTTGAGAGCCTGTACGTCGACAAGGACGGCGCCAGGGCTCTTAACCTGCGGAATGGGGCCGGTGACTTGAACACCTTTTGTGAAGTGCTTTACATCAAGCCTGAATTCATGGTTCTCAGGCAGGAATTGGCGATGCTTGTTGAAAGAAGAATACTTCCCACCCTTGGCTAGCCAGGTGAACATCACATCCGCCTTGCATGTCGGGCAAGGGAACTTCCCGTGAACACACCACCCGCTGAATAAGCCATACGCCAGGAAGTCATGCATTGAATACTGGTACCACACATGCATTCTGAAGTTCCTCTTTGTAGCTCGGTCGTACGTGAGTGCCCCCTCTTCCCAAGCAAGTTGCAATTCATCCCACACCGGCTGCATGAACACACCCATATTGTCACCCGGGTGTCCGGGTATTATCAGCGTCAAGATCACGTTCCTAGGTTCAAACATGACGCCGGGGGGGAGATTGAGGGGGATCACAAACACGGGCCAACAAGTGTATGGGGCCGCCATCATTCCAAACGGGTTGAACCCATCTGTTGCCAGCGCTACGCGTACATTCCGAGCCTCCATAGCCTTGACAGGATTCATGTTATCGAAGTGCTTCCATGCATCACCATCCGTCGGGTGTACCATCTTGTTAGGATGGTATCTTTTGCCATTCTTGTGCCACGTCATTTGTTTCGCGGACTCCTCTGTCATATACAGCCGTTGAAGCCTCGGTAGGAAAGGAAGGTGCCGTACGACCATCTCGGGGACCTTAGACTGTTTCATGCTGCCATCAGAGCCTTCTACCAACACGAACCTAGAGGCTTTGCACTTTGGACAGATTTTTGCTTCCTCGAGGTCTCCCCTAAACAGGACGCACCCCTTCGGACAAGCTTGGATCCCCTCATACGGCATCTTAAGCGCACGAAGGAGTTTCTGTGTAGCGTAGGTGTTTTTCGGCAGGACATGATCTGTCGGAAGCAGTGTGCCAACAATGCTCAACACGAGATCGAAGCCGTCTCGACTAATGCCCAGTTGCGACTTCAACCCTATTAGGCGTGAGACGGCATCCAGTTGCGTAACCCTTGTCTTCTCGTGAAGGGGCTTCTGTGCCGCCTCCATCATGTCGTAGAACGCCTTCGCGGTTTCCTCCGGATCTTCCTCCACATCCATTCCTTCGCCGAACCGTGCTTCATGGAAGTCTGCCATCATGTCTGCCATCCCGGCATCGGCATCATACTCCTCGAGGACGGGTCCCACCACCTCGTCCCTAATAGGATGGTGTTCACCATGGTGGCGCCAACGGGTATAGTTTGGAACGAATCCGTTCTTGAACAGATCTTTCCCCACCGCAACCTTTACTTTCCTTTTCTTGTTCTTGCACTGGTTGCAGGGACACGGCATCCGAATCGACCCTTTCGCAGCTGGGCCAAATGCTTGCTCCAGGAACTCATTCGTCCCCCTAATCCATTCATTGCTCTTACTTGCGAAGCCCGAGTACATCCACTCACGGTCACCCATGCTCTGTCATGCGGCAATGTTAACATGTGATAAAACCAGCAAGTGCATCTACAACGCGCTCCTACCATCTAATAGGTGAAGGATAGGTCCTAATCCCACCCGAGGATGCGCAGACGAGGTTACCTTCCATAATCCGCTCCCGTCCGAGATGGAATTTCGGCAGCACCTCCCCGCTGTTCTTCCGATACACGTCCCGGCGGGGAGAGTGTGTATCCGAAGAACAACGGGGAGGTCCTACCGAAACTCTGACTCGGACAGGAGCGGAACATGGAAGCTAACCTCGTCTACGCATCCTCCGGCTGTCCAAATAACGTGGACAATCCGAAACAGATACCGGCGTACATATGCAAAGAACGCATACTTCCAACCGTAACCGTTTCGGACGGGAGACGCCTAACTAGGTAACGCAACCTACGACTACATGTGACGGAAAGAGAGGTCATACCGCAGGTGCCGGTGAAGACAGGATAGCGGGGCAGTGCCCAGTCGTGCTCCTCCGGGTAGCCTCCAATGGGAGCCCTCCTGAAAAAGAAAAACAATTAGTGAGAATGAAAAATTTTGGCAGCACCTCCCCTGTACGGGGAGGTTACCAAACCTGCAAGAAAAGAAGGCACGATGGCCGACAACCACAGATACATGTCAGGCACGATGGCCGACAACTACACGGCACGATGGCCGACAACTACATGGGGAGGTCTCGATAACCTGCAAAAAGAGCGGCACGAAGGCCGACATCCACA
>CM041636.1:38048544-38061613 GCA_023333625.1 Bothriochloa decipiens | reverse complement strand
TTGGCTTAGGACGCCCCCGGGTTCCTAACGCCGACAGTTGGCGCGCCAGGTAGGGGCGCTGTGTGTCAAACCGCTTCGTCCGGATGGCGGACCTTGTACCATCACTCCCTTTTGGCTCGGTGATCTGGTTTGGGAGGCTGGAGTTCTTGTCGCTCGGCACGAGCCATGACATGGTCCTGCTCTCAATCGGGCACCCGAGTGGGGGCGCTTCAGGGACTCCACGAGGAGCCCTGCGTCATCCTCATCATCACGCTTCCCAATCAAGGAGGAGACGTGGATCGCAGGGCAGGCGGCGCCGCCGTGCAACCACGGTCATCACATCATCTTCGTCTTTGATGGATGACTTGAGCTCTCTAGCCCGGAGGCTCCCGCGACTACGCGTAAGGCCCGACGTGGGGCAGCGCTCGCCAGGGTCAAACGCCTCTCCCCAGGCGAACCCTCCCTTCACGTCTACGGCTCTCTTGCCCCATGGACAGTTTGCCACCCGACTGGCACTGCCATTTGGGCTCGACGATGCCGCTTCGACGCACTCCACTATCGTGCGCTCGGGTTTCAGGGCGGACAGGGAACGGACCGGCCCCCCTCGCGCGCAGCAGCGCATCGGGAGGTACCGGTGCTGGCCCTCGAACGCCCGATTAACCCTCGCCCACGCGGCGCTTGCCCTCGCGCGCTTCGAAGGTGGCTGGAAGTGGAACAATTTGGGCGGACCATCGTGCCTTGCCCGCTCTACTCCGACTCCGACTACGACTCCAGCTACTACGACCCCACGCGAGAGTGTTTCCACGTCGACATAGTCGCCGTGTCGGACGACGACTACGACGCCGGTCCCGCAGAGGCGTCCACACCACCGGTCGCAACAGGTGGGCCCCTCCTCCTGGCGGGACAGGAGGAAGGACCCCCTGCCGCGATCAACGATCCGGCCGATTCACAGGGCGCTCGCGTCGCCCAGCTCGCGCAGCTCCGGGAGCTTCGAGCCAAGCTCGATGAAGACAAAGAGCGACTGCGTCAGCTCGAGCGTGCCCTCGAGCAAGACAATCAGAACCCCCCACGCGGAGGAGCTCGGGCTCGAGCGCGGCAAGTGCAGCGGCAGATTGTGGGCGCGGATACGGTTGCACGTCCCACATTCAATCGAGCCAGCCAGAATGTCGTCGCAGCAACCATGCTCCTTCGCAACATGCCGGCCCCCTCGAATCCCGAAGCCCAGCGAGTCCAACAGGAGATCAAGGGCCTTCTCGAGGTGGCCGCCATTCAGTAGGCCGAAAGCTCTGCCTCGAGGCGTCGAGGTGCGGCCTCGGGGCAACACCACGAACCCTCGCGGCATGAGAGACAGGCTTCGACCCAGCCGGTAGACTCCCCCCGCTCGAAGGAGGCGGTCCCGGACCACCATCGTGTTCGCGACAATCGCAAGCCCCGCGATGCGCGTCACGACATCAACGAACACCGCAGACACAAGTGCGGTGACGCCGAGGCGCGAGGCTACAGCGCTCATCGGGGCGGACGCTATGACAGCGACGAGGACCGACGTCGATCCCTGGATCCGCTGGGACCTCGAGTCTTCTCCCGTGCGATTCGCAGCATGCCGCTGCCTAGCCCCTTCAGACCCCCGACAAGTCTCGTCAAATACAACGGTGAGACAAAGCCTGAACTCTGGCTTGCTGACTTCAAACTGGTGTGCCAGCTTGGAGGGGCCCGCGACGACAGCACCATCATTCGACAACTCCCACTCTTTCTCTCCGACACCGCACGACGGTGGCTCGAGGAGCTTCCCCCTAACCAAATCTGTGACTGGTCCGACCTGGTCAGGGTTTTCGAGGGAAACTTCAAGGGCACCTATGTGCGTTCGGGCAACAGGTGGGAACTCCGAGGCTGCAAACAGAAGCCCGGGGAATCTCTCCGCGACTTCACTCGACGTTTTTCCAAGCAGCGCACCGAGCTTCCCCACGTCACCGACGAAGAGGTGATCCTGGCTTTCATAGCCGGGACCACCTGCAAGGAACTGGTCCGGGAGCTCGGGCGCACCCCTCCAAAGACCACCGACGAATTGATGGACATCATGGCCAACTTTGCCGCCGGAGAAGAGGCCGTCGGTGCCTTCTTCGATGGTAGCAAAGGCCAGGCGCCGGCCAAAGCGGCCAACCCCGAGGGTTCAAACCAGGGCGGCAAGAAAGAGGGCAAGAAGAAGAAGAAGAACCCACAAGGCAAGCGCGAAGACGCCCCCGACGACGACCTCGTGGCGGCTGTCGAGCGCAAGAAGCCCCGAGGCCCTCCCGAAAAGGGTCTCTTCGACGAGATGCTCAAGAAACCATGCCCGTATCACAAGGGCCAGGCCAACCACACCCTCAAAAATTGCCGGATGATCAAAAGGCATTTCGGGGGTATGGTTCGAGGGAAGGAAGAGGAAAAGGAGGAGCCCGACGACAAGAATGACGACAAGAATGATGGGTTCCCCGAGGTTCAGGACTGCTTCATGATCTACGGGGGACCTACCGCCCGGCTCACACCTCGACAGCGCAAGAGGGAGCGTCGGGAGGTATTTTCCACTCAAGTCGCCACCCCTCGATTCTTGGACTGGTCCGAGACGGCTATCACGTTCGACCGTGATGACCATCCGAATCACGTCCCGAACCCGGGGCTCTACCCGCTTGTTGTCGACCCTGTCATCGTCAACACTCGCTTCTCCAAAGTCTTGATGGACGGAGGCAGCAGCCTCAACATCATCTACTCCGAGACCCTCGACCTCCTCGGAATCCCAAGGGAAAAGCTGAAGCTCAGCACTGGGGGCTTCCACGGCGTTGTGCCAAGCAAGAAGGCTATTCCCATCGGGTGCATCGACTTACCGGTGTATTTCGGTACTCCCTCGAACTTCCGAAAGGAGACCCTCACGTTCGAGGTAGTCCTGTTCCGAGGTACATACCATGCGATTATTGGGCGACCGGGCTATGCCAAGTTCATGGCAGTTCCCAACTACACCTACCTCAAGCTCAAGATGCCGGGCCCCAACGGCATCATCACCGTCGGCCCCTCCTTCGAGCACCCATACGACTGCGACATCGAATGCGTCGAACACGCGGAAGCCCTCGAGGAGACGGCAATGCTTGCAGCCGCTCTCAAGGACCTCGCCGACGAGATCCCCAAACCCAAGCGACATGCCGGCAGCTTCGAGCCTGCCGAGGACACGAAGAAGATCACCCTCCACCCGAGTTGCTCCGAGGGGAAGGTGCTGCTCATCAGCGCCTCCCTCGACCCCAAATAGGAAGCAGTGCTCATCGACTTTCTCCACATGAACGCCTACATGTTTGCGTGGAGTCCCTCAGATATGCCGGGCATACCGAGGGAAGTCACCGAGCACGCCTTGGAGATCCGCCCCGGGTCTAAGCCGGTGAAGCAACGCCTGCGCCGCTTCGACGAGGAGAAGCGCAGGATCATCGGGGAAGAAGTCAACAAGCTCTTGGCGGCCGGATTTATCAAGGAGGTCCACCATCCCGAGTGGTTAGCTAACCCTGTAATAGTCAAAAAGAAAAATGGGAAATATAGGATGTGTGTAGATTACACCGGCTTGAATAAAGCATGTCCTAAAGTCCCATTCCCTTTGCCACGCATCGTTCAAATCGTTGACTCGACGGCGGGATGCGAGACCCTCTTCTTTCTCGATGCCTATTCTGGCTACCATCAGATCCAGATGAAGGAGTCCGACCAGCTCGCGACTTCCTTTATCACCCCTTTCGGCATGTACTGCTATATTACTATGCCCTTCGGCCTTCGAAACGCCGGGGCAACGTACCAGCGGTGCATGCTCCACGTTTTTGGAGAACACATCGGCTCGACGGTCGAGGCCTACGTGGACGACATCGTGGTGAAGACCAAAAAAGTCAAGGGCCTCGTCTCTGACCTCGATGCCGCGTTCAAATGCCTCCGGGCGAAGAGCATCAAGCTGAACCCCGAGAAGTGTGTCTTCGGCGTCCCCCAAGGCATGCTCTTAGGGTACATAGTCTCTCAGCGCGGAATCGAGGCCAACCTAGAGAAGATCTCGGCGATCGTCAAGATGGGTCCCATTCGAGACCTCAAAGGCGTTCAGAGGGTCACAGGATGCCTGGCGGCCCTGAGCCGCTTTATCTCCCGTCTCGGGGAAAAGGCGTTGCCCCTCTACCGCCTTTTGAAGAAATCAGAGCACTTCGAATGGACCCTCGAAGCTGAGGAGGCCCTCTCAAAACTCAAGTCTATGCTAGCCTCGCCCCCTATCCTCGTACCTCCTCATCCAGCCAAGCCCCTCCTCCTCTATGTCGCCGCAACCACCTAGGTGGTCAGTGCAGCCATAGTGGTCAAGAGGGCAGAAGAAGGGCACACCCTGCCAGTTCAAAGGCCAGTCTACTTTGTCAGCGAAGTGCTCTCGGAGACTAAGGCCCGCTACCCTCAGATTCAGAAGCTGTTGTACGCTCTAATCCTTACACGGTGAAAACTCCAACATTACTTCCAAAGCCACCCGATAACCGTGGTCTCGTCCTTCCCCCTCGGGGAGATAATCCAGAATCAGGAGGTCACAGGGAGAATCGCTAAGTGGGCAGTCGAGCTCATGGGCGAGACCCTCACTTTCGCACCACGAAAGGCCATTAAGTCGCAGGTGCTGGCAGATTTCGTGGCCGAATGGACCGACGCTCAACTACTGCCCGTACAAATCCAGGCCGAGCTATGGACCATGTACTTTGATGGGTCGATGATGAAAACAGGAGCGGGCGCGGGCCTGCTCTTCATCTCGCCCCTCGGGGTTCACATGCGTTACGTGATTCGACTTCACTTCGCGGCCTCGAATAACGTCGTGGAGTACGAAGCCCTCGTGACCGGACTACGCATCGCTATCGAGCTCGGGGTTCGACGCCTCCAAGCTCGGGGCGACTCGCAGTTATTCATCGATCAAGTCATGAAGGCATCGAGCTGCCGCGAACCTAAAATGGAAGCGTACTATCAAGAGGTCCGCAAACTGGAAGACAAATTCCACGGCCTCGAATTAACCCACATCGCTCGACGCTACAACGAGGCCGCCGACGAGCTCGCAAAGATCGTGTCAACCCGAGGCACCGTGCCTCCCGACGTCTTCGTAAAAGATCTCTACAAGCCGTCAGTTGACTTCGCGGGTGAACATGAACATCCGTCCAAGGGGATCGAGCCTCAACCAACCCCCGCCCTCTTGACCGGGGCCGAGGTCATGGACCTCGAGGTATCATCCCCTCGAGCAAGCGACGAAGCCAATTGGCGTAAGCCCTTCCTCGAGTACCTTACTCAAGGAGAGCTGCCGGACGACCGGAACGAGACTCGACGCATTGCGCGAAGGGCCAAAACCTACGTCCTCTTCGGTCCAGACAAGGAGCTCTACCGACGGAGCCCGACCGGAGTTTTGCAGCGTTGCATCACCGTTGAGGAAGGCAAAAGGTTACTCAACGACCTACACTCGGGGGCTTGCGGTCATCATGCTGCGCCCAGGACCCTCGTCGGGAATGCTTTCTGACAAGGCTTTTACTGGCCGACCGCTGTCTCTGACGCCATCAACCTCGTCCGATCATGTGAGGGGTGCCAATTCTATGCCAAGCAGACGCACCTCCCTGCGTATGCTTTGCAAACGATCCCCCTCACATGGCCATTCGCCGTATGGGGGCTCGACCTCGTTGGTCCCCTCAAAAGGACAACTGGAGGCTTCACCCACCTGCTCGTTGCCATCGATAAGTTTACCAAGTGGATCGAGGCCCGGCCCATCAGGAATATCCGCTCCGAGCGGGCGGTCGAGTTCTTCACTGACATCATCTATCGCTTTGGTGTCCCGAATGTCATCATCACTGACAACGGCACACAGTTCACTGGCAAGAAGTTTTTGGATTTCTGCGATCGCCATCATATTCGCGTGAACTAGTCCGCGGTTGCTCATCCTCGAACTAACGGCCAGGTCGAGCGCGCCAATGGCATGATTTTGCAGGGACTCAAGACAAGAATCTTCAAACGCCTCAGCAAGCACGGAAAAAAATGGGCCGCGGAGCTGCCATCGGTCCTATGGAGCTTAAGGACAACACCTAGTTGAGCCACGGGGTTCACCCCATTCTTCTTGGTCTATGGGTCTAAGGCCGTCCTCCCCACTGACCTCGAGTATGGTTCCCCTCGACTAAAGGCGTACAACGAGCAAACCAGCGAAGAAGCCCTCACAAACGCCGTCGACCAGGTCGAGGAGGCTCGAGACATGGCGCTGCTTCGCTCCGCGAGGTATCAGCAAAAACTTCGACGCTACCACGACAAGCACGTGCGCCCGAGGGACCTCCAAGTTGGAGACCTCGTCCTACGTCGACGACAGAGCAACAAAGGACGTCACAAGCTGACGCCGCCATGGGAAGGTCCATACGCCGTAGCTGAGGTGCTAAAGCCCGGGATGTACAAGCTCACTAACGACAAAGGCGAAATCCTCACCAACGCATGGAACATCGACCAGCTACGTCGCTTCTATCCCTAGTCGATGCCTTCTTCTTACATTTTTGCATAACAAAATGCTTTCGATCACAAGCTTAATTGCCTTATACATGCAAGAGGTAGCCTCGACTCTGCTTTCTCAGAGTCAAACCTCCCTCGGGGGCTATAAAGGGGGGAACCCCCCGGAGTCCCCAAAAAAAAACTTGATTTTTCAAAACTCAAAAAGTCTATTTTCTCCCACGTACCTCGATACGTTCTAATACTTAGTCGAAAACGCCATGCGAATGCCCTAAGCGTCGAGGGCTGTCAAGCCAGGTGACCACCTACGCCCCAGGGCTACGGTACCTCCACTCGCTCCCCGACGGGGGGCACGAACATGCGTCGAATTCACTAAGTAAGAAACGTCATCAGGAACGCGAGAAAGAAAAGGACTTAAAGTCTCGAGGTCCACTCTGCCTCGATATGCCTCGACGTAGGTTAATACTAGGTCGAAGACGACACGAGATGGTCTGAAAGGTCGAGGGATGTCGGGTCAGGAGACCGCCAACGCCCTAGGGCTACGGCACCTCCACTCACTCCCCCCTTCGAAGGGCGTGATCGTGTGACGAAATCGATAAAAGTAAAGACCCGATCAGGCAGTGGAGACAGAAAAAACTTAGAGCACACTTAGACATATACGAGCGAATATAAATGTACATTGGCTCGAGGCATCGCGACCTCGAGAACAAAAGCTCACAAAATTTCTTACAAAGGCCTCTTTGCCCAGATTTGGCTCACAGGCCATCATCCTCAGGAGGCAGAAGGACCTCATGCTCGAAGAGGCTCGCAAGGCGACCACCAGGCTCCTCGGCAGCCTCGACCAACCCCATGAAGACGGCCTCGTTCTCCTCGTCAGTATTCGAAGGGTCGCTGACGAAGCCGTGGGATACAACCTCCATGTCGTAGATGTAGCCGGAGCCGATGACCGCCATCGCCCGCTTCACACCGACATGAAGGGCGCTCCGCACCTTCTCCTTAACCACGCGGCTGAGCTCAAACAGCCGGTCAAGGAGAGGGGCCCCATGGACGTCGTCCGCGGCCGATTCAGGACAAGGGACGCCGAGGCTATCACAGACCATGTCGAGCATACCGCCGAGCTCGCCTATCAGCTTCACCTCGGCCGTGTACGACTTTTGAAGCAGGCCGAGGTCGTGATGAGCCCGATCCAGCTCCTCCTCCAAGGCTGAAAACAAACAAACGGAGTCAGTAACGCTCAAGAAAGAGGACTAAGGCAAAAAAACCCTCGAGAGAAGAAGGAAGACTCACCGACGACGTGGGTCTCGAGCTTCGTGTGGGTGTCTTGCAGAGCGAGATACTCGTTCGCAAATGCCTCACTAGCCTAGACCATCGACGCATTCTCCTCCTTGAGCTTTTCGAGGGCCTCGCCTGCCAAAATGGCATTCCGCCTTTGTTCTCACCAGGATTCAGCGATCCTGGCGTTTTTAGAGACCGAGACCTCGAGCTCCTTCCGCACCGCCTCGAGGGCCGCACTAACCCTTGCCAGCTCGTCGCTGGCCTCGGACCTCGCCCGTTCAAGGGCCCTCCCCGCTTCCTCCTTCGTCTTGGCCTCGGCCTCCTTGGCTTGGGCGGCCACTTGTCGGGCAGAGGCGGTCTCGGACTTTGCCTTCTCAAGCTCACTTCGAGCGGACTCGAGCGCTGCTTCGAGCTCGGGGATCTGGTTCCACTTATCCTTGGCGCTGTGGATAAGATGGGACTTGATGCTCGAGCGCCTTCTCAGATCCTAAGAGCAAGAAGGACAAAGCACATCATCGATAAAGAAAACGCACCCCGAGTTCCATAACTTCGAAGGACGCTTACCCCGAGGCGCTGGTGGAGGTTGTTGCTGACAAGACCAAACATTGCCTTCAGCGAGCTCTGAAGGCAAGAACGCTCCTCTTCGATGGCCCTCCAGCACTCGAGCTCGGCAGGGTCATCCACCTCCTGCGAGGGGGCATCATGACTCGTGGGGTCGCGGACGCGGATAGGCTCCGAGCCCCATCCCGAAGTCTCCGCCTCGGAGTACCGCCGTGCCGCCTCGGCTCCGGCACCCTCCGCATCGACGGCCGCCCCCGCCGCAGGATGGTGTTTGGGAACCGCGGGGGGAGACGGACCCTCCCACGGCACGAGAGCCAGCAAACCGGCCTGCATCTCCTCCCGCTCGACAAAAGGACCCGCCGGGGCAGGCACGGCGACACTCGCCTCCCCGCCTGACGAGGCCGCCTCGGCGCCCTCGGACTCGACGACCCCCGACCTCGGTGGCGACAGGGGGGCATGGCGTCCTTCTCCTTCCCTCCATCGACGGAGGCCTCGCCCTCCTTGGCCTCAAGGACGATGGGCGCCGCCTGCGAAAACCCCGGCCGCGAGTCGTCCGAGGGGCGCTCCGGCATGCTGCCCGGCGCGTCGATGGCCATCTCGGCTCGGGGGCTCGACGCCACAACCATCGCAGGCTCGGTGGCCGCTTCGCCGATAACCGCCTTGACACCCCGGGCCAACGCCGCACGTGAGCGACGACCCCCTCGTTCGAAATCGACGGGGGAGTCGAGGCGGCGCTCGTCGCCGAAAGAATCGGGCCCATGGCGGGACCCGCCGCGACCGCCGTCGCCTCTGTCGAAGCCCCCGTGCGAAGGCGCTTGGCCGGAGCGGGCCCTGCTGGTGTCCGCCCACGCTTGATCCTGTGAGGAAAGAAAAATTAGACGCGTGGAATCGAGACGCGAAATATAAAACTGCCCAGGAATAAAGAACTTACCCCACTGGGAACCTTCCTGGTGCTCGTGAGGCCCCCGTCGACGGCCGCGTCCCGGCACCCGGAAGGCTCGAAGTCGCTGCTGGCGGCGTCACGCCGTGAGGGCCGCAGCCCCACGAGCAGAGGCCGCCGCTGATGCGGCCAAGGCCAGCGCCACCGTCTTGGCTTTGAGGGCCAAGTGACTTTCACGGGGCCCCTCCGTGGACCCCTCAGAACCAGCGGCGCCCTGCATCGAAGGGGCGTCAGCCACGACCCTCCGGGTCGAGAGATGCCCCTCCTCTCCGCTCCACTCCTCCCCCGATTCCTCAGAGGGGGACCTTTCGACGGGCCTCGCCTCTCGTCTCTGCTTAGCCGAGCGCTGCTCGCCCGCAGAGAGATCGAGGCTAGGCATCCGCCTCTTCTTGCTCTCCTCCTCCTTCGTCCTCTTTGCCGACGAGGCGCCGCGAAGCCCCGTCGGACGAACCTCGAGATCTTCCCTAACGGGGGGCAGCGACAACTCGTAGTCGAGCTCCCCCTACACGCGAAGCCCAAAAAATGTAAGGTGAAAAGAAACAAAAAGAAGGGCTCGACGAAGCAATACACTCACCAGTTCGGGGTAACCGGGATCCGGTCGCATCGGGATGCGATTGACGTCCTGCGCCGTGAAGGGGCCCGACACCGTGCCTCGAACCCTCTTGGCGACGCTCTCCGGCGTAATAGCCCCGGCAACCATGCGGCTCCCCCTGAGTTCCGCTCCAACGAACATCTGACTCATGCGAAGCGAACGCCGCATCAGGAGGAGCACCCGTCGATGGTGGAAGGCCGAGACAACGACCCCGGCAGTTAACCCCTGCCCTCGAAGGGTCGCCAGGGCGTTGAGGAGGTCTTCGAGCCTCCCTTGGTGGTCCCGCGCTGGGGCGCCCCAGTTGTGGAGACGCGACTCGATGACGCGCCCCGTGTACTGAGGCAGCAGCCCCTCATCGTTCCTGATGTAGAACCACTTCGAGGGCCAAGGGCCGTGGCTCAAAGTCAGGCCAATGGGGATGAAGTCGTCGGCCTTCCTCACGACGAAGTTGCAGCATCCAGCCCGCACCAGCCTCCGCACCCCCGCCGACGCGCTCTTGGAGAAGTACTCCGCCCGAAAGTGGTGGAGCCAGAGCTCCTAGTGCGCCTCCACCCCGAGGTAACCCTCGCAGACTGCGGTGAAGATGGCAGCGTAGGAGATCACGTTGGGGGAAGATGCTGAAGCTCGATCCCGTAGTGGTGAGTGAGAGCGCGCATGAACCGGCTCAGCGGGGCGCCGAAACCCAGCCGGTAGAACTTGATGAAGCTGACCACGTAGCCCTCCGGTGGGTTCGGCTCGTGGTCCTCCTTCGGCGGAACGAGCCACTTGGGCTCATCCCTATTGGTGATGGGGCGAAGAAGCCCCTCTGCCACCAACCCCTCCAGCTCCTTCCTCGTCACTTCCGAGGGAACCCACGCCGCGGGCTGAAGAATCTCCGGCGGCGCCATGGCAAGGGCACGGAGCTCTTCGTTGGACGGGCGGCCCGGAAGATTTCCTATCTCCGCCGGGAGGTGAACGCGAGGAAGGAAAGCGCAGGGAGGCGAGCGCAAGGAAAGCGAACAAGCGCAGGAAGGCGAACGTGAAAACGGCAGGAAAGCAAGTAAAGAGCAACGCTACGAAGGGTGCCTCCTTTTATTGGGGCAGAAGACTGACGGACGGCCGACGCTTACCCGACCAGTAAGTCCCCGCATTAAATGCACCCAAAGCACTCTCCTCTCGATTCCTGTGCATCATGGACAGGGCCGTTTCGCATTCACCCCTTCGACTCCCGTCAACCATGGACACACGTCAAGCGTCCGCGAATCAGGCGTCAGGCTGGCCCCACCACGACCGCACTGTTCCGACTCCCGTGATATTACGGCCACGTCGCTTCGAATCTTTTCTTGAAAAACAAGAACTGACAATTATCCTCCTCGAAATACGCTTCAAGTACAGGACTCACCCACTACCGCGCCGCTCTGGCTTCTGTGCAAAAAGGCACGCGTGATGGACAGGAGGAGTTATCCACAGACGGATCTTCCCACGGCACGGGATGCGGGCCTAGGCCCTCGAAATCTCCAGGGAGCGAAGGCTGGCCCTCGGAAAGGGTTCAACAGCCACCCTTGAGTACCGGAGTTAGGGGTGTCCGAGGGGGGCCGACGCGAGTCCCTTGCTCGAGAAACGAATTCTCGAGGCCCCCTCGGACACATTCAAGGCAAAACTAAGGGACCACGACGGAATCCCCTCGAGGGGAGGCATCGAGCCACCAGACCCGATCGAAAGGGTCTGGCATCCGCGGGACCCACTGTTTTGCTCGAATAAGAGCGCCTCAGGGCCACTAGTCGACCCCTATCGAACGGGGCACATTCTCTTACTTGAATTTCCCGATAGTAGCTCACCTGAGACGTTGATGCTCGCTCGAGCATGGGTAGCACAATGCTTCTCCCCCCTCTATCCGATCGAAAGGGTTCGTGAGGATCGAACGAAAAAGACGAGCTCACACCTGACCGGCTTCGAACGGAAGAAGCTAAGGAGCGGGCTCGCAACCGGGTGGCCTCGACGAAAGAGGACCCAACTGCCCGGGGGCTCGATCATTCGAGCACGCATTAACCAAACAAAAAAGACCTCGGGCGAGTAGATCGAGCACACATTAACCAAACAAAAAAGACCTCGGGCGAGTATTCTGCTCACCCAAGGCCTCGGGGGCTACACCCGAAGGGTGCGCTCGCGCGCACCCTTCGGAAAACGACCAATATTCAAAGTCCATTCAACTGAGCCTCCATGTAAGTATCAACACTTACACGAAGCCTCGAGGGCTACTGTCGGTTACCGAGAAAAGGGACACCCTAAACCTTCCTTGTTTTCGGTTGGACCCCGAGTTTACCCTCAGATTAATCCCACGCGACCAGACCGTACCTCCTCGACGCACCGGGCCCATCGGCAAAAACACACTAGGCCGGCCCACAACAGAGTACAGCCGCAACCCTCGATAAATCACTGGCATCACCATCTGACCCTCGAGACAACGCTGACGTCACCGGCTGATGATCGCTCGAGATGGGAGGATCCCGCATCAAGTGTCAAGGCCCCCGACGGGACGGGCGTCTCGATACTTCGAGGATCGAGCCCCCCCTCGATCTACCAACTCCCGGTGTGTCCGATAGCGCATTTAATACAAAACTACCTAACCTCGTCAAATCGTATAGCTATAGTGTCCGCGCAGTGGTCCGTACAGCGATCGAATCCCGCTTTACTGACCATACTGAGGACGTGCATTGGTCTGCACGGCACTATTACGCCATACCCAGCGCTGTTAGACAGCTCGAGGCCCCCTTTGACACGCTACGCGACAAACAACCGACATCGGATTCCCTCGACTTGATCTTATCTGCTCAACCACTACGCTCGAGGCTACCCCTCGATCGGGCCTCGAGTACGCATCGACGCCCTCCGATCAACCTTCATCGACTTCGAAAGCTGCGCCAACAACTCCCGATACGACCCCAACAGGAACTCGCACGTCCTCTACAGGGGATCACGTCTTTCATCGGTCAGCAACCATGACTCCGAAGGACGGCTGTCAACTCCGAGCCACGCCGCTACAGAACGAGCCATGCTCAGCGTACGTCCCTGCAGAGGCTTCGAGTTGACCACCACGACCCGTGACGTCACCACCACGTCATCGAGCCAGGACATCTGTACCCCTGTGCCTCCCCTTGGCCTATAAAAGGGGACGCCAGGAGACCCAATAGAACAACTCAGAAGAGAACGATTCCAGACAACGATCTCACGACAACCGAACATACGCCTAGGCAGACTCC
>CM041636.1:38031685-38043732 GCA_023333625.1 Bothriochloa decipiens | reverse complement strand
GGAACTCAATCAACCTATGAATTATAAACTTGTTTTAGGTAATGCATCTTAAGGTTGACCTAAACACGGATGCTTTGCAGTGCATATGATGACATGGCAGGTTTTAGTTAATATAACACCAGAGGTGTTACAGATCTGCTCCAGCCCTTGGAGTTCTATCACCTGAAACCAAGTCAAAGCTGGAGACGCTATTATCCTTGCTGCAACAGGAGACCTCTTTACTGATCCAGGATTCTGATTCCGCAAGAGCAACTTTTAAAGGAATTCGAGGTCTTATTCTTGCTGATGTTGAGGAAGCACTCTTCCAAGCTGCACATCTGGAGAGTCGGCAGTTGCAGTATCAGAGGGCTGCCCAGCGGATTGCCGATAGAGCCACTCAGGCAAAACTCCAGGAGGATATGATGAAGCACAAGAAATTTGCCGATGAGAAGCACAAAGATATCGGTAAACTAGAAGCCTCCTGTGCAGATCTAGAGAACAAGATTGCTCAACTATCGACAAGAAGAGAAGCCCTGCTAGTGGAGCTGATACAGATTGAAGGAGCCCTGGACGCAGCAAATCAGGAGAAGGCCTAAATGCCCGAAGCTGTCAAGACTCTTCAGCAAGAAAGGGACAATCAAGTCCTCAAGACACTGGCGCTTAAGAAGAAGATCAAGCCAGTTGAGGGCAATGCCGATGAAGACGCAAAGATACTGGAGGAAGCCGACCAAATTCGCCTATGTGCGATATCAACCATCCGTTCATTGTTGAACTTGTGAACCTTCTTCCTCATCGGCAATGTAATGCATCGGTCAATTTGTAAAACTTCACATTAACGTAGCGCCGATACACTCTTTTTGAACGAGCACTTCATCTATTTTCTTCTTTTTTATTGGCAAGTGCTAAGAATCTCATCGGCAATAGGAAAACCATGTTGATGTCTGCCAATGGACCTTCACTTTTGCGCTTCAGCCGTCATACTTGAGTTTTTGCTCCATGGGAATTTTCCTCTTTGTGCTCACGTTGCATCTTCCTCTTTTGAGTCTTCGTTAGACCTTTAGGACACCATTGAGGAAGCTTCGTCTTCCAGACGGGTTGATAAATTTTTGCACTTGATCCTGGGCAATTTGTATTGGGATCCCTGCAGAGTACTGTTTCATCAGGGACTCCTGCATTGGTCATCTCCTCGAGCTCCTCTTGATTCATCAGCAAACAGTCAGTATGCCTGCCCAATCTTTCATGCACACTGGTTCTGCCCCCCAGCCGATCACGTACCGATGCCCTCTCTCTGATCGGCTTACCGATGTATCTGCTCCGATCACCATAGCGCGGTCTTCTTTCTGCCCGATCGGCTCGATCATAACCATTGCACTCGGGGCAACTATCAACAGTAGGCAATTTAATGCCTTTTTCCCAACAATAGATGAAGAAGGGGCATCTCCAATGGTCTTCGTGCCGATGCCACGCTTCCCAACGCAACTCCTCTTGCTGATGCCGATAGCGGTCACTTGGAATTCTGTACGGAGCTGGTCTAGGAAGCCTTCTTGAACTACTGCTTTCTTCAATTATCTCTTTCCCTTCAAGTCATCGGTAGTTGCTTGATTTCTAGGATCCATCGATGCTCTCCTCTTAGCGCTTACCGATGTCAATACTTTGGTCTTGTTTACGGCCTCCGCTATGTTTGCTGGGAAAGAATGTTGATCAATCTTCATCGGCCTCTGAGCTTTAGAGTTGTCAAACTTGATCCTCCCAGATTCAATTGCCGATTGCAACTGCTGTCTGAAAACCTTGCAGTCATTGGTACTGTGCGAAGTTGCATTATGAAATTTACAGTACCTTATCTTCTTCAGCTCATCTGCCGATGGAATCACATGATTGGGTGACAGCTTGATTTGGCCCTCTTGAAGCAGCAGATCAAATATTCTATCGGCCTTTGTGACGTCAAACGTGAATTTCTCTGGCTCTTTCTGACCAAAAGGACAAGATAAAGGTTTTTTACCTTTTACCCACTCAGCCAGGCCGATAGTTGGTTCTTCATCTGAATCTGATTCCTCTGCCTCTTCTACAAAGGACACCTTCTTGTTCCAGCTCTTCCTATATTCTGGGGCTTGAGCACTTTGATCAGAGATCCTATGCACAATATGACTTAAGCTTTCAAACTCCTGAGCATCGTATTTGTCCTTGAGATGCGACAACAAACCCTGGAAAGCCAAACCAGCTAATTGGCGATCATCAAGCACTAAGCTGTAGCACCTGTTCTTCATGTCTCGTACCCTTTGCATAAAACTCTCTACCGATTCGTCGCTTCGCTGTTTCAATTTCATCAAATCGGTAAGCTTCTTCTCATGGACACCAGCAAAGAAGTACTTATGGAATTGTCTTTCTAGATTGGCCCAAGTAAGAATAGAGTTTGGCGGCAATGATATAAACCACGTGAATGCCGATCCAGACAAAGAGGACGAGAACAAACGGATCCTCAGCTCATCCCTGTTTGCTGCTTCCCCGCACTGGATGATGAATCGGTTGATGTGTTCCATCATTGACGTATCATCTTGCCCAGAAAACTTAGTGAAATCTGGCACCTTGTACCGATTCGGGAAAGGAATTGAATCATAAGATGAAGGGTATGGAGTCCGATAAGAGAAAGTATCGATCTTGGGCTGAATCCCAAATTGTTCTTTCATCAGTTCTGCAATCTTATCGGTCAAGAGTGCATCCTGATCTTGCCGATGCACTGGCTGGATCTCTACTGGAGGCGTTGGCTGATATGCTTCTACATACCCCTGTGGCATTTGGCTTGGATGAATCGGCATATTCACGGCATCAATCTGCGGAGTAAAGTTCATCGGCTGTTTTGCCGATGCTTATTCCTGGAAAGTTGTCTGTGGACTATACCGTTGAGTCCCCATTGCTTGGTAGCTTGGCTGAATAGCAGATTGCTGAACTGGCGCTTGCCCTGACCAATTGAGATTGTAACTCATCGGCACCTGACTTGCCGATGGCTGATAGCTTGTAGACAATTGATGCTCTTGTATAGATGGATGATAGCCAGCATAATTGCCCTGAATTGTAGGTAATCCAGACTAAGATATGAATGGTACTACGGGCTACTCTGCAGTGGAAGCTCTCTGTTGAACTGGTGGAGGATTAGTCAATGGATTCGCATAAGATATCTATTGCGAAGGCGCGTAGAATCCCATTGACAATGGATGTATAGCAGGAGGTACAGTAGAATAATGCGGCACTTGAGCCACCAGCCGAATTGGAGTAGCCGATGTCATTGGACCCTTCCCTGCTACATCATGCACTTGAGGCAGTCCAGAGTTGGCAGTAGATGGACCTGGAGTCATACCGTATCCCCACCAATTAGCAACAGTTTGACTAAGTTGACCTGAAGGACCTGACATTGCCGATGCCGATAGATCTGTGCTCAACTGAGTACTAGGCCTCTCCTGAGACATTAGATCTGATCCTATCGGTGTGGCTTCAATGATGGATGGTCCTGATATAGCTGGAAGAGTAGGCGCTTCCATACTCTCAACGGCTGGAGTTGTCGATGGAGTACTGGTAGATGCCGATCCCGGCTGATGATATGCTGGCCCGACATACCTTGGTGCTTGTCCGTCCCTTAACGTTTGCACAACAGCATTGTAGACAGTATTGGACAGCATAGTGGAGTGGTTGATCAAAGCTTGATTTAATGCAGAATTAACCATCTCCTGTAATTTACCAGGGTTAGAGTCAAAGGTTACCTGCCGAGGCAACGGCAGATCTTGCTTCTGGATGACTTCTCCGCCCCTGTTCTTGCTGAAAGACTTCAAGCAGAGCTGCCTGTAATCCTCCATAGCTTTTTCCATGGTTTGCTTCTGATCCTCCTTGAGATCTGACTCTGATATCTCGATGATATTTTCTGGATTGATATCAGTAGGATTCTTCATGATAGATCTGTTGACTTAGTCCCACCGAACGTGCCAAAAGATGTGTTGATGCAAAATTATATCTGCAAACACACCGGGCTAATACCCAAAATCGATATCCGAAGCGTGCCAGTCGATTTGACCTGTTAATCGACAAGGATGATAAAATTGAATAAAATCCGAACGAGACGACAGCGATACGCCCGGACGTCAAAGCTCAGAAGGTATTCGATAATTGTTGAACAGATCAGATGAGACAATAGCGATACGCCCGGAAGTCAAAGCCTGAATCGTGCTCGGTAGACGTGGAACCTGCAAGGTCGCCGGAGATCAAGTTGATGCAGCCCGTCAATTCTTGAAAGAACTCGTTGAAAAGAAAAGGTACTTGGCGAAGTCATCGAAAAGTAAAGTACTGGTAAAGGTAAATAAAAAGTAGATTTGTTTATTGATGCTTGGATATCCATTACAATGCCCTTTGGCATATATTTATACTCTACTAATCAAAAGAGTCCTAATTTAATACGCAAAGCTCAAATATAGAAGAAATAAACTAATTCCTTATACGAACTCTATTTCTTGAAAAAGAAATAAAACTTGTATAAGAGTTGGACTTAAACTACAATACTAAAAATCATAAGCTTCGTGTCACCGATCCGCTGTCCGCTCCCGTCATGATGAAGTCATCTCCTTATCGGCACATCCCTGGCATCGGCAACGACCTTCTAGCCTTCCTGCCTATCTTATCGGCAACAGCCCTCTGGCTTCATCGGCAATGTACGAGATCAACATGTCCTTCATCGACAACCACCATCGGCAACTCAGAAGCAATGCTGAAGAACAATCACCCTCTTGCCGATTTAGTTCAGTCTCCCGATCCTTATTGACACGTGCCGAAAAACGGTGTCAACAGTTCTTGCATTTAGTTGATGTACTAATCAAGATTCAAAGGTCATATTGATGTGGAAGATCAAATCACTATTGGAGTGTTTGATGATAGTGACTTGGTACATTTGAAATTATCTATATTTGATGAATGGAATCAAGTCACGTGCTCAAGATATCTATGCTCAAGAACAAATCAAAGTCGACATGTTGACACCCTCATCTAATGAAGATTGAAAGAATCGGCTTCAGTTAAAAGAAAGCAACTCAAGAGGTTTATATTTATTTTTCATTAAATCTTGAGTTAATAGGAAAGTCGTACTATTCAGAGGGGTGCATCATGTTCATAGATTTATATGCTTAAAGTGCTCATGTTGGTCTTTATCGTGTTTTGAGAGACACCATTGCACTCATGGGCACTTAGAAAAAGTCCTTTCTTCATCCAACCTAGTGGACATAGTACTAGTTATATTTGAATTATAAACCAGTAGTATCGGTTGAATATTTATGCTAAGCTGAATCCCCCAGGTTGCGAGAAGATGAACTACCGGAAGTACCACTAGAAGTACTGGTTGCTAGCGGTAGTACCGATTTTATTTGAATTATAAACCGGTAGTACCGGCTGCATTTTTAATGCAAGTCAAAAGTGCCCAGTGTGTAGTTTTGTACTACCAAAAGTACACCAGAAGTACACCGGTCATACCTATAGGCAAAATAGCTGAACCACCAGTAGTACCGGTGATCCCCACCGGTAGTACCGGTAGGCCAATTTCTGCACCCAACGGCTAGAAAACGGCTAGTTTTTCAAAGGGGGCTATAAATACCCCCAAGCCTCCACCTCATGAGGTTGCTGATTCTTCTCATTCCCTACTCATTTTTGAAGCTTTCCAACTCTCCCAAACCCTCTCTTAGTGAGTGATTGATCCAAATTGACAAATCCAATTTGTGGGTTGAGAGAGAGATTCAAAATTGAGAGCAAGCCACCACTTGAGCACTTGAGCATATTGTCTATTTCGTGAGCTACATTTGTTACTCTTAGACTCTTCGGTCCAATTTGGTTAGGCATCACTGGAGAGCAGCCTAGAGCTTGTGGTTACCTCGGATCATTTTTAGCGGTTTGATTTCGCCGCCGAAAGGGAAGGAATCGTATAGTGAAGGAGAAAAAGGAGTTGGAATACACTCCGGCTAGAGTGATTACCTTCGTGGTATCATCTAGGCAGAATGCCAAAGATAAGGAGTTGGAAAAGACTCCCGCTAGAGTAACATGTGTTGTATCCTCTAGAACTAGAGTGACCTGCGTTGGTATCCTCTAGGTAAGGTTCTTTGGGTCTCCCGCAGCTCCCTCAACGGAGAGTAGGTTTCGATGAAAACTGAATTTTAGATAAACAAATATCTTGTCTTGTTGTGGTGGTAGCATCGACTACCCTTGTTGTTGTATTCTTTGTGTTCCTCCTCTCTACCCCCTAATTTTGTAGGTTGGAGGGCTTGATCTACGATTTGGTGAGGTGCCAAGCCACGAGGAGTGCAACATCATCGTCAACAACATCTAGGAGGGTGTGGTAACAATTGGATCTGAAATCACAGCTCAATTTACTCTGTTTACATTTTGATTTTGTAGTTTTGTAGGGTACCGGTAGTTCTGGAAAGTTGGCTCGGTAGTACTGGTTTTCAACTACCGGTAGTACCGGTCCTACTATCGGTTAGTATTTAACTTCCGCATTTGAGCTTTAAGTTTCAGGATTTTCAAAAATGCCTATTCACCCCCTCTATGCGATATCCTAGGTCCTTTCAAGTGGTATCAGAGCAAGGTTCTCACTAAAAGCTTCACCCCCGTGAGAAAGGATGTCGATGCCTAACGAGTTAGAGCCCTTAATCCTCCAAAATGATGGTTCAAACTTTCTATCTTGGTCAATTCATGTACTTAAGCTTTTTTGAGATATTAGTCCTGTTTTTGAGCATATTGTGGATGCAAGCATATCTCTTTCCATAGTTGATTGGAGCAACTACAAAAATATTTCAAAAGAGGAGGAGATATGTGTGCAACTCAATGCTTTAGCTGCTAATGCCATTTTGAGTACATTGAGTGCAGAGATTCTAGATGAGGCAATCTACAATGGGTAAACACCTCCAAATAGCGTTGATGTCATTTGGACCAAACTTTATGAGCTATATGGAAAGTCCAAATGTGATGAGTGCTATGTGTGGAGAACAATGGAGAACATGCTCACTAGACCTTCCAGCTGTGTCAGAGCCTCTAGCAATATCAACAATGCAGAGCTGGAGCAACATTAGCAAGTTGATGCTGTGCTATCCGAACTTGTCTGGTATGGCTGAGGCAGCAAAACAACATGCAGCTCTGAGCAGTGATAATGCATCTTGATGGAGACCGAATGATGAGTCAATCTCAGTGACAAATGACTTTCATCCTCTATGTCTTATGGCCAAGAAGAACAAGAAGAAAACAACAAAGAATGAACAAGTCAAAGAGATTGCAAATGAAGATGATCAAAAAGAATGTGTTCTTGAAATTGAAGATCTTGGCATCATTGATCATCTCAACAGCAAAGAAAAGAGCATATTCATGAAGTTGATTAAGAAGAATGTTGAGCTAGAAGAAAAAAATGAGAAGCAAGAGCAAATACTTCAAAAGCAAGAGATGTTTCTCATTTCCAAGTCAAAAGAACTAAAGGCAATCACTGAGAGGTATACAAAATTGTCAATTGAGCATGATTTAGCTACTAACTCTCTTTCTAGTGTCTCACAATTAGAAAAGGAGAACATTGAGCTCAAGGCAAAGCTGGACACCCTCTCAAGCAAGTTCAACATGTTTCACACCGAGCATGATCATCTCAAGTGCTCACATGAGAAGCTAGTAGAATCACATACTATGCTTGAAACAACACATGAGGTTGTGACTACATCGGTAAAATCCTTTGAATCTCATAATCCTCAAATAAACACTTTGTGTACTAATGAGTGTGTTTCTCAAGCAAGCCAATCTCCGATTGAGCATGGTTTATTATAAAATGCTAAGCTCAAAGAAGAAGTTGAAAAGTTAAGAATGGATGTGATTAGATTGAAGGGTAAGGGGAAAGTAGAACCTTCTCAAGATAACTGTGAAAACATGGTGAAGAAGCTTGAGAAGGGTTCAAACTATGTTTCCTCCAACCCTCAACAAACTAGTCATGCCACAAGCAAGAAACATGGAAAGAGTCTATGTTATGGCTGTGTTGCATATGGGCATGTGAGCAACATGTGTCAAAACAAGAGTTGGGCCAACAAGTGTGAGGTGGCTGAGCAAAAGGCAGATAGCAAATTTCCAAACCAAGTTAAGAACGATGAACCTAAAGCTTCTGTCAAGTGCAACAAAGTGGGCCATTCAAGCAAGAATTGCTTAGCATTCAAAGAAGCAAGAAGCAAGGCTCTAGTTGCAACAAGGAAGTGCTATGCGTGCAATGAAGTTAGGCACATTATACATGAGTGTCCGAACAAGAAAAACCAGCATCAGGCGAATCAAGGCCGTATATGTTATGCTTGTAGAAGAAAGGGGCATCTAAGCTATGATTTCCCAAATGGTAAAAATTCTAAGCTGAACACATTTGTTTATGATAATATGCTTAGGAGGACCACAAATGGAGTTAGTACTAGCAAGGTGATGTGTTCACCACAGGCTAGTGTTAAATCCACTTGGGTTCCTAAGCACGTGTTGACTAACTCAAAAGGACCAACCAAGAGTTGGGTACCAAAGTGTGCTTAGGATGTTGATATAGGTACTTGGTGGTGGGATGAAAGCTTCGGGTGCTTGAGCAAGCAAATCTAAAAATTCTCACTCAAGCTATCAACCAACTTTCATTATAATCTCTTATATGGTTGACCCGAAGTACTAATGATCATATCATCTACTTTTTTTCTCACCATTGGTAACAAGTACCTAAACTCTATAGGATAGCCTCTATGTGTTTCTAGTGCTCAATAGTTCATAAATAGAAATATTTGAGAAATCTTGTAAGTGGCAAATTTGATGCATTTGATTATGCTTTTGGCTAAAATGGAAAATTAACCCCCATATTCATGATAGAATAAAGTGCTTGTTTTAAGTCATTCAAGTTACTTGTGGCACTTATTTTGGGGCATCTTAAATTTCTATTTTGAGCCATTGTGGACTAACATTTCTTCTAGTAATCTTGCAGTCCTATTAGTGGAAATTGGATTCATATGAGAGCAAGATCATTTGACAAGTGTGGTCAACTTGATGTTTGTCGTGCCATGTATTATCTCAGTGGTGGTTTTATGGTCTCAAGGAAAAGTTCCTTTCCAAGTATGGATAGAGGGCTTAATGTAATCGATTTCATTCATCAAGTTAGAGCCAAGTTTAGAAGTTGCATTCCTAATCAAAAGAAAATGTCAAGAAGGCTTGCATATCTTTTAGGAAGCATGACATTGGTTGATCATGAGCTACAAATGTATATCTCCTGTTGATCATATTCCTTTGGGTACATAAGAGAGTTGATTGAATTGGATAAATATGCATATGTTGCTTGCTATAAGACATTTTGAATGGATTAAATGCTTGGTAATCAAAATTGAGTTTGCCTGAATGGATAAGTTTATGAGAAGACTTTTTAAGTGGAGTTAATGGATATATTTCTTGTGAAAGTATTCAAACATATTAACTTCAAGTTTGGTTTAGTTTGAAGAAGTATAGCTCAGTGTATTGAAATTTGCTCTATATTTCAAATCTGAGTGAGTTGTGGTGAGAGCCAAGTTTATGTGATCAATTCTACTTGAATTGGCTTGAAATTTGTTGAGAATGCTCAAGACTTATGGTATTAATTGACATACAAGTTGTATGAGAATTGGATAAGAGATGCTTTAGCTTTGGAGTGGATCTTTTCAACTATGGTAAATTAGATCTCAGCGCTTAGCAATACTGAAAGAAGAGAAATCTGGTAGCAATCTACAAGGAAAATAAAGCTCAAATTTTCACAGCTACTAGATGACTTTATAAAGAGCATGTCCACCAAATTTTGTGGTATTTGGATATGTACATTGGTAGTTATGGATTAATCTTTGAAGGGGAGAAAATTTGCCAGAAAAATGACAATCATTGGATTGATCAAGAGTCACTTTGATTAAAATGTCCTCAAGTTGGAACCATGATTAGAAGTGTTTGGGAGACCTAAGTGAGATCTTAAACTGATCTAAAAGTGACATATGATAGTGTACAAGGATATTTGATAGTGGAGTGTTTTAGTACACACTTGGTACTCAAAACCAAAGATCAAGGACAAGTAAAGTGAAGGCACTTATTATTGATAGTTCAAGAACCCTCTATTTGATGGGATTTTATCATATGTAGATTTTCAACTTCTAATTTTTATATTATGGGCATCTACATACTACAACGGTTCCAAGTTCACCTCAAAATTAGATAAGAAGCTAAGAAAAGTTGAGAATTATCAAATCTGCCTAGAAATTTTAAATTATGTGATTGGCTGTATTCAAGCATGGATTTGGAGATTCAAATACAAATGAATTAATGGTTGTATTCAAGTATGGATTTGGAGATTCAAATACAAATGAATTAACCTGAAAATTTGTGAGCATGCTATACACATCTAGTACTTGATTTGCATGAAGATTAGTTTTGAAGAAAGTCAGTTGTGAGTTAGTTTCTATTAGATTCAGTACTATAATATTCAGACCTTAATAGTTTTGTTAGAAATTTAATTTAACTCACCAAATGGATTCCACATGATTTGAAATTTTCCTAGTAGTTAAAGGACTCATAGTTTCACATATCTACCAAATTTCATACATATTGGACTAGTGGTCTGAGATATATGAATCTTTCTCTTAGAAGGATAGAATCTAAAAACTAACTTTATTGAATTGAATTGCATTGTAACAACAAGGTTCAGCTGGCTCTCAAGTTAGATCATGAAGAATTATTTGAAAAAGGAGAAGCTTCAGTTTAGTCTAAAAGAGTTTCAATGAAAGAAAAAGACTCACACATGGGTCTAAATTAGTTGCACTCAGATTATAAGTAGCAGCAGGCAGTTACAACTAAGTGGCAACTAGATCAAACCAGCTAACTTCAGTAGCTACAAGGAGAAACAATGAGTTATAATCAGTTGGTGCTAGCTGAAATCAATTGGAAGAAATTAGAAACTGATGAAGCTATTGGTTTGCAAGCAACTTGAAGGAGTTTGAAAAAGTTGGAATAATGCAAACCTCTCCATTGACATCAAATTGTTGATATGCATTATTATCCTTCGTGTACTCTTGCATGCCCAAATTTAGGGGGAGCTTAGCTCATATCTTGTGGAACTATTAGCTTCTTTCAAGTACATGTTGTGCAGTTCCACATGTCAAATAAGAAGGATGGATGATCCCTTGGATTCTCTGGGTGTTTCACAATTATAGTATCAGATGCCCCAATCCTTTCATAGGATTAGATCTGGTTGAGTTGGAGAAAGGAATTGAAGATTGAGTTTCTTTTGCTAATTCTCCTATCTAGATCTCATCAAGTGCTTATGATCCATCCTATTGATCACCTAGAATTTTATCAAAAAGGAGTGTGATCTATCTACCATGGTAGTGGTATGTTTTATTGGCATAATTATAATTCTTGCAAATTTATCATGCCTTGCCCAAGATATAGGGTGAACTCCTCTTGAATCCTAAACTAGTTCAAATGCATTTCACAAGTAATTCGAGTACTTGATGCACATATTAAGGGGGAGCCCATCCTATGTCTTGTGTCTTTTGAGACTAACCTTTTCTTTTAGTGATTTGTGTAGACTCTTGGTGAGAATGAGCTTCTCATGAGTATGCTATATTAACTCAATCCAAATTGGTAAAGTTATCTCTCATATTCATTTGGATTGCAATTTTATCTCTTAAGTAGCTACTCTCCATAATATAGATTAAATTCCCTTATATGGACTTCATTGACTAAAAGTGCATATGTTCTTGCCTTCCACAAATATATGTACTCCCTCCGTCCCAATTTACTTGACGTTTTAGAACTAGGCACAGCTACCAAGGACATGGGGGAAGGACTCTGATACCCCTATATTGCATTCATTACTCTGCAGTCTTGCATGGCTCTGTCGTGCTCTTCTACTCGATCTGCTCCATGAGATCCTGATCCAAATCGCTGCCACGGATACTCGAACGTGCAAGGCCTCGTCTCTGCCGCATAGCACACCTAGTTTATCACGCCTCCTCTTCGCCGCATAGCACACCTAGGCAAGCGCACCTTCT
>CM041636.1:37925866-38019606 GCA_023333625.1 Bothriochloa decipiens | reverse complement strand
GCAGAGGGAGCTCAGGAGGGAGCCGAGGAAGGGAGCGGAGGAAGTTAAGGAATCCTACATTTTTTCGTTTGTATTCCCGTGAGCCGCACTGTGCACGCAGGATTCGCTCTCCCTTCCCTATCCTGTGCTCTCGGTTTCATACGATTTTCCTGTGTTTACCCCGTGAGCCAAAGGGGGCCTAAGTTATTCTATTTACCATGCTTATTCAACTTTGATCCGTAGACTGTTTTTCTCTATGTTCGAAAAAGAAGAATGTTTCTCTGTTTCCTAAATTGAGTCAGCCACCGTATCATTCTCTTCATTTGTTAACTGTTTTATATTTTGCTTAAGTTCGTGCAACCTCTTTATCAGTGTCCTAATTGATGTTCGCTTCGATTTACAGGTTAGTAATTTCAGCTCAAAAAAATTATACAGCAATATAAACTATGGAACCATCAGATGTTTGCATCATCCTACAACATGACAGGCCCTTTTGTCGCCGTTACAATTTCGCTCCACACTAATTCGGTGAGCCTGCTTGCCCTTTTAAATGATGTATTTTTTCCAGAGTTTTCTTACTCCTTTTAATTTATTTGATAAACAATACAAAAGTCCAGAGAACCGGACCAATGATGTTGTTCTGTTCCGTCCTAAATTTTAGGCTTATTTAATTACAAAAACTTTATTATGTGCAAGTTCAGTATCTATGACAATGAATTAGATGCTGGAAGCACTCCAGAATGAAACTAGCTACTGTTGGTTACGTGCCAAATTAATCATCAGTTATCTTCAACAATACTGATGCCTTCTTACCCATACTAGACACACTAACTCCAGCAATTTGATTCTACCTGTTGTCACGTTTCAGGTATGTCAGATACAGCTTCCATTCAGCAATTGCCTTCCCAATTAATTAACCTTTCCCTTTGTTTCTTCCATGACCTGTAGTCCGCGATTTTGAGATGATATGTCCTTCATGTGCTAAGGTTGGCCAGATCTTGCTGCCCTCAAATTTCCTTTCGTCTAATTTGTTATTTTCTAATTTAGGTTTTACTATTTCAGGTTTACTCCACAGTGTCTGCTGTCCACATGTAACAATAAGATAGCCTTTCTGCAACCTCGACAGTACCCCTTTTATACTATGCTAACACTCCTACTAAAACAGCCCTACACTATTTACGACGCCATCAAATATTCAAATGAAAACCAACTGTGGCTAATATTATTTTTTTCTTCCCAATGTATATTCATATGATGTGCTGCAATTTCTGCTTGCTACCCCGTGCGAAGCACCGGGGTATATGCTAGTTTAATTATATATATATATATGTATATATATATATATATGTGCTATGATGTGGTCAGATTTGATTACTGTAATTTTTTATTTTATTTTTTTCTGAAAATTTACTATAGGGGTGGTTTAATATTCAGCCACCTTTAAAGTGCTCTCACTGTAACGTTGGTTGAATCTAGAACCGCTCAGCCGTTTTTACAATGAGGGCACCGTAAGGGCGACTGAATCTAGAACCGTCTTTACGGTGGATTCCACTGTAAGGCCGTTTTAAAAAGAACGTCTCGCCCAACCGCTTAATGTATTCTATGGCCACAGTATAGCCTTACATGTCCGTCTTTTGTGCTTCTATAGAAAAAATAAAGTTTACTGGGGTTTTCCATGGCCACCATGCATCAGTTTTTGGTCTATGTACACATTTGCAGACAATATACTAGGCTCCACCGAAACGGGGAAAAAAGAGAGACATGATAATTTTACCTTGCACAAGATTCAGTGAAGCCCTATCCTCTTAAAATGAGAGCCACTTGATAAAGTGAAATGTATCGATCTAAGTATTTTCCAACTACAACAGTCCTCTTCTACCTCAAAAGTTTTCTCATAAGCCCTCAAAAAATTACAGTAAAATCAGCTGGGTTTCTGTTAGTAATATGCAGATTTCCTATCTCAAAATCTTATGCAAAGGATGCATTGTTTTCCCTTCTCTTTGCCACTAGTCCATGGCTGACTGGTACCGTGCCTTCGCAGTTGATGTTTTGGGTAGGGATCGAACGGAGCTATAAACCCACATGAAGCGCATTTCATTCTACTAAGAACATTCCTTTTGTCCATATCAACAAGCGACGTTGTCCCTATTTAGACACCTAGGCTCTATCCAGATAGTGTCCCACACAGAACAATTTGCAAAGTTCGACTGTAGCAAAGAACCAAGCATAGCTACTTGAGGATGAGGGCGCAAAGGTCTATGCAAGTTTTGCTGGACCTGACGCCGAGGCAAGTCTCACAATGTTAATTGAACCTTTTCAATTTGGTTGTATTTGGGTGATACTGTCGTTATCTAGGAAATGGGTATCCTAAACCCTTGGTTTATCGGACTAAACCCCGTAAAATCAGCAACACGAACCCTCCAGTGGCCTCCTACGATAAACGTTCGAAGGCCGCAGGCTAAAGCATATTGGGTTGACCCACGAACGGGCTACGACGGCCCAAAGCCAAAACATGCTCGAGGGGCTACCGAGCGGACTGGGACTGTGCACTCGAGGGTGCAATTTGGGCGACCCCTCGAGGACGGAACTTCGCCCGACGAACGAGCCTGCCCTCGAGGACGGAACTTCGTTCGAGCGAATGGGCGGTCCTCGAGGAGGTGCACCCCTCGGCTACCAACTCTCCCGTACGGATCTAGGCGCATTTAATACGTTTTACCTACCCCCGTCTAACCGTATGGCCACAGTTACGGTAACAGTTGTGGAGTGGCGGTCGAATCTTGCTTTTACCGCCCATGCCCCGGAATCCCGCGAGTCGTACTACGCTGTTGCGCCATGCTGAGCACTGTGCCCCGTCCAGCACCCCCTCGAGACGCATAAATCAGCATGTTTCCCGCATTTTTCCGGATTCGACCTTATCCGGTGAGGCTCGACTCCCTCGACTCGACTCCCTCGACTCAAGCCAAGACCCTTGATTGCCGCCCCTTGACTTCGTCGGACGAACTCTCGAGCGGGACTTCAACAACTTTCGACGCGACGGCTGCAGGGCCTCCCATACCGATGTACATCACTACAGCAGCACCGACGTGATCGGCCTCAACGTCATACGTCGGCAGCCATGCGAACTCTAAATATATGTACTCCTGTGCCCCTCCTTCACCTATAAAAGGAGGCGCCAGGACGTTGGAAAGATGAGGAACGAGAGGATCTAGAGCATAGAAACGCTAAGGCTTCAGATCACAGAACGACACCGTGAGCCAGTGTAAGGTCGAGAGCTAGGCGTCCGAACGCCCGAGCTCCAACTCACGCTCCTCACACCTGCTTATATTTTCCCCTGTACTAGCACTTCGGTGCAAGATAACACGAACTATCCTCCCCTCGCTGGACGTAGGGCCTTCTTTGCCCGAACCAGGATAAATCGCCGTGTCCTTCTTGCATCACCCACCGGATTAAGGGAGCACGCAATTACAAATATTACTCGTTGGTTTTAACCCCCCGGGGGTCGAAACACCGACAGTTGGCGCGCCAGGTAGGGGAACCGCGTATCACTAACGATTTCCCGCCATTTTTCCGGATGGGCGACTTTGTTTCACCACTTCCGCGCGCTACGGTGATCTGGTTTGGGAGCCTGGAGTTCATGTCCCTCGGCCAGGGCTATGACATGACCCAGCTCTCGATCAGTGACCCGAACGGAGGTCGCGGTACGCCCCCACGCTCATGGGGGGCCGCTCGCCGGTCTCACCACCATGCTTCCACGTCCAGAAGGAGGCACGATCGACACCGTCATCGCCATCAACCTGAGTCGAGGATGGTTCCCCCCGCTTTCTCCTTGGCCCTGACCGGAGATGAGGAACCCCTTGTTGAGGGATTGTCTGACCCGAGTTCAGAGGTAGAGGGCAAACCGACAGGACCCCACCACAACCCCGACTCCACCTTCGCAGTACGCTCATCGAGGAAGCGCGACGAAGTCCCCGCTCGATCGAGCCCGCTCCCGCACGAGCTGTTCGAGCGTCATCGGCGGCCTTCGTTCGACTTCAACAATGCCACGACGACGATCTCGACAGCGACCCACTCCAACATGAGCACGTTAGAGGACCGCCCAGGCGCCCTTCTCCGTGCAATGATGGACGTGGGGACTGTCACACCAGCCTCCGAGGGCTTGGCCTTCACGAGAGCGCCCGGCCCCCGGAGGTACACCGTCGGCACACTCCGACGGCAGCTGCAGGAGGAGGCGCGGGGACAATTCCCCGTTTTATGCTGCGGCGACCCCGACTCTGACTCTGATCATTGGGATCCTACCCACGAGGGCCTCCACATCGATGGTGATGTCGACTCCAATCAGGACACCATCGATCCAGTGGCCGCGGCAGCTATCGCTGCGGCGGGAGGTGCTCTCCCCAGAGCAGAAGACCAACAACCTGACGCACCCCGAGAGGCGTGCCCTCGTCCTGGCGAGCAGGACGCACAGTTGGCATAAATTCGGGAGTTGCAGGCGAAGCTCGCCGACGAGCAGGAACGATTGCGCCTGCTCGAGCTAACCCTCGCAGCTGGAAGGATTGCTAAGTGGTCGATCGAGCTCATGGGCGAGACCATCACCTACGCACCGCGGAAGGCCATCAAGTCTCAAGTGCTGGCGGATTTCGTCGCTGAGTGGACCGACACTCAGTTGCCGCCAGTTCAAATCCAAGCCGAGCTGTGGACAATGTACTTCGACGGTCGCTCATAAAGACAGGAGCAGGCGCGGGCTTGCTCTTCATCTCTCCCCTCGGAGTCCACATGCGCTACGTCATTCGCATCCACTTTGCCGCTTCTAATAACGTCACGGAGTACGAAGCACTCATCACTGGATTACGAGTCGCCCTTGAACTCGGGGTTCGACGCCTTGACGTTCAAGGCGACTCACAACTAATTATCGACCAAGTGATGAAGGCCTCGAGCTGTCACGACGCCAAGATGGAAGCCTACTGCAACGAAGTGCGCAAGTTGGAAGACAAGTTCCACGGCCTCGAGCTTAGCCATATTGCTCAACGATACAACGAAGCCGCGGATGAGCTTGTAAAAATCGCATCGACTCGAGGTACCGTCCCTCTGGACGTATTCTCGAGGGACCTCTTCGAGCCCTCCATCGATTTGGGCTCGGGGGCTTGCACTACGTCCTCGAAGCTCCACCTCACGACCTCGACTGGGGCCCCCTCGACCGGGGCCCAGGTTATGGAGATCCAGGGGACTCCTCCTCCTCCGTCGAGCCCGTCGCCGGATTGGCGAGCCCCTTTACTCGACTGCCTCATTCGGGGAGAGCTTTCGGAAGACCGGACCGAAGCTCGCCGGATCGCGCGATGGGCCAAGTCCTACGTCATCTACGGTGATGGCAAGGAACTCTACAGGCGAAGCCCTTCAGGTGTTCTTCAGCACTGCATTACTATCGAAGAAGGCAGGAGGCTCCTCGAAGACATACACTCGGGGGCCTGCGACCATCACGCAGTGCCAAGGACCCTCGTAGGCAATGCCTTCCGACAGGGTTTCTACTGGCTGACCGCCATTTCCGACGCCACGAACATTGTCCGCTCGTGCAAGGGGTGTCAATTTTACGCCAAGCAGACGCACCTCCTAGCTCACGCCCTACAAATGATCCCCATCACCTGGCCGTTCGCGGTCTGGGGGCTCGATCTTGTGGGGCTTCTCAAGAGGACAACCAAAGGGTGCACGCACCTGCTCGTTGCCATCGACAAGTTTACCAAGTGGATCGAGGCCTGGCCTATCGGCAACATCCGCTCCGAACGGGCGGTCAAGTTCTTCACCAACATCATCCATCGCTTTGGGGTCCCGAACGTCATCATCACTGACAACGGCACAGTTCACCGGCAAGAAGTTCTTGGATTTCTGCGATCGCCATCACATCCGTGTGAATTGGTCCGCGGTTGCACATCCTCGAACTAACGGCCAGGTCGAGCGCGCCAATGGCAATATTTTGCAGGGCCTCAAGCCAAGGATCCTCAACCGCCTCAGCAAGCACGGAAAAAAATGGGCCGCGGAGCTCCCTTCGGTCCTATGGAGCTTAAGGACAACACCTAGTCGAGCCACGGGCTTCACCCCATTCTTCTTGGTCTATGGGTCCGAGGCCGTCCTCCCCACTGACCTCGAGTATGGTTCCCCTCAACTAAAGGCGTACAACGAGCAAAGCAACGAAGAAGCCCTCGCAAACACCGTTGACCAGCTCGAGGAGGCTCGAGACATGGCACTAATTCACTCCGCGAGGTATCAGCAGAAACTTTGACGCTACCACGACAAGCACGTGCGCCCAAGGGACTTCCAAGTTGGAGACCTCGTCCTACGTCGACGACAGAGCAACAAAGGATGTCACAAGCTGACCTCGCCATGGGAAGGCCCATATGTCGTAGCTGAGGTGATAAAGCCCGGGACGTACAAGCTCACTAACGACAAAGGCAAAATCTTCACCAACGCATGGAACATCGAACAGCTACGTCGTTTCTACCCTTAGGGCACCAATGTCCTCGTACATTCTCGCATGTTTTGTACATTTTCGCATGGCAAATATAAGGAGTACTTCGATTATAAGTTCAAACTTGTTATTGTACATGCAAGAGGTAGCCTCGACCCTGTCTCGCTAGAGTCGAGCCTCCCTCGGGGGCTAACGGGGGGGAACCCCCTAAGTTCCTAAAAATACAAACGATTTTTTTTAAAATTCGAGCGTCCCCTTTCGCTTCGCAACTAAGTTGAAAACGCCTCGAACTCCCTAGGGGTCGAGGGCTGTCGAGCCGGAGCTCTCCTACGCCTCCGGGCTACAGTACCTCCACTCGCTCCCCCCTCGAGGGATACGAGCCTGCGTCGAACACTTAGTCAAAAAGCAAAAGTCAGGCGATCAGAACTCGAGCGCCTCTTCTCTCTCATGCCTCGATACGCTTCGCGACTAAGTAGAAAACGCCTCAAACTCCCTAGAAGGTCGAGGGCTGTCGAGCCGGGAGCTCTCCTACGCCTCCGGGCTATGGTACCTCCACTCGCTCCCCCCTCGAGGGATACGAGCATGCGTCAAAAACTTAGTAAAAAAAAGCAAAGTCTAGGTGAAAGAAAGCAGAGAAGGCTTGAAAGTAAAATGACAAATTGCATTACGATAGATGCATTAATGTTCAAAAAGGCTTTCGAAGCCACATTGAATATAAGTTATAAAAAAACTAACTTATTACACGGGCATCTCCGCCCAGCCTTGCCCTACAGGCCCGCTCCATCGCCGCCCTCCTCGACGCTGTACCCTTCATCCGCGGGGGAGAGGACTTCGTCCTCGAACAACTTCGCTAGCGCTCCCCCGGCCTCTCGGCGTCATTGATGAGCCCTCGGCATCGCTCCTCGTTCTCAGCGTCGGTCTTCGAGATATCGGGAACGAAGCCTTGGGCGACCACGTCCATGTCAAAGACGAAGCCGGAGGAGACCACTGCCAGCGCCCGCTTCACGCCGGTATGAAGCGCCTCCCGCACGCGATCACGAAGGGTGGCGTCGAAGTAGTAGATCCGGTCGACGAGCGCAGCACCCGGGATGTCTTCTTCAGCACCCTCGACGGGCCCGACCTCCCAGGAGGCGCAGAGTCTGTTGAGGGCAACCCGGAGCCGGCCAAGAAGCGCCCCCTCTGCCACAAGGCTCTCCTGCAGCGCATTGGTGGCTTTTGGGTAGCGCGCAACTCGGTCTCGAGGCCTGAAACACAAAACAAGAGTTAGACAAACCATACGGGTAGAAAAAAGATCAAAGGCTCTTCAAGGAACTCACCAGCATAGCGAGTCTCGAGGGCGCTGCGATCCCCCAGCACGGCGTCGCGCTCCCCCTGAGCCTCATCTCGCTCCCGCTGGGCCTCCTTGAAGGCCCGGGTCACCTCTGTTTTCTCGCAGCGGAGGGTCTTGAGGGCGCCACCAGCCAGGATGATGGCCTGCTCCTTCTCTTCGAGGGTAGCCTTCATCGCCCTGAGCTAGGTTTCTAGGCTAGCGGCTCGGTTCTTCTCCTCCTGGGCCAAGGTGGAGAGGGTGTTGCGCGCCATGGAGACTTCAGCGAGATTGGCCTCGAGCAAGCGGATGCGTTCCACGGAGCTCTGAGCCTCCCCCACGAGTAGCTCGATGCGCTCCTGGGCTCGGATGCTCTCGCCCTTGGCCCTCTCCGCTTCGGCCTTGGCCGCGTCAGCCTCCTCCCTGGCACGCTTGAGCTCCTCCTAGAGGTGGGCGGCTTCCCCTCGAGCAGCTTCGGCATCCTCCTTCGCCCGGGCGGCCTCCTCTTTGGCTTTGGCAGCCTCCTCCCTGGTTCGCTTTAGCTCCTCCTCGATCTCGGCCACCCTGCCCTGCGCAGAGCGACCGGCTTCGAGTTGGTGAAGCACTTCCTCCCGGCTGTTGAGCGTTTCATGGAGGAAGTCTGACTTGGAGTAGGAACGCCTCCGCACCTCCTGGGGACAGGAAATCGAGGGTTAAGGCATTCCATACGAAAGAACTCAAAAAACTGCATATGGTCCACAGCGACTCACCGCGAGATTCCGGTCGAGGCCTTCGGCGAGCTCGACACCCAGGTTCAGCAAGTGCTGCAGCCACGCCCGGGACCGCTCCGCGTCCTCCCAGCACTTGACTTCCGTCGGGTCGTCCATCTCGATCCCCGGAGCGCTGGAGTCGCCAGGTTCCCGGAGTATGATGCACTCCTTGCCCCAACGTGGAAGGACCGTCTTGACCTTGGTACCGTGGCCTCCTCCGGTTGCACCCCCGGTAGCCGCGGGACCGTTGATGCCTCCGACGCCGTTTTTTGTTCGGCCAGCAGCTCGTCCAGAGTGATCACGGACACCCATTGTTTGGGCAGTCCCAAAGTCCCCTCTGTCTCCGGCGCTTCGGGCGGCTGCTGCACCGGCGGGTCCAGCTGCGCTGTGTCCCCCGGCGGCGTCTACTGCACCTGGTTGTGCTGGGGCTGGCGCCCGGTTCTCTCCTCCTCTTCCCACCGCTCCAGCGGCTCCTTCTCCCCCTCCTGCTGCGGCCGCGGCAGCTCCGCTTCTTGCAGGGCCCCCTGCTCCTGCTTCCTCTGGGCCTCGAGCTCGCGTAGCCCCGCCGGCCAAGGTCTCCGCTCTCCCATCGAGGGGGGAAGGGCTGTGGTCTCCTCACCCTCGAGGTCGATGACGACTACCTCCTCTCCCGGCTCGTGGCCCTCAGGGGCTCCCGCCTTGGGTGCGGGGATCGAGGCCTCTGGTCGGCCAGGAGCGGAAGCTCCCGACGTCGGGGCTCCGCCCCCTGGCGCCGGGCCTAGCTCGAGGGCCGCGAACGACGACGTCAAGGAGGCGCTCGCTCCCTCTTGCGTCCTCCCTGGCTCGGAGTCGCCGCCTGTCGCAGCCCCCGAGACGCTCGACCCTGCAGCAAGAGCGAAACCCGTCAGCCTACCGCGCGCCATAGCACCGAGGGCTAAGGACAACCACTTGGCTTCCCACGGAGCCAAGGGCCTCGACGTCGCACCTGTGATCAGGGCCTCCATCTTCGCAGCTGCGTCCACCTTGAGCCGCTTGGCCGGCGCAAGAGACGCCTCCTCGATTCGCCGCTTGGGCCTGGATGGGAAGCAGGACGGCAAAAAGTTTATTAAACTGCGCAAGGAAGATGCAACAAAAAAGCATTGAATCAACAACACTTACCCGAAGGGGATAGAGGCCTTTCGGGTCCCCCTCGAACCGCCAGCAGATCTCGAGACCCCTCCCGAAGCCGAGCTCTTCCCGGGGCTGAGGCTGCTCGGGGCCATCGGTGGGGTCGCCACGCCTCCCTGCTCCGACGGGGCCTCCTGAACGCGGCTTCGCTCCTCCCGCGCCGATGACCGGGACCGGGTTTCCCGGGTCGAAGTGGGTGGGGTCCCGCCTCGAGTACGACGGGAGGGGGGTGAACCCCCTCGAGTCGAGGCGTCGGCCCACCTTTTCCTACGCCGGCGCTCCGAGACCGACGTCACCGGCTGGGGGGCGCGCTCCTCCACCGCCTCCTCCTGCACGTAGGGGCGATCAGCATGGGAGGAACCCGACAAGATGCGGTCGAGATGCCCCGCCACCCCCTCGACGTCATCGCTGTCATCATCAACATCATCTTCATCTCCCTCGGACGAGGGAGACTCCTCCTCCGGGAGCCCGTAGCGCCTCTGCTCAGCGCAGCGCCTCGCAAGCCTTTCGCGCTCCCAGAGCTTCTTGGCCTTCTTCTTCTCCTCTTCCTCCTTACACCGCTTTTCTTGCTGGGCGGTGAAGCGTCTTACCTGATGATCGGGAGCGTCCTCCCTCAGCGGGGGCCTCGATCTCCGGTAGTCGATTCTCCCCTATACGAAAACGTTTAGTCACAGGGACAAGAGAAGGGGGCGGAATGAAAACACGAAAGGCGGGGGTCGGGGCACTCACCAAGTCGAGACAACCTTCCTCCGGCCGCATGGGGAGGCGGTTGACGTCCTCTGCCCTGAACGAGCCCGCAACCATCCCCTTCACCCGCGCAACGACTTCCGCGGCGGATGGCTTCTCGCCGGACATTCGGCACCTCTTGAGAACCTCGGGCGCCGCCGAGGGTAGCATCTCGTCCAACCGCAGCTGGCTCTCCATCAGAGGGAGCACCCGTCGACTGTGGAAGGCCGAGACCACCACACCCGCCGTCAGGCCCGCCTCTCAAAGGGTCTTCATCGTGGCAACGAGGGGATGAAGTCAACGCTGAAGATCTCCAGCGACACCGTGCGGCCAGTTGAATGGACGCTCAGTGATAAGCCGCCCAGTGTACGACGGGAGGTAGCCGCCGTCATTGCGAAGGTAGAACCACTGCTCGTCCCACCGGGAGTGGTTGGACATCAACCCGGTGGGGATATACTCGCGTGGTTCCTCCGACTTCCCAGTCTTCAACATGAAGTTGAGGAACCCCGCTCTGATGACTCGCCTTACTCCTGGTGCCACCGGGGAGGCGAACCACTCCCCCTTGTAAAGATGGAGCCACAGCTCCCAATGTGGCGCCATCCCGAGGTAGCCCTCGCAGACGGCCGCGAAGATGGTGGCGTTGGAGATGGCGTTGGGGGAGAAATGTTGGAGCTCGACGCCGTAGAAGTTCGTCAACCCCCGCATGAACTCGCTCGGGGGTACACCGAACCCATGCCGATGATACTTGAGGAAGCTCACCACGTAGCCCTCTGGCGGGTTTGGCTCTTGGTGATTCCTTGGCGGCGCAATCCACTCCGGCCAATTCGGATCGGTGACGGGGCGGAGAAGTCCTTCCCCCACCAGCTCGTTCAGCCTTTGCCGCGTCACGGTCGACGGGCGCCAGGGTTCGGCGGGCTGGAGGACGGGGGCCATGGCAGCAGCGGCAGCACAGATCCGCTCGGTGGACGCGGCGGCGGCAGCAACGAGACGAATCTCCTCGGCGAACGGACGACCGGGAAGGTTCCCAATTGCGATTTCTTGCTCTAAAAGTTTCTACCCTCACGCGCGCAGGAAAGCAGGAATCTGGGAGGATAGCAAAGGTGGGGGCGAACAACGCTTGTCCCCCTCTGTTTTTATACCCGGGAAGAGCAACGGGCGGAGTCCGGCGGCAGGGAAAAGGTCACTTCCCGCAATTAATGCGCTTGCCTGACCGTTCCCCCGCCCCCCTCGATCCTCGACCGGATGCGCGTGTCACACCTCTGGCAAAGAGCCGTTGCTCGGGCCCACCACGATCGCACCGCTACGGCCTTCTCCTCAAAAGGCGTGTCCAACGATAAGAAAAAAGAGCCGTTACTCGCCAACGGAGATTTCTACGAAAGGTAAAACGGGCTCTGGCCCCACCTCAAAGTCTCGAGGGAGCGAAGGCTGGTCCTCGAGTGAGGGCTCAACGGCCGCCCTTGAGCACCAAAAAAATCGGGCTCCGGCCCTAAGCCTCGAGGGAGCGAAGGCTGGCCCCACGATCAGGGTTCGACAGCCGCCCTCGAGCACCCGAGTCAGGGGTGACCAAGGGGGAGCCAACACGAGGCCTTGCTCGAGAACGAACTCTCGAGACCTCTTTGGACACATCCAAGATGAAATGCTACGGACTTTAAGGAATTCCCCCGAAGGGAGGCATTGAGCCGTCGAGACCTATCGAATGGAATCGGTATCCGTAAGACCATGCGTTTTGCTCTAATGAGACCGCCTCTAGGCCACCAGCCGACCTCTATCGAACGAGGAACGGGCTCTCACTTGGATTTTCCCGTTACCAGCTCACTGAGAACTTCGCGGCTCGCCCTATCGAGGGTAGTCCGACGCTTCTCGCCTCACGTCCGATCGAAAGGACTCGTGAGATGAATGCCGAGGCCGGCAACGCCCCAGCCGCACGAGGCTCGGGAGCTCGACTGTGCCCGGCACCCCTTGATGAAAGAGGGACAAAAATCCCCCGGGGGCTCGGTGTCCTGAAGCACCCCTCGGTAAAGCGTTGCGACTCCAGTTCAGGCCTATACCCGACTGGACAAGCACCCCTCGATCAAAAGACAAATGAAGCCCTCACAGGAGTCTTTCGACTCCTATGAGGCCTCGGGGGCTACCCCGCGGGGGTCGCTCGCGCGCCCCCTACGGAAAGATCCGAATCACGTCCCGTTCCCAATTCTTGACCCCCTGCCCGAGTGCCATCACTCGCGCAGGGGCTCAGGGGCTACTGTCGTTACCCAGGAAATGGGTACCCTAAACCCTTGGTTTACCGGACTAAACCTCGCAAAATCAGCAACACGAACCCTCCAGTGGCCTCCCACGATAAACGTTCGAAGGCCGCAGGCTAAAGCATATTGGGTTGACCCACGAACGGGCTACGACGGCCCAAAGCCAAAACCTGCTCGAGGGGCTACCGAGCGGACTGGGACTGTGCACTCGAGGGTGCAATTCGGGCGACCCCTCGAGGTCGGAACTTCGCCCGACGAACGAGCCTGCCCTCGAGGACGGAACTTCGTTCGAGCGAATGGGCGGTCCTCGAGGACGGTGCACCCCTCGGCTACCAACTCTCACGTACGGATCTGGGCGCATTTAATGCGTTTTACCTACCCCACCTAACCGTATGGCCACAGTTACGGTAACAGTTGTGGGAGTGGCGGTCGAATCTTGCTTTTACCGCCCATGCCCCGGAATCCCGCGAGTCGTACTACGCTGTTGCGCCATGCCGAGCACTGTGCCCCGTCCAGCACCCCCTCGAGACGCATAAATCAGCACGTTTCCCGCATTTCCCGGGATTTGACCTTATCCGGTGAGGCTCGACTCCCTCGACTCAAGCCAAGACCCTCGATTGCCGCCCCTCGACTTCGTCGGACGAACCCTCGAGCGGGACTTCAACAACTCCTGACGCGACGGCTGCAGGGCCTCCCATACCGATGTACATCACTACAGCAGCACCGACGTGATCGGCCTCAACGTCATACGTCGCCAGCCATGCGAACTCTAAATATATGTACTCCTGTGCCCCTCCTTCACCTATAAAAGGAGGCGCCAGGACGTTGGAAAGATGAGGAACGAGAGGATCTAGAGCATAGAAACGCTAAGGCTTTAGATCACAGAACGACACCGTGAGCCAGTGTAAGGTCGAGAGCTAGGCGTCCGAACGCCCGAGCTCCAACTCACGCTCCTCACACCTGCTTGTATTTTCCCCTGTACTAGCACTTCGGTGCAAGATAACACGAACTATCCTCCCTCCGCTGGACGTAGGGCCTTCTTTGCCCGAACTAGGATAAATCGCCGTGTCCTTCTTACATCACCCACCGGATTAAGGGAGCACGCAATTACAAATATTACTCGTTGGTTTTAACCCCCGGGGGTCGAAACACCGACAGACACATTGTACTATTCATGCTGCACATACTGTGAACCGGGAGTTTGTGTTTGAAGTTCCATCTGGCACATGTTAGCTCTTTGAGTTTGTGAAGCCTTGAATTGTTGATGGATCCACCATGCCTAGTCTCAAAAGGTGCGTGGCAGGAGTAGGTTTGTTTGGATAATGGCTAGACTATCGAATGAACCTCCGATCATACAGCCTACTAGCACCTACCTCCATAGTCAACGATGTGCTTATTGCAACACTTCTACCAGCCTCTGTAGTTAATGTTGTGCTTGCTACACTTCAACAAGCATCAAGTTAATGATGTTCTTAAAACACTTCTACTAGCCTCCATAGCTAATGTTGTGCTCGGGAATACATTTTAGCTGAACCTAGCAAACTGCTTCCTTCGTGCAGTGGTCAAAGGACACAATTTCTAGACGGTGAGCTGCATATATCTCTACTGCTAAAAAGACCCAAAGTAAATCGTCCACCCGGCGTGCGGAAACCGTCGCTCGCTGTTTGCCCGCCCGGCGTTTCACCTCGCTCTCCCTATTGAAACTCTCCCGGTATTCCCTCGCCCTCCCGCACGATCCCCCATCCCCCGGCCAAACTCCCGCCTCGCGCTCGCGGAACTGCCGCTCCACGAAACCCAGCTCGCCGCCCACGAAACGTGCACGCTGCAAGCTTCAGATCGGGCAGGAGGCCGGATTGGGGAAGCGGCCGCTGCGTCCGGAGAAGGCAGAGGATTGGGGGAAGCGGCCGCTGCTTCCGGAGCAGGCAGAGGCGGTGCGGCAGAAGTGGCGCGGGGACCGGATTTGGGAAGCGGATGCTGCGACCCGAGAAGGCAGCGGCGACGCGGCAGAGGCGTAAGAGGAGGCGCGGCGTGGTCGGCGGCAGAGGAGGCGCACTATGGTCAGGGACAGAGGGGCGGCGCGGCGTGCCGGTGGTGAAGCAACTCGGCATCAAGGTTTGACCCCTCGACTCCTGCCTGCTTCATTTTTTTCCATGCGCACTGCAACTGCTCGAGGAATGCATGTATATATGGTCTATCTGGATTTATGGATTGTTTGAATGGGTGTATGCATCAGTGAGAAATTGTCCTAGGGCTGAATGGGTATATCTGCATCAGTGAAATTGTCCTGAGGCTTCAGGTTAACGAACCAAAGTTTTGATGACCATGGAGTGAATAAATTTGTCATTTCAAAACTATTTTTGCCAACCAGGCAAAATATTGTTTGTTTCCTGTATAGTGTTTCAGACTTCCAGTTTAACCAAAAAAAAGGCATGTTGTATAGTTTTCAGTAAGGGAAATTTACTGTTTTTAGTCAAACTGAATGATAAAACCCTGCAACATATATATAACTCAATAGCGACACTGAAAAAATTGTTTGATGTCAAAACTGAAGAATTGTTTGATAATGCGTAAAACTATACCGAGTCTGAAACTATAATTGACTAAGTTCAATAGATTGGCCATTGATAAATGGAACTGAAAATTAATCAAGTCGAAGATCTGGCCGCTGCACAATTAGCATTAAGAAAAAAAAACATCCATCTATGGTGCTTCTTTAGCCTGAGCAAATACGCATCAGTTTGAATGTTTTCGGAAAGTATGGTGCTTCTTCAGCATGAGAAAATGAGCTATTGAAAAGTATGTTGTTGACCATACTTTTTGGACGATGAATAGCGCGCATTCAATTTTTTCAATAGCTTTGATCTAGAAAATTCATCTAACATATATTATCCCCCGAGTTAACAGCCAATAGAAGAGTGGATTGAAGATTTGGAGCAACTCATATACCGACAACAGCACACAAACATATCCAGGGCAGGAACCAATCTGAAATGAAGAACTTCACAGCCTTAACCCACTGACAGTATTCAGAGTACTATTGCAATTGTCTAGGGCAGTAGGGGTCCAAATTGTCCGGAGGACCTTCAAAGGAAACTCCTGTTCTAGGGATTATAACTAATGATTATATGAATTCCGCACGGGCAATCAACTATATCTCTTTGCTAATGTATAATCTGATTTGTTTCATGAGTCGTTTGTACATATGGACTCTTCAAATCTGATTTTGATATGACAGAATCCTATAGACTTTTCTATAACTAAATCCAATAGGATAGCTGATTTGAAATGTGCACTCACAATTCTATGACCGATATCCATGACTGTGAACCCCAATAGCCAGCAGTAAGGGACATGTGTGTTTGATTACTTGTTCTGCAGGCCATCTGCAATTTGCATACTTATGAAGTGCATATATAAGCTGTTGTGTACTGTCTGCACAAGGTAGTTAACTGCCTCAGACTTATTCTGTACTGCACTCTGAAGAACTAAAGGATGGAATCCAGAGGTGAAGTACATGGATTTTGCTTTTGCATTATGCAGTACCTCTTTGCATGAAAAACTGTAGTAGTTCGACAATTACAATAATTGAATGCAGGTGCTACTTGTTCTCATGCAAAACTGAAAACAGATACTATTCCTATCTCTATTTTTCTGTAGTAAAAGGGCGTACCCAGTGCCGTAGGCTCCCGCATTGCGGGGTCTGGGGAAGGGAAAATAGCCAGCAGCCATCCCTGCACAAATGTGCAGAGGCTGGGCCTTGAACCCTGGACCTCTTGGTCACAGGCGGTAAAGCTCTATTTTTCTGTAGTACAATTGAAAATAGATGCTACTGCTACACCCAATTTTGTTTGATCCCCAAACCATTATATTCTTGAGTTATTTTCTTGAACTATGTAGACAGAGGGGGTAAGAGGAACAGGTTAACATGTGCCTTAGCGCCATGAGAGTTTGCTGATTGTTTTCTTGCTAATCTGGATCAGTTCTCTGAGTAGACAAATGTACTCCTTACGAATCTGATATTGAACCCTTCTTGTTTGCCTTTCTTGATAGTCATAATATATTGACATGCTGTTGGACTCATAATATGATACTTAGTCGTGATTCCTTTAATTCCCTTACATTATGTGCCTTACTGATCATACACAGTGTGACGTTCAGTAACTTTCGGAATTTTATATGCAGAAAGTTGTAAAGATTTTTGGTAAGGAGGAGAAGAAAGAAGTAGCCACAACAGATAGCTTCACTTGTTAGAATTGAACTCTTGACAGTTGGTCTGACTAAATATGAACTATCAACAGATAGCTTCACTTGTTAGAATTGAACTCTTGACACAGTTGGTCTGACTAAATATGAACTATCAGTTTGAGATAGTACCTTGTGGTTTAGATGACTCACTGATGAACACCAGAAGCACAAGCACAAGCTTGGCTTTTCCACATCTGGTGCAGGAAACACTAGAGAAGATCAGGGTTCAGCTTAGGATGTGAGACTGTCATTTTGTTCATTGGGTAGCCTTGTGGTAATTAATGATGATTAACTGATGAACAACTCAGTATGTGGGCCTGTCAGTTTGGTAGAGTAAACGACTTTTACATGGTCAGTTTAACTACCCTCTTTGCAAACAAATCATTGCCAATTGTTTTCCCCAAACTTTTAACCATAGACTTTCTGTTCACAAGGCAAATGGTATTGAAGGGTGGTTTTTGTTTCTCCGAGCCATTCTTACTGCTTGGACAGTTCTCATGTGTTAAGGTTGATTCTTTGGCACATAAATTGTTGCCCATGTAAATTTTCTTGCATGGTTTTCTTGCATAGTAGTGGGGTTAATTCTGTGTAAATTCTCATTTCTGGCAGTGTGATGGCAAATAGAGCAGCTAAACGGTAAGCCCCTTTTCTTGCATCTTTAACTCCGACACTACTAGGCCTGATAAGTAACTAAAATGAACTTGTTTTCTTCACACAAGGTGCAATACAGTCTTTGTACAATGTTGTGACTTCCAAGTTTAAGGATGGTGATATGAGCTTTTATGAATGTATGCACAAATGTACAATACTACAAATGCATACCTTGATATGATTGTAAGCCACCGATGAGAATTTTAACAATTTTGTAATATTGACATTCTGGACATCACACTTGCATTATCATTCTTTGGTAACACTATAACATGTTTATTTTATTTTTTTTCCCGTTGCAACGCACAGGCATTTACCTTGTAGTTACTAGAAGCTTCATACACATGAATGGAAGTCGGATCAACTTCTTGAAGTGGGTTTCTAGAATTGAAACCATATGTTGATGCTGGTGAATTCCTTGAAGTTGCTCCAGCTCCGATCGTACACTTCAGCAATATGTTGATGATGTTCAAATATTGGTGAGGTACACAGTACATGCAATGGTTACTTCTTCATCCCTTCAGAGGTATTCCTTTTCCTGGACACGATCTAAAATCTCAAGTACACATAGCTTTGGAGGCACAAAATTTAAGACTAGTAGTAGAGTGTGCGGCACACACAAGTTTGTCATCGCCGCTGTGGTCGTTCCCTATGACCTCATTGTAGTCATGCATGGCGGCAGCTATGTTGCAAATAGTGGCATTAGACTCAGATCCAGAAATATTTACCTCACCATGGGTGTCTCTAGGGGTCCCGTTGCAGCGAGCGTTGTTGCCCCATGTCGCCTCCAGCGGCTTCACGGTCCCCAGCTTTGACTTCCACTTCTTCCTTCTCCCCTTCTGTGTGGGTGCATCCTCCTTAGATTCGGGGAGAGGTGGTTGCTCTTGTGTGACCTCATGTGCCCACACAGCGCTGTCTCCTGACCAAAGTTCATGAGCAATCAGCGCAAACATAAGGCTGGTCATCAACCGCAGCATTAGTGCCAAGGCCAACTAATCCGAGCCAAGCCACAACACATGGGTGTCGCAGTGGCAAACCATGCTGCATGTGGCCGCCAGATCCGGAGTGCTCGTGGTGGCCAGATCTAGAGAGCTCATGGTGGCCAGATCCAGAGAGCTCATGGTGGCCATATCCGGAGAGTGTAACTTCCATATTGCCCATTCCTATGGTGCCGCCATATCATTCATCATGTAGTATCATGGAAACAGGAAGTGGGCGGCCCCTAGTGTTACCATTTTTTGGTGGTGGTGGTGCTGGTGCTCATGGCGGAGGCGGCGTCAATGGGAGCATGGTTTGAGTCCGTGGGATCATGTGTGAGAGAGAGGCAGAGAGAGAGGTGAGTGATACATACATGTCTTATGCTGCTAGAACCAGCATCACAATAAGTCCCTTGCATTCTTTGTCCTTATATAGAGAAGAAATAATCATATATATAATATAACATCTAGTGTATTTTCATTTTGAATCAGGTTGACCCCTTTTCCATCTATCAATGACAAACACCCATAACACATCAACAAAATACAAATAAACGAGGTAGGGATAGTATGAGCAACACTAGCTACAGCATAGATCAGTCTGATTTTGATCAAAGACGAGTATGCAAGTGAACCGGTAAGAAACTGGTGTCAGCTATGGAGGAAAAGTTGTTGCTAGTTGTAGTAGTGGCGGCCACACATACAACACATCTATTGCCCTGGAGGTGACAAACAAAGGCTATGGAAGGTGTACAATTGCCGTGAGTGTAAGAACATGTTCTTCTCCACACCCCAGGTGCAGTTAGGCCACATTACAAGTCATCAAAGGATCATGGAGAATAAGGGCAAGGGAAAGTTAGACTTGTAGAGTGGTCCGCACAAGTGTAAAATGTGCAACAATGTGAGCCGGGCAGGGCAGAAACTCAATTAATTTCCACTTGATGATTGTTCACCCACACTTCAGTGTTGTTTCTGCTGCTAAGGTAAAAACGTTCGGTGCGACGGGGATCAACAACATATATGCATCACCTGTGGATGGCCCTTACAATACCATGTGTACGTTCTTTGTTTCAGCATAGGCTATAAATTTTTCTGCACTTTGCAGTCTCGATGAACCATGATGGATGTGTATGACAAGTCATGTGATGCTTTGTTGTTTTAGGGACACGTGAGGTGTCTGGTTTTGTTCCAAGATCACAAGACTGACGTGACAAACTTGTGTGTGCTGCACACTCTACATCGAGTTGATCAAATGGAAACAACTAACTACTCTTGCTCGTAGAACTAGAGAAGTGGAGAAATTGTGGTGTTTTTCTAAAGTTGCTAAACCTGATGATGGACTAGCAAAGCTGGAGTGACCATTACTCCCAAAGGTAATCTTTTCCATATAAAGTCAGCAGATGTCGTCGTTTCCTCATTTTGATTGCCATGCAGTATGTATCTCTATCTAGTAATTTACCAATTTTTAGTGGGGTGAGAGCACAGAGCATGGTTTATCACAAGTATCCCTTCATATACAGTCCATAGTTCTATAGTTCCACCTTTATTATAAACTACATTAGGCAGTTGAGCTCGGGGCTAGTTTCCTTAGCTAGGTTTCATTATGTTAGCTCTGCTATTTGTTTTTCGTTCTGCAGCTAGTGCTCATACAATCCCTACCTCATTTATCTGTATTTTGTTGATGTGTTATGGGTGTTTTTCTTTTATAAGTGGAAAAGGGGTCAACCTAATTCAAAAAGAAAATACTCTTGATGTATATTATATATATGATCATTTCATTTCTATATAAGCACAAATAATGCATGGGACTTTGTAATATTGGTTCTAGAAACGCCAGACATGTGTGTATCCCCCCTCTGTCTCTCACACACACACATGATCCCATGGATTCAAACCAGAAACCGCTCCCATCGATGCCACCTGCACCACCACCACCACCACCACCACCAAAGAAAGGTAACACTAGGGGCTGTCCAGTTCGCGTTTCCACGAAGCTAGACGATGAAGGATATGCCAGAACCACAGGAGTAGGCGATATGTATGTTGAGCTCTCTGGATATTGCCACCACAAGCTCTCTGGATCTAGCCACCACGATCTCACTAGATCTGGCCACCACGAGCTCTCCAGATCTGGCTGCCATGAGCTCTCCAGATCTGGCTGCCATGAGCTCTTTGCCACGAGCTCTCCAGATCTAGCTACCACATGCAACATGGTTTGCTAATGTGACACCCATGTGGGTGGCTTGGCTCATATTAGCTTGTCTTGGCACCATTGCTACGGTGGATGACCAGCCTTAAGTTTGCGTTGATTGCCCCATGACCTTTGGTCGGGAGACAACCGTTGTGTGGGTACATGAGGTCACTCAAGCACAACCACCTCTTCTCTGAATCTGAGGAGGACGCACCCAAACCGAAAGGGGGAGAGAAGACGTGGAAGACAAAGCTGAGGACCATGAAGCCACTGGGTGCAGCATAGGGCACAGAGAATGAAAACAACAGTGATGATAAACTTATATATGCCACACACTCTACTTCTAGTCTTCCATTTTTTGTACCTCCAAAGCTATGTGTACTTCAAATTTTAGATCGAGTCCAAGAATAGCAATATCTCTAAAGTGATGAAGAATTAACCATTGCATGTACCTCACCAATATTTGAACATCATCAACATACTGGTAAAGTGTCCAATCAGAGCTGGAGAAACTTCAAGGAATTCACCAGCATCAACTTATGGTTTCAATTCCAAAAACCAACTTCAAGAAGTTGATCCAACTTCGTTCATGTGTATGAAGCTTCTTGTGAGTATATATGCAGCTCATCCTTTAGTAATTGTGGCCTTAGACCATTGCTATGGCAGAATCTCCTAAATCATATGGCCCACATGCATTATTATTGTCTAAATAGACTCCGAATAACCATAAATGTGTTCCATAAGACTTAAAAGGTCTGTCGGGTAAAATTCTCCGAGAAGGATCAATCATTATAAAGAGACATTGCAGTATTACAACAGTTTTATACCAATAAGATACCTTAGAGTAAAACAGCGGAAGGGTTACTATAACATAAGTTTACAAACCGTTTAGTTTCAAACCTTACAAACAATAAGTTTAAATTGTATAAACAATAATAGTAGTGGAGTAGCGATAGATAACTTTATTATAATACCAGACGATAAGCTCTGCCCAAGAGCCAAATATTCTACTCGTCGTCACTCTCCGCAACGACTGTCATGCAGTAGGATGCGAAGCACTCCTGCCCATGGGACTCACCTGCAACAAGGGTTCAACAAACCCTGAGTACAAAGGTACCCAACAAGACTGACCCGACAAAAAAGAGAGGCGAAGACTCAGGAAATGCAGGCTAGAGGGACAAGGTAAGGCTTACAGAGTATAAGAAATTTTTGCAGAAAAGCTTGACAGAAAGTAAAGTTGTCTTGCTCTAGCTCAAGATTATCAACCAACTTTATTCTTAAACCTTAGCCATCATTTAAGTTGTTACTACGATGATGAACACCGATCGAGTCTTCTTCTCCGAGAAGCAACGTCGATTCGAATCGATTTTACCCAGTTGGGACTTAGATCACCAATATACCGGAGACTCTAACTCCGCTGCATACCAGATCACAGATATATCGGGATAACAGCCACAGCCATATATCACCACATGATACACGTGGGAACTCTGACCCAATGTACCGATATACGTAGGAACTCAAACCCACAGTATACCACACTATGACATATGTGGGAACTCTGTCCCACTAGAGATCACTCCATGACATACGTGGGAACTCTGACCCACTGTATATCACTTCATGCATGTGAATTTTTTAGTTTCTCGATATCACCAGATCACCATCGACACGGGACCTAGGGCATCAACAGACGAAAACACTATAGAGAGACTCCTTTCCCAATGCAAGTTAACCGTCAGGACTCGATTTATTAACTATCATCATGATTCCAACAGGTAAAGCCAACCTTATCTTTTTCATTCTTTTACCTTTTTAAAACCTAACTAATTAAGCAGGGCTAAGCATTACTACGCATTTTTCGAATAACAGGTAACAAGGAATATGGAAGTAAGACAGGTAATGCAATTGGTAGGTTTTCACTCAACTCCTATTACTTAATGCAACATTTCATAACTGAAGCGATAAAACTTTTATAAAATAGGAGTACGGTTTGAATACATTCGGGGCTTGTCTTGGTGGTCGGGGTAGACAGTCTCGAGTTCTGGATCAACTCCCAACCCCTGAGTCTGCTCTTCCATGGGACCTGGTGCGACAACGTTAAACTTTCCATTAACGAAAACTATACGATTAAATGATATGCTTCAACATGATGGAATAGTAAACATGATGCTCGATGGATGCATGACCAGATTAAGGACTTGCGTACAACTTTCCTTCATGATAAAGTTGTAAGCCAACAAAAACTTTCTAAGTTCATAAGGGTTAACTACTTCATTAGTGAAGTTTATTAAACACATAAAATAACGTTAATTAAACCCTAATGACATGATCCAGGTAAGCGTAAATAATTAAATAAAGAGCCAAAGATCATCAAAGTTAATGACCCAAGGTCAAACAAGCCTATAATAATTAATCATGATTAAAGGGGTTAATTAATTAATTAAAAGCATAAAATAAAGGTATAAAATTAAAGTTATCTAATTGAGCCCAAAATTTTATTTTGAAAAGATCTTGGTCTAATTAGATGGCAGAACAAATTTCAGAAATAAAAGCCAATTATTTTATTTATTAAAAATCATAGAAGATGTATTTTTTTAATTAAAAGGACTAATTTTAACTTATGCAAGAGTACTCATATTTGGCATTTCATATTTTTCCTAGGTAGAGAACCTTATAAAGAACATACAAAAAAAATTTCAGAAATTTTGGAGTCTTACATGAATTACTATGAATTATGGAAGAAAAAAGGCATTTAAATCATTTTCTGAAAAAAGAAAAAGAAAAAAGGAACAGTGTTCCCGGGTTGACCGACGGCGGCGCGATTTTGACTGGCGATATCTCGCCGACGGCGAGGTCTCCGGCGATCGTACTTTGACCTGCAGCCTCAGCAAGACACGGCGAGTCGATTGGAGTAGCTAATGAAACGGCGGAGCAAGAGCAGCAGGCTCGCCGGCGACCATGGCGGCACGGCGGAGCTCGGGCGCGGCGGCAAAGCTCACCGGAGGCTTCTCCGGCGACGGCGAGCGCATGAGCATGATCTACACATCCACGCGAATACGATAGGCAACAAAATGGGGTCGTTCCTGACCCCTAGCCAAGATGGCCATGCGCGCGGCGGCGGGCAAGGCGGAGCACCGGCAGCGAGCATGTATGCCGGCAACTACAGTGCGGTAACGGTGAAACGGAGGGCGTGGATAGTCACAGGAGCTCACTGCGGTGATGAGGCGCACGCTAGCGGTCTCGGAGGTGGACTGAGTCGAGTTGCAGACGGCGGCGCTGATGGCGGCGGCGGTGCTCTGGCGGCAAGGTCCGCGTCAAGACGGCTCCTGTGCACCAGAGAGCGAACCAAGGTGCGCATGAGGGATAGGAGAAGACAGGGAACATGATAGGAAGGTTAATGAAGATAAGTGATCAACCTCGGCGGCGGTAGACGTTGGTGATTTCACGGCGGCTTTGCTGCCGGTCGCGAAGAAGAAGGCGACGGCCTGGGCGATTCGAGTGGCGAGAGCTGGCGCGAGCGAGGTCAAACTGAGCGCAAGGATGTGGCGGAGGTTCTGGCAAGAGCAAGTGGGCGACGATGGAGCGACGACGACGAATTTTGCCGGCGCAGGACGATCGTCGGCGGTGGCAGCAGGGAAGAAAAAGAAGACGACGATGGTCGGCCGCACCTATATATAGAGCAGAGTGGAGCTGGAGAGGTGGCTGGCTGCTTCGCGAAGTCATCCACGCCGTCGGCTGCACGTGCGGGCGCGAGAAGGCGCTCGACGACCATGGCGGACGCCGGCATGTGCGCGACGGCCACGGCGACGGTGAGGAACAGAGGGGGGAATTGATGATGATGACGTCAGCATTACTATAGCAGATGATGTCACTCGGTAAAATTTGCAAATTACTCTAGATTTTACATAAGAACTTGAAAAATTCCAAAAATATCATTTGCATAACTTTTCAAGAACTACATTTTTCATTTAACAAGCATTTTCAAAATTTCCTTAGTTTTTGAAATTTGAATTCAAATTCAAAAGGGAAACAAAACCCTAGAAACAAATATTTGAAATTACTTTTGATTTTTCAATAAAACTTGAAAATCTTAAAATCTATGAAATTCTCAACTTTTCAAACCAAACATTTTTCATATATAAAGTTTTCCCAAAATTATGCATAATTTTTGAATTATGGTTTTAAAATCAAAAGGGGACAAATGCTAGAAAACTGTATTTTCAAATTCATTTGAAATTCTTTTTGGAAACTTGAAAAACTTTGAATACCAAACTTGTAGCTCTTGTCAAGATTTACAAACTATGTTTTGAGAGTATCTCCAGATTCTTTATAGATTTTGAAATATAGATAAGGGGATAAAACAAGATTTTGAAATAAAGGGCTTTTGAAACTGAACTCAAACTTGATTTGGTTTCTAGATTAATTGGTTGATCATTAGTGATCACAAACATCATCCAAGGATATTTTTAGGTCAATGACCCAATGACACCCTTGGTTGACCAAGTTGACTTTTGAAAAACATTTTTATAGCTTTGCAATTTGAATTTAAATTTGAATCGCAAGACTTGGGAATAAGCTTTGAAATCCAAATTCAACTTCAAATATGGAAATCATTTTTAAGGGTTGGACTTAGATTTATACAGTATGCTTGACACTAGTGTAAATACGGTTTACACCTCAAGTACATAGAGTATAAACTAAGTATTTGAGATGTCATTCGAAAGTAGGGTTTTATGATTTCATGTGACATAACATTTCAGAAACACAAACAACCTATAAAATGCAAACTTGTTTTAGTGGATTCATATCAAGGTTGACCTAACCATGAATGTTTTGCAATGCATACGATGACATGGCAGGTTTTAGTTGATATAACACCAGGGGTGTTACAATTGCACGAAGGAAGTAGGCGTCATGCGTGGATTCTTGTAAATACTTATTATGATGTTGGTTCTAGCAAAATCAGACATGAGTTTATCACTCACCAATCTCTCTATCATAAAAACTGACACACACACATGACCCCATGGACACAAATAGAAACCGCTCCCATTGCCACCGTCGCCGTTGCCACCACCACCACCACCGCAAAAAATGGTAACATTAGGGGCCACCCACTCCCCGTTTCCATGGTGCTAGATAAAGGAGATGGCGCCACCATGGGAGTAGGCGATATGGAAGTTGAGCTCTTCGAATCTGGCCACCACGAGCGCTCCAGGTATGGCCACCATAAGCTCTCTAGATGTGGCCACCACAAGCTCTTCAGATCTGGCCATCACAAGCTCTCCGCATCTGGCCACCACAAGCTCTTCGAATCTGGCTGCAACAAGCTCTCCGGATCTGGCCGCCATAAGCTCTCCAGATCGTTCCGCCACAAGCTCTCTGAATCTGGCTACCACGAGCTCTCCGTATCTGACCGCCATGATAGCATGGATTGCCACTGTGGCACCCACGTGTGGTGGCTAGGCTTAGATTAGCTAGTCTTGGCACTATTGCTACGGTGGATGACCATCCTTATGTTTGCATCGATTGCCATGGCCTTTGGTCGGGAGACAATGCTGTGTGAACACATGAGGTCACACAAGCACAACCACCTCTCCTCGAGGATGCACCCACACTAAAGGGGGGAAGGAAGAAGCGGAAGTCAAAGATGAAGACCCTAAAACCACTGGAGGCAACATGGAGCAACGACTCTCGCCATAATGGGACCCCTAGAGACTCCCTACTGAGGTAAATGTTTCTAGATTTAAGTCTAATGCCACTATTTGCTACATAGTTGCCACCATGCACGACCAAGGTCACAGAGAATTACCACAGCGGTGATGACATTTCCTTCATTGTCATTGATGATGACAATGATGGTGCAAATCCTATCAATGGTATCGGAGGAGTCTCATGGAGCTCCTAGCCAACACCTAACGCAACAGTAGCTATGGCCATGCCTCAAGCTCCTACGGTGGTTGTGGCAACTCATACACCTGCACCTCACGTGTCCACAACACCTGTGAACACTGATGGAACTGCTACCACGGCTATGACAATTCCACCAGCTCCTACTTCTGCGGTAACAACGACCATCACAAGGCTCCGTTGCCATCGTTGTGAGTGCGACCACTCAAACAACACCTGGGAGCATCTCTGGCCAAGTTGGTGCTTGCTATAGGTATGGTGGCAATGGTAAAGCTATTGCTAGGAACAACAACAGTTGTGGCAAATCTCTCACTGGTTATGGCAATGTCGAATATATAGAAGGTGTTGCTGGAAATAGCGATGCTGGCTATGGAGGAAAAGGTGTTGCTGGTTGTAGTAGTGGCAGCCACACCTACAACACATCTATTGCCGCTGGAGGTGACAAACAAAGGCTATGGCAAGGTGTATAGTTGTCTTGAGCATAAGAACATGTTCTTCTCCACACCCCAGGTGCAGGTAGGCCACATTGCAGGTCATTGAAGGATCATGGAGAATAAGGGCAAGGGGAAAAGCTAGACTTGCATAGTGGTCAACACAAGTGTAAAATGTGGAACGATGTGAGCCAGGCAGGGCAGGAACTCAATTAATTCCAATTGATGATTGTTCACCCACACCTCGGAATTGTTGCTGTTGCTAAGTTAGAAACCTTTGGTGTGACGAGGATCAACAACATATATGCATCAGCTGTGGATGGCCTTTACAATACCATGTGTACATTCTTTGTTTCAGAAAAGGCTATAAATTTTTCTGCACTTTGCTGTCTCGATGAACCATGATGGATGTGTATGACAAGTCATGTGATGCTTTGTTGTTTTAGGGACACGTGAGGTGTCTGGTTTTGTTCCAAGATCACAAGACTGACGTGACAAACTTGTGTGTGCTGCACACTCTTCTTCTTGTCAAGCAAATGGATACAAGTAGCTGCTCTTAATCGTAGAACTAGAGAAGTGGAGAAACTGTGGTGTTTATCTAAAGTTTTTGAACCTGATGATGGACAAGCAGAGCTGGAGTCCGACCATTACTGCCTAAGGTAATTTTTTCCATACTCGACAGATGTCTGCATTTCCTCATTTTCATTGCCATGTAGTATGTATCTCTACCTAGTAATTTACCACTTTTTAGTGGGCGAAATCATAGAGCATGGTTTATCACAAGTCTCCCTTCATACGCAGTCCATAGTTCTATAGTTCTACCTTTATTTTAAATTACATTAGGCAGTTGAGCTAGGGGCTTGTTTCCTTAGCCAGGTTTCGTTATGTTAGCTCTACTGTTTGTTTTTTCATTCTGCAGCTCATAGTTTTTCGAACTGGATCGTCGAATGAACCGATGGGAGCTCTGGTTCACGGTTTCTTTGGTTCAATTGTTCTAACCGGCAGCTCAAATACGGTTCATATAGGTTCAGGTTCTTAACTTGCCACAACTATTGTTGTCCCTAGCTAGCAACAACTTTACCGCACCAGCTTGGCCAGAGATGTTCCTAGGTGCTATTTGAGTGGTCACACTCATAGCGGTGGCAAGGGGAGCCCTTGTGATAGTTGTTGCAACATAGCTCCATCGGTGTTGACAGGTGTTGTGGACACACGAGGTGCATGTGTTGGATTTACCACAACCACCATAGGACATGAGCCATGGCCAGAGCTACTATTGCATTAGGTGCTGGCTAGGAGCTATATGAGACCCTGCGATACCATTGATAGGATTTGCATCATCGTCGTCGTCATCAATGACAATGACAAAAATGTCATCACCACTGTGGTCGTTCTCTGTGACCTTGGTCGTTCTTGGCGGCAGCTATGTTGAAATAGTGGCATTAGACTCAGATCCAGAAACATTATTTACCTCAGTAGGGGAGTCTCTAGGGGTCCTATAGCCACGAGCGTTGTTGCCGCATGTCGCCTCCAGTGGCTTCAAGGTCCTCAATTTTGACTTCCGGTTCTTCCTTCTCCCCTTCGGTGTGGATGTGTCCTCGAGGAGAGGTGGTTGTGCTTGTGTGACCACATGTGTCCACACAGCATTGTCTCTCGACCAAAGGCCATAGGAATCGGCGCAAACACAAAGGATGTTTATCCACCACTACAACGGTGCCAATACCAGCTAATTCGAGCCTAGCTACCACACGTGCGTGATGTAGTGGAAATCCATGCTATTGTGGCGGCCAGATTTGGAGAGCTCGTGGTAGCCATATTTAGAGAGGTCATGGCGGCAACATCTAGAGAGCTTATGGCGGCCAGATTTAGAGAGCTTGTGGCGACCAGATCCTGAGAGCTTATGGTAGCCAGATCCGGAGAGCTTGTGGTGACCAGATCCGGAGAGCTTGTGGTGGCTACATCCGAAGAGCTGTTGTGGCCACATCCGTAGAGCTTATGGCGGCCAGATCCATAGAGCTCAACTTCCATATCACCTAATCCAATGGTGTCGCCATCTCCTTCATCTAGCATCATGGAAACTTGGTGTGGGCGGCCCCTAGTGTTACCATTTTTTGTAGTGGTGGTGGTGGCGGCAGCGATGGGAGCGGTTTCTGGTTTGTGTCCATGGGGTCGTGTCGTGTGTGTGGTAGTGTGTGTGTGAGATAGAGAGATAGTTGAGTCATAAACTCATGTCTGACATTGCTAGAACAAACATCACAATAAGTCCTATGCACACTTTGTGCTTGTATAGACTAGAAATGATCATATAAATAATATAACATCCAGAGTATTTTATTTTTAAATAGGGTTCACACCTTTTTCCATTTGTCAACGAAAAGCACCCAACAAATCAACAAAACAAATAAATAAGGTAGGGATAGTGTGAGCAACACTAGTTGCAGAACGAAAAACAAACAACAAAGCTAACATAATGAAACCTGGCTAAGGAAACTAGCACCTAGCTCAACTTCCTAACATAGTTTATAATAAAGGTAGAACTGCAGAACTGGACTGTGTATGATGGGAGACTTATGTATAAACCATGCTCTGTGCTTTCACCTATTAAAAAGTAGTAAATGACTAGATAGGGATACATACTGCATGTCAATCAAAATGTGGAAATGCAGACATCCTGCTCTGCTGGTCCGTCATCCGGTTTAGCAATTGCATATAGACGCTGCAGTTCCTTCACTTCTCTAGTTTTATGAGTAAGTTTTTTTTTCCATTTGCTAGAGAAGTAGAGTTTGCAGCACACAAAAGTTTGTGACGTCAATCTTGTGATCTTGGAACCAAACCAAACACCACCTCACGCGTCCATTAAGAAACAACAAAACATCGCATGACCTGGCATACACATGCATCTTGGTTCATCGAGATTGCAGAGTGTAGAAAGATATATAGCGTACGCTGAAACAAAGAAGGTGCGTGAAAAGGAAATTTGGAGCTAGGCCCGACTGTATACCTCAAGGACCAGCCTATGTAGTACATCTTGGTTCATATATACAATATAAAACACAGCATATCGGTCCCATCCGACTATAGGAAGAGGGATCAATACAACCTACACATCGAATTAATGAATTCCCAGGCGTGCGGTAAAACAAAGTAAGTATGCCTTGTTAGCTACCGTAAGGTAGAGCCGTAGAGGTAAAGATAAGCATGCAGTCCACAGCCCAGAGGCCTAGCATGGAGCCCAGTTTTGTGGCCCTTGGCCTGGCCTTCCTCGGCCCCATGCCTTCAAGAACTTTTATACGTACTTTGTCTTCACTTATGTGCACCTAGGAAGAACTCTCTATCCCTAAATTATTTCAGGCCAAGCACGCTTAACCTCAGAGTGCTTTGGAGATGGCTTCAAGAATAGAAGTTGCAAGTTGTGGTATGAATATCCTATTAATCATATTAAGTCTTACGTCGGAATATTACATTCTCACCGTCTTAAGAGACTGATGACATCATTGGTCAATCCCAGGTCAGAAATGTCCCTTCTTGGTCATGTCCGTGCATCCAGTGTCAGTGCATATGACATGTTGTGTGACCACTCGAGGTCCAAACCAACCATGGCATCATGCCTACGTAACTGTGACACACATGCCTATAAAACCGCAAGGATTGGCTTTGATACCATTCTGTAACATCTCGTCACTTCGTGGATGGACACGCCTTATATCTTGTAGTTTATCTAGGATATAGACCGCCCTGATAGACCAACACCAAGTTTTCTACGCACTTGTCCTCACTCATGCGCTTTCGGAAAGAACTTTCAGGTCGGTCAGCCATCTATAAATTTCTTAAGGCCAAGTACGCTTAACCTCAGAGGTATTTGAAGATAGACTTTTAAAAAAGAAGTTACAGTTTGTTGGTAGCCCTTGGTCGGGACGTTATAGGGAGCTCCTGGATGAGTTGGCGAACTGCGGCGCTGGAGACAGCTGTGCCCTCCCCGACGAGCACCTGGTTGAACAATGACGTTGTTGGTCAGTGTAGTTGAAGTCAAAGAGCACCTGCGCCCAATGATTGTCGCCCCGCTTGGCTTATTGTGTGTCGATGGCAGCGCCATGCTGCTGAGCACTCCCCATCCCTACCAACGGGAGCTCATCGGCTTATCCGTAAAAGGAGCGCCTTCTCGTCCATGCCGTGCGCCATAACAAGAATGCTCTGCCTGTGCCATGATCCTTCACCGGCCAGCCCAATCAATCTACTGCTCACCTAGCTCGTACTATGGATCCATGGCGGGATCAATATTGTTAGGGAGAGAGGTGGGTGAGGGTGAGGGAGAGGAGGACTAGGTGAGATGGTTGTGTCAGGTCATTGTGAGGATAATGACGGATAGAGCAAGCAGGAGAAATGAGAGAGCATGAGCAAAAATAAATACGTAAAATAAAATAATAGTTTTATATATATCATGCATGGGGCCATGAGCCACATCAAGAACTCACTAGGAATTCGGACCAGCCTCGGTTAGTGTAGTGACCTAGACCTCACGATCCTGATGGATCCTACTGCACCACACTGGAGTGGACCAAACCCTGACCCAAGGTATGGCTTCAAGTCCCAAGAGGCGCCCACATGCAAGTGTGGCTTGAGTTCTGAAGGGCCCATACACAGGCACGGCTGGCACAGGATGAGAGCTAGTGTCAGCCAAATCTAACAGATGGAAAAATCATAAATTTCCTTTCTTTTCCCCATCGGGCATGACTGATCGATGGATTAGGCGAGGACACTATAGATCTCCAGTTTTCCGCCATGAAGAAAAAACTCCCCACCAAACTAGGATTGTTTTTGAGAATTTTTATCAAACCACGCTCCCAATAAAATTTGGCTTTCTACCATAGCTAGCTTTGGTTAGAAGCAATGTATGAAAAAAATACTTACAAGAGAAGCTCTGCACCTACCTTTATACTTCGAAGAGGCTCCTAGGGTCACCACACCACGATGCCCTCATGCGGTGACCTATTGCTAGGAGTGCTAGATCGATGGATCTAGCGCCTTATGCTCTACTACAGAATGACCTTGGGTCGCTGCCACACTGGATCAAGAGGGGCAATGCATTGTGGTGAGGCAGACCGACGAGTAGTGCACTGCTAGTGAAGAGGAGGAAGAAGTGATGCAGGTACCAATGAGAAGGAAGAGAGGTCACACGGGTACCAGCGAGAAAGAAGTGGTCACACTAAAGGTGAGGAGGAAAAAGAGCTCATGCTTTTGCCAAGATGAGGAGGGGGTGCGAGCACTGATGAGGAGGGGTGTGGCGGCTGGGAATAGTGGGGAAATAGGGATGCATAGTGTGACGTGGGCAAAAGGGTCAAAACTATATATGGCCGTGTAGCCCGTTTAGCCCGTGGGCCCGTAGGCCATAACATGACATGAGGCCAAAGTTTTTGGCATAGCGCAAGCATGGTACGAAATGGCCTTGTGGTGACCATGTCCAGGCCAAATGGTGCACATGAGAAATCATCGTGATTTCTCCCTCTAGCGTCTGACACCCATTTCTGCTTTTACATTGAAAGGGCATGGGGGGATAATCACGAGGAAGATAAATCGCCCAGGTTCGATATGTCTACAATAGTTAAACAACTTCTTGGCGACACAATTGGTCCAGAAGCAGCCCCAAATAGGCCCCAAAGCTCAAACAAGAAAAGGTAATCAATGGATGGAATGGGAGGATATAGATCAAATCCGATGACAAAAATATTAAGGCGGAGGTGGGAAAGGCATGCAAGTGAAGTAAAAGGACAATAATCATGACACGACGTACCAGATGTAGCGGTAAGCGTGGGTGTGGGCGATGTAATAGCATGTCATGGTCCAAATTCCCTCATCAGTTTGGAGAGGAGAATTAGGGTTCCACGGGAGCAGATCAACGGTGGCTCCAGCAGGGGCAGCAGTGGATCGACGACATACGATGGCAGGCAGCCGTGACAAACGGGTGGTACCGGTGGCGGCGGTGGTTTAAGAGGGGAAGAGGGAGGCGGCGCGTGGGAGAGAGAGAACAGATAAAGGGTTTAACCCTAAACTTGTTTGTTGTCCTCATTGATTGTTCTCCCTCATATATGAAGGGGTGTACATCTACTATTTGGCGGCCTGGCCCAGTCCAATAGCATGTCTTCCTCAAAGGCTTTAATCTATAATAGGTGGGCCTATTGCCCCTCGCTAATTAATTAACATGTTGCCACTTTATGGGGGAGATCTCGAGGGCGCCTAGTGACTGTTACAAGGTAGCTCCAATCAAAATTTTGTGGTGGGTGAGGGGAAAGACACAGTCTTTCGGTTTTCTAGGTGGCGGCGGCTACGACCAAACAAATTTTAGGGACGGGGTAGAGGAAAGTTGAGAGCTTTAGGTTCATGCTGAGGGAGGAGAGTCTCAAATCATGACAAGGTGGGACTGTGGAGGCAACTTTGGTGATGTGCTAAATTGTGACTAGGCTAGAATTTGTTGCGAGGGAGGGGAAAGGCATGCGCGGGGGAGGTGGTGTGGGACTAAGTCTTAGATTGTGCTGAGGCGAGGACAACAGAGTTGATTTGCAGCTAAGATGGTGGAGGCTATTACTAGATTTTTTGGAGGTGAAATCATGTCATTTTGGGTTTGTTAATTAGGAGATGGAGAAATGGACAGGTGGGACAAGAGGTCATCAAGTCCGGGAAGGAGGGGTGTTGTGTGGACTAGAATGTTTCGGCTGAGGCGACCACCACACACACCACCACCATGCCACGTCTTCGTTTTCCTAGGCTAACAAGGTTTCTCATTTTTTTTGACTAACGCACCAGTTGCATTGATTTGGTACTTCCTAGTTGAGATATTAAATATAAGAGAGTTTCCTAGAGCGTTGTTTTTGGGCTGAAAACAGGGGGAGCCAGCTTAACAAGCTTGGGGAGTCAACTAAACTGACTTGGTAGTGGAAATTCCAGACAAAAAGCTTCCAAAATTTATAATTAATTCATCTGGACTCCAAACAAGGCAATCCATCTATGTTTTTCGATCAGCACGACGAGAGAAACCAATGCTGAAATTCATTCTTGCATTAAGAAAGTTGTGAAGATAGGAACCCATGTCGGTTGAGGTAGCCATGGATACAGCCATGTGCCTCGGTTGTTTAGTTCAGCGAGTAATAGGATAAGCTAGAGGTTCTTATGGGGTGCGCGCTTATTATAAAATCAATCTTGTAAATCGCTCCGGTTATACTAAACTTCTTTTCTTAATAAAAAACGCGTAAATCTTTTGCGTGATTGAGAAAAAAAAGATAGGAACCCATATCGGCTAAGCCGCGCCGACGTGGTCAGGCTCGCACAGCTCGCCGCGTTCTTCACACGCATCTTTCTCTATTTGTCACGCTAATCAACTTCCAACACGTCCATGATGATTAGAACTTATTGGAGATCCCATAATCCATTTTCTAACATTTTTTTTAATGTCAACACGAGGCTTTCGTCAGATTTGACATTGAAGCTCATGCCCAAATTCATTCTGCAATACTCTTCCACCTCTTCTGCCTCCGTACTCTTCTTAAAAGCAGTTAAGGATTTTTATCTGTTTTCGTGTAATTGTGAATTTTTATCCCTAATCTTTGTATTCTGGGTTTAAAAATGGACTTCTCGCTAGTTTGGATGTTTCCTTATTTTTCTATTGTATAAAAAAAATCCATTCTTGTATGGTGCAAAATGCATTTTGGAAGTCTCTCGGCAAGAAATGCCCTAACTCGATCCTTTTTCCTCGTGGCTTGATGCGGGGTTGGATGGCCATTCACGGGTCAAAACAGAGGACCTCGGTTAATAGGGATTTTTTTTATTGCCTCATACCTAAATTAGAGTTAGTATCTGAACTTATGTACTAACACACACTTTACACCCACACCCTCTACACATGCACATCACTAATGCGTAAGCTAAATCTATAACCTATATCTAGGACTGACAATACACGACTGAGATATATGACAATGGTAGAACATCCGTACGAGACAACTAAATTTATTATGGGGAATAAAACCCCTGGTGAGGCACGCATGGTTTGTCCCAGCTGGGAATCGAACCTGCGAGCGGTCGTTCCCACACCCGAGAACGTACCAACCAAGCTACGCTCGGTCCTCTCGGTCAATAGGGATTACGTGACAGGGAAGAGGGGAAATAGCCGACTGATGTCATGCCGGCTATAATGCATGGGGACCTTCCGAGTTTCTAGCTGTGCTTGGCGTCTATAATGCAGCATGGAGAGCTGGCGAGATGGAGAGGCGATGGCTGAAGAGTGTGATGGAGCTGCCGGGAACCTGCTGTGGTAGGTATGATGAGGCTGAGAGTGGCTAACAGGGGATCAGAGAGAGAGAGAGAGAGCGCGCGCGCCTGTGGATAGATATATTACATATAGAACCGCTGTGACAAGCGGGCATCCCTCCCTGGCTTTACTTCTCAGATGCTGCCACGAGTCGAAGCTGAGTGAGGCCATCTTGAAGCGAGATAAGAACGGGTGCAACGTGCGATTCGCAGCTGTCATAGGGAGCTCGCGCTGGAGCTGATAGGAACAGAGCCTGCCCTGTCACGCGCTGTGAACCAGTACAACGAGTCACCCATGTTCATCACCGTGATGAGAGGCCTTACGGATGTCTTCGAGAAGTTGCTGAAGACCCCAGGTTCTGCTGATGCAGGAGCCTGTGGCTACAATGCTCTCCATGCTGCGGTCAAAAATGGCAATTCGGGTCAGCCATGTAGAATGCCAATATAAGTTATTCTCACATGCTAGTGCTATTGTCGTACTAAATTGTAACTTGTTATCTGTACTGTTAACTTAATTCTAAGCATCTTCTCTGCTTTGATTTTTTTTTCAGTTATAGCTAAAATGATTATTGAGAAACGTCCCTAGTTGGCCAGATAAGAAAGCAATAGTAAGAATACTCCGATGAAGCTAGCGGTGATATGGACAGGATTGATGTACTGAGAGTATTGTTGGAACATGACTGGTCTCTAGGGCATGTTGTCTCCACGGATGGTAGTACTCTGCTGCACTCTGCCGCGTTACGTGGCCATGTTGGTGTTGCTAGGGAGCTTGTTAAGAATTGTCCAGATACTCCATATTCCAATGCAAATGCCCTTGCAGCCTGTTAGTTGAAATGTTATCTTTGTTCTAAAAATCATTGAGTTTTGCGCTAATTGAATCGTCTAATTCTATATCCAAATTGTTGAATAGTTGATATGAAAAAAAGGCTAAAAGAAAAATATCAAAATAAAATAGGGGCAAAATGCATTTGCAAACTTATCCTTTTGTCCAAAAGTTAACACGTTAGGTGGACTTCACAAAATGGGGTAAAGTCTCCGTTCGTTTAGATCGGATGTATACAACATAAAGTTAAAAAAATAAGGAAAAAACCGTTTTGCTTCAAAATAACGGTATAACTGCTAGCATAGGCCCTTTTAGGTTTGATTAAATTTATAAAAAATTCATAACAAAAAATTAGTATCAATAAATACATCATAAATATATTTTCATAGTATACTCATATAGTATCATACGTACTTATGCTCTATTATATAAACGTAAGAATGTTTAACTTAAGATAACTCAAGAATCGTTTGGGATGAGAGAAGAAATATATTAAATTATAGCAGAGTACATAATTTGGTACCAAACACTCTAGAATACGTATATCTGTTCAGAAATTGTTTTTCATCTATGCTATACCTACTCTTCGTATAACTCCAAATCTTAATCCTAAGCCTTTATAACGATTCACATGAATGACCGCAAAGGCAAAAGCCTAAGAACATATGCCTAACAAAGGCGACCAACCTTCCTATAGACGGAATTGATTTATTTGCTACTGTTTATGAGATAAGACATCTCTCGGTTTCCACAAGGGTATTTTGTATGAGACTAAAAAAATACATTTACTTAGACTGCATTAGATAAGATTTTAGTTTATTGTTCTTTTGTGAAACAATTTTAGTTTATTGTTTAATTGAATTATTAGATGATATAAATTTTAATAAGAATAATTTTTGTTTCTAAGTGAGCATCTCTAATAGTTTATCATATCTCTTTTCTATTCTTATTTTTTTAGCAAAATAAAAAAAAACTCTCTCCAATAGTATCCTCTATCACTATCTTTTAGCAACCTGGTAAAAAGCTGTCTTTGTGCGCCTATATGCGCGCGCGTATTCTCGCCGCGCATCCGCAGATCGGTCTGTTGTGCCTGTCTCCTGTGGTCTGTGGTGCCTGTTTCGTGGCGAACGTGTCAACAACGTAGTAGGTACTCCCTCCGTTCTAGACGCTAGGAGAAGTTTAGAAGTCAAACTTTTTTAACCTTAGATTTATAAAAAATATATGTAGTATTTATATCTTTAAATAAATTTATTAAAAAATTAAATTTAAAAATATTTTTGATGATGTTAATGATTTAGCATAAATATTTATATATTTTAATACATAATTATTGATAGTTTAAAAATACTAATTTTTCAAAAAGCGAAAATAACATATTTTTGGGCTTCGGGAGTACCGGCTGTGCTATGCACTGGTGACGCGTGAACGTGCGACCAGTCCTGGACCTGGCGACGTGCCAGCTGCTCTGGTCCCCGTTCGTCCCGGCCAAACTGTTGGAGATTCCCAAGATCAAAAAGTTCAGGATGCCTTCCTGTGTGCTAAAGCTACTGATGGCTACAGTGCCGGCTGCTGCAAACGGTGATGAGAGATGGAGACTTTAAACTCGCGCTAAAAATGCAAAGAAAATATGGGAAAAAAGTGGCTGGGGAAAGAAATGGGCCTCTTTTTAATTTTGGCAAGTCTAAAATGCCAAACTATTAGATTGATGATGTTTCTTTACTTGGCATATATTTCAGGAAGTTACCAAATTATAAGATTTATCAAATATTTTTTTAACAAACTCTTAGAGATGCTCACTGTATCAATAATTTAGCTGTACAGCGTCCGCTACCAATATTTTTTATTTTTCTGTGTGTCCGCTTTTTCGGTTTCTGAGTCCTTTCTGGTTCTCCATTTTCGGTTTTGCATATGACCTCTACGCTTCCGATTTGTTTTCCTTTTTCCTGCGCCCCATGCATGGCTCATAATATCATTTTACGGTATTTATTAATTTTCATTAGAAAACAAAAAAAAACAAACGACAGGGACGTGCGTATAACGAAACATACCAACCAATCGGAGGCATACATGAAAACAGGAAACGCGAAGGGACAGAAAAAAAAATGCATCGGGCACAGAAAAAAGGAAAGTAAATCGGAAGCGTACCGGCCACATGCAAAACAGAAAATGGAGAACCAGAAACTGCATCGGACTCGGAAAACCGAAAAAAGCGGACACACATAAAAAGAAGAAAAATCGGAAGCGCGCGGATTTGTTGATTTTGCTCTGCGAAGTCACGTGTTGTTCATCTACTGGGTCTATTTCAGATCTTACAGCAAGCTGAAAAATTCCAACGCCACGGGTGGACCTGTGCTGTGTCCCACGCCACGACGCGGCGCCATGCCTTCCACGCCGCATGGCTCACCGGCTCACCAGCCTAGTTTGTCACCGATTCGAAGGCCAGAACGGCCCGTGCCGTGCCGGCGTGCCCGAATCTCTGTCACGCGTCGCCGATTCATGGGTGTGGCGAGTGGCGAGTCTGATTTGCCACCACCACGCTTGTCATGGCCGAGCAATCACCTCAGGGCTACGAGGCAGAGAGCAGACCAAGCGCTGTGCAGCCACATGTTCGTGCGCAAGGCAAGGACGAACCATCAGTGCTTTGCCGTGTCGACGTGGAGAACCTGTTCATCATCCTGGCCATGCACATGCACCTCGGTATTCGAGCGTGCAGTGCTTGACTTGACCACACAGGCAGGGTAAGTACTTCAGTGTCTTGCTCGGCTGTACGAGAGCCAGCTTCAAGTTAATATCTTGCATATCTGTAGCTTTTGAGTTCAATGAGTATTTTCGAGCTCAATATTATGGAAGACATGGATTCATGTGAGGTTTCAAACATATCCAAAGACGCTGAAAATATCATTTTGGGTGATAAAAATATCAAATAATACTAGTAAAACAATGACAAACAGGCCGCCCTTGTTTCCAGGCCTAATACTGAAACGATATGAGAAGAGCCCAGTGTTTGGCATCCACCCAGGTGGACGTAGTAGACGGGGACATGGGCGTACGACCCGACAGCGAGTAAACAATGACTTCATCAATGCTGCTGCACAGCTGCAGGAAGACGACACCGTGTGCCAGTGTGTGTACGAGAGCATGTTTAGTTTTTCAGATTCAGTACTAAAAACAAAAACTAATTATATAATTTAGTTATACTTTACCAGACGATTATTTTGAGTCTAATTAATTAATATTTATAATTTAAGAGATAATTATTTTTAGTCTAATTAATCAATGTTTGATAATTTTTATCAAATACAAACAAAATGTTACAAATGTTACCGTCACTATGGTACAGCAACAGTAATTTTGGACATCCCTAGTTTAGTTTGGGAACTAAACAAGTCCCTAGCGGAAACCTTCTTTTTTTTTTTTAAGTGTGAAACCTACTTACCTGGCTCAGGCAACAAATACTGCTGCCTGGTGGCGACCACGCACTGCTGCCTCGTGGCGACCACGCGACTGGCAACACACGCACTACAGTCCGAGTCAGTCTGCCGGCTCCACTCAACGAGCAGTTCCTTTGAGTTTCGTGTGACTTGCGAGCGTTGCCGCCGTGTTGCTTGATCGATCTCCACCTCGTTAACTGATTATCAACTATTCGCCTTGCCGTTGCTACGATTTGCAAGGCACGTAGCCGTAATCATTTTCTTAGGGCTTGTCCAGTAGTGAGCTTTAAAAAGGACTAATGGTCTTACGTAGACACGTAGTTACGTGGCGCCGAGTCGATTGTACCGCTGGAGAAAGCCGAATTGTAGAGGGCCGGCTCACAACATATTAAAAATTAAGTCCTCAAGAAGCTGCGATGCCCACGCGGCACCAAAAGAAAAAAAAAGAGGGAAAGGATGAGTCGAGTGCAGTCTCATAGCATCGGAGAAGTGAGTTGATTTTTTCGATGACTCGGTTTGGGTCTACATATTCTACTTTTTATCCATGAGTCGACTCATTTAATATAGATGTCGCCCTCAGACTATCCGCATCTATGTTTCTTTAAATTCATCCTTTAAAAGAAATATTTTATTCTAGTCATCGATATTCTCTCCTCTATATCAATTTCTTCCGCACCTATACATCCTTTACATCATCCTTTAATCCACTGTGGGACCCATTTATCAGCTTTTTTATATTTAAAACCGTCCTCTCTCTCCCACTGCTCTCTCTCCCACCCCGACTCTATCCGCTCCCCCTCCCCACATCACCGGCGGCGCTGCCATCAAACCTCTCTCCCGTCGCTCCTCCTCCTCCTCCGGCGGCGGCGCGGCTCCTCCTCCCTCTCCGACGGGCGCTGCTCCTCCTCCCTCTCCTCCACGTCCGGCGAGGGCGCGCACGGCGGCCCCAGCGAGGGTGCTCGTGGCGGCCCCGCAGAGGGCGCGCTCGACGAGCCACCTCCTAGGCGGCGGCCTCATACGGCTCCAGGCGCAGGCGAGGTCCACCGAGCGGCGGCCTCATCCGGCACGGGAGACATCCCCTCCGATGCTCCTCCACCGCGCGGAGGCTTTAGGGTTAATGGGTTTATATCCTGTGTATATCTGGGTTAATGGGTTTATATCCTGTGTATATATAGGTTTAGGTTGTATTATTTAGATTATTAATATGGACCATTGCAAAAAAAAGCATTCAAGTGCGAAAATAGAAACATGCATAGCTGAAGAGCATGCATCACAGATTTAGTTAAGCGCTTTGCATACCTTACCTTGTGGCAGGCAGAGTTGTAGGGTCCACGACGGCAATGGCAGATTGACAGCTTCGAGCAATGATTCAAGTCCGTTGCATGCGAGGCCAAGACGTGATTTTTTCTGATGCAGCTTCTAGCTAGCAAGCAAGGCGAGGCCAAGTCTGTTCCAATGCACGCTGGGAAGAAGCTACGCCTTCGTTGGGTTGAACACGGACGATTGAGGAAATCTTAAAGACGTGCGTGCGGGCAAAGGCAAGATCATGTGGTCGGGACCAACCTGAGTAGTCAGGTTGTGACTCTGTAGGGAGTTTGGACTGTACAAGGCAACGTGAGTAGTCAGACAACATAAGGGTACGTTGAACAGGTAAGTAAGATTTTCGGTGACAAAATAGACCGGTGAAAGAGAGTTTTTCACGGTAGAAACGTAAGATTTCTTACGCCTCCCTACATTGCCCACAGTTAGATTAATACCCACCATTAGATCTAAAGACATTGAATAATCCAAGGGTGGGTATATAGGATGGGTATATTTTTCGGATGACACCTATTTATCAATTTTTTCGCTCTTTTATAGTATAGATAGATAAATAAAATAAGTACCACTGTATTAGTTATAGAATTATACTTTTAAATTAAATTTGTTTGAAGACATAAATACTAATATTATTATATTATAAATGTGGTCAAATTTTAGTTACTTTGACAAGCATGGATCTTATAATTGTATTATTTTGTAAACAGAGGGAGTACAAATTACTGTATGTAAATTCAAAACTAATACATAATACGTAGTAGGCCCTAACCAGAAGTACGTGACGACGCTGTTTATCTAATCTCACCAGCACCTTTTTCTTTCACAAAGCCAGTACGTCCGTATCCGTATACCGTCAACCAGCAGCACGTGATGAGAAAGGCCAATCTCTCTCCCCATGTCACATACTCACATGGACGCCGGAGCTCAGGCTATCCCCGTTCAGAAACTCTAAATCTAATCTCTAAACTAAATATTTCGTCCAACTCTTTTCCCACCCTCATCCTCTCTCCCCCTTCTCCATCCGCAATCTAATCTCTAAAAGAAATATTTCGTCCAACTCTTTCCCCACCCTCATCCTCTCTCCCCCTTCCCCATCGCCGCACGGTCAACGGCGGACGACAGGCGAGCGCTCCTCCCCTCCGGCACGGAGGACGGCGGCGGCCCGCTGACCAGTGGGCGGCCGGGCTCGACCATGGTGGGGACAACGCTGGCGAGCGCGCAGCGGGCGAGCCAGCGTGGCTCGTGCGGCGGTCGGCGGACCAGCGCGCAACGACCAAGGAAAGGGAGAGGGAGGAGGACGACGACCAGGGGTACCACTCTTCTCCGGCCTCGCGCGCTCGTGGCTGAGGCGACGAAAGACGACCTCGACGAGCGCATCCGTCTGCACCGGCGTCTCCATCGCGGCCGTTCGAGCGCCCTCCTCCTGCTCCTCCCGACCTCTCTCTCTCCTTCCTACCCTGGAGCCGGTGCTTGTCGACGACGGCCAGGCGCCCCTGCCCCATCTTCGACGCGCACGGTGGCCAGAGCCGGGGCCGCCGTGGCCGGGCCGGGGCCGCCGTAGCCGGAGCAGGGTGCGGGCGTGGACGGCGGAGCAGGTTGCGGTGCGAGTACGGGGTGGCCGAAGCCGGCGAGCAGGGGCGGCCGCGGGTGAGCAGCTCAGCCCCGTCCTTCTCTCTCCTCGAGCGAGGCTGCAGTGTCCTTTATCGCGCACTCCATACACGCACGACAGACCCCGTATGGTTGCCCATCCTGTTGCATAGCCCGCGTTCCCGCTGCAGGCTTTTTCAGGGTAAAAGCGTCCTCCAGGGTAAACATACCGCTCCCAATGCAGTCAGTGTGTGGACCGCTCCACAGTGCAACGCAATTCTCATAACAGTTCTCATTGGTTGCTCCACAATGCAACGGAACCCGTGAGCCCTACCAGCAGTTCTCATTGGTTGCTTTTTTTCGCTGGACCCTGCTGCCCTGCTTGCATTCCTGGGCCTTGTTGAGATCACGTCGGATTTGGCGTGGCGCTGTTAAATCAGCGTTTTCGTTTGTATTTAATAAAAAATGTCTAAATTTTGACTAATTAGGTTTATAATATTCGTCTCGTAAAGTATAATAAAACTATGCAATTAGTTTTGAATTTCATCTACATTTAATACTTTACGCATGTGTCAATATTTTAATATGACGGGAAATAGGAATCGTGAATTCGGTGACAAATTTAGAAACTAAAAAGGCCTTGTTTAGACCTGGGGGCCACCCAGTCAGTTTGATCTGTGCCTCCTTATGCGTGCCTGATAAATTTGCCTGCTTGCTTGCCTTCCCACCCACCCACACCTTTGGCCAAGGCGTCTGTACTCTGCTCTTTTACTCGATACACCCCCCCCCGCCCCCCCCCCCCCCCCACCCCCCACCAAACACCCCACCCCACCCTCTTTTGAATTCTCAGTAGATTTCATTCCCTATTTTTAAGCATACTGTATACTCCATGCAGGTTTACATATATTACTGGTACTACACAGTTATTTTTGTTATAAAACTAGACCTATTACTTGTTTCTATACTTTCGAGCGAGATCTTATATTATAATATGCTTATATGCTCAGAGCATCTCTAAGACACTCTCTATATCCTTTTTGAATGCTAGGAATAGAGAGTTTGGTTAAAAACTATCCTTCAACAACTTCTGTATTATGCATTTATCGCTAGCAAAAACTAGAATACGAGAAAAACTCTTTAGAGTGCGTATGAGATATTATAAAAACATTGTTTGAGATGAAAGAGATATAGAAACATTTTTATACAAATGACTCCCTTACATAATTTATACAATGAGATTTAGAAGGCCTTTGGAGACGCTCTTTTTACTGCGTCTGAGCACCGAGAGCACTATATTACTGTGTTCAGATGCTTAACATTTTTGGACGAACCTGCTTGACTCATCCATGCGTGCATGAGATTCCATTGCGAGTAGTCATGTATGTTTTCATCCGATGATTATCTCGTACAATCCCTTTTGCATTATCTTTTTCTATTTGCCTCCGTATCATAGTTGTTTTCTATGTTTCCTTGTAATTATTCTCTGTGTTTTACTATTAATTATTATATTTTTTTTTTGTCTTTTTCATTATTTTCAATTTCATTTTGTTTTTATATTTAGACATTAATTAGATAATAACGGGTCTGCTTAGTTTTGAAGCTTTCCGCAACATCATCGTCAATCACTAAACTCTTTTGAAGCTTCATGAGTATACTGGGAAACATAAATTCCCTTCTACACCATAATAAGCTTTAGGTACCAATTACTCTATGCATTAGTTTTTTCTGCGCGTCCTAGTGCTTTATATATTCATTCAATTCTTGTAACCAGGACTAGTTTTCGACCAATCTCTACCACCTTTCAATCATACTAGCATGACAATGCAACGCAGTGCGATCCCAGGTTCCCAGCAATTTGCGCTCAAATGAGTTGTTTTTTCCTTGTGCTCCACATGACATTCCATCATTCCATGGCACAGTGGCTCAAAGTGGCAGCAGCGCAATGGCATGGAAGGTGCAACTCACACCACGCGTAACGTCCCTTCCGCCTTTGTCACTGCCAAGTGGGCCACATCTCACTACTTGGCCCACCCGTCAGCCGTTACCTCCTCCTCGGATACCCCGCGTTCACCAGTGAGTATCTCCGACGGCACAGCCGCGTGCTTCTCTCTCCCCTCCTCGTCCTCTGCTGCCTGCTGCAGAGTGCTGACCCGAGGAAGCTGACACGGCACGGCCCGGCGCGCGCGCGACCGACGGCACGCGCCCGCAAAGGCGAGGAAGCTTCCGGAATCCACAGTAGCCTCGCGCGTCCGCTCCTCCCCCGTGACCCCCGTTCGCTCCCGTTCGCGTGGCCACGACGCGACGGAGACTGGCGCCGCGTCCGCTCTCGCCACTAACGCCGCGCACAAGGACGAGTCGGCCCCACGCACCCGCTAGCGGCCAGCACCTCGCCCCGGCGGCCCAGCCTTTCTCCAAGTTTCTCACGAACCGGGCACGCGGATGACGCCGCGTTCCCCGTCGTCCATCCCGTCAACGCCCTCGCAGCCGCAGAACCCTAGCAAGAGCGCCATAAAACCCGAAACGGCGTCTTCTTCTCACCCTCTTCTCCCATCCGCCGCACCCGTCCCTGATGCAAGGCAACGACAAGGCGACGCCTTGCTGCCTTGGGTTCACCCGCACCATCCACACCGACGACGCCACAAACCGCCGGCCCGCCGCCGCGGTAAGAACAGCCCTTTCTCCTGTACAGCCTGCTGAAATGCCTGTCCCGACCATCGCGTCGGCTGCGACCACAATGCCACAATGCTCACCACATGCACGGGATCGACCGGAAAGGCTTAGCCTTTGGCAGCTCCATCGGGCCATGGGTAGTCAGATCGCACGCGCGTAGCCGCTCGCTCGGCCTAGACCTGAGCATGGCCTTTCTTGGAGCCACACACCGCACGGCACAGTTCAAAGCGCAAGACTCCATTGTACACCTATACGGCACGCACGCTCTCTCGGCAGCCGGCACCATCACTGGCAGACCGGCTGGTAGTTCGCTGCCGCGGCACCCGCGCACGGCCACCCACGGCTGCGGTAACACTTGCGGTTGGCCTGAGAGAGCATGCCGGCATGTCCTTCGCGAGCCGTGAGGCTTGCCACGACCGTCTCCTGGCTGCGTGGACTATACCTGCACACCATGACGAGCGCCGTTATTGAAACACATCACACTCACACTCACGGCCACATGCCTAGAACACGGCAGTATCACGACTGGAAGTCCGAAACCCTCTTGACCTGGGTCAACGAAGACATCATCGGCTTCATCAGTGCAGGCAGGAGTGTTGGGACCGAGACTGAGCTCGGTTTCCGGTCCAGCCTAGCTCGCTGTACGCGTGAGCTCGAGCCTCCACAGCCCAGGTTCACTCGAGCCACAATATAAGCTCTCGGGCCTCAACTTAACCAAAAGACTAGCTTGATAGATAAGGACCATCCCATCTTATATGTTATGCTCTCTATTATCAATTATCGATGTGAGACTAATCCAACAAAAAGCAGATATGGTTGCATGTACTGCCCTGGTAACTAGTTAAAAGACCTCATCAATGGGGCTGCTGGATGTCATTGTAGAGCTGCTAGCTGTCATTATTGCTACCGGAAAGAAATACTACCGGCTGGGCGGCTGGCAGACCGTAGACCGCTCCACCCACCAGGCAGTCTGAATCCACTCACATTCTACTATTCACCGCCGTTCGATCGATCGGTCTTCGCCTCATTGACAGATTATCGTATCATCCTCTCGTAGAGCTGCTATACTTACAAGGTACGCAGCCGTAATTATTTTCTTAGAACCGATGTTTTAGTTAGGCTGGTATGCCTAAGACTAGTTCAAGCGGGCATTTTTCACATTGCTCCCTCCTGCTTCTTGTATTATCTGCACAGCATTGATAATACAAGTTAACGTGACATTATGTGTATCCCATTCCCATCAACAAGAAGGTAGTACCTGTGATATACTCAACTATCCAGCTTTTCTGTTGCACTCGAGTGGCCGACCCTGACTACGGATTCTGCTTCCGGCTTATGTGTACTGAAACGTAGGTGATATGCACTGTTTCAGTCACTATATGATTCATAGCTGCACTGCATCTTACCATGCTCTTAATTTCAGTCACTCTTTCAATGGAGAAGGCCGGGTTGGACAGACGGCTCCTCCAAGCAGCCGTATGTGGCGATGCCACCGAAATGAAGCAGCTTGTCCTTCATGACCAACGAGTGCTGGTTGGAACCACGTCACAGGGGAACACCTGCCTCCACATCGCCTCAATCCATGGCAACGAGGGATTCTGCAAGGATGTCTTAGCGTTGGACCAATCTATATTTCTGCTCACCGCCATAAACAAAGACGGGGAGACGCCGCTGCTCACCGCCGTGACGAGGGGCCGTGCCACTTTAGCTTCTGTTTTGCTCAAGTGCTGCCATGATCAGCAACTGAGTGAGACGATCCTGAAGCAAGACAAGCATGGATTCAACGCACTGCACCATGCCATCTTTAGGGGACATAGGAAGCTCACTCTGGAGCTGATAGCAGCAGAGCCCGCCTTATCGAAAGCTGTGAACAAATGTTCTGAGTCACCCATGTACACCGTGGTGATGAGAGGTTATGGGGTCGTCTTGGAGAAGCTGTTGGAGATTCCTGATGCGGCTCATGGGGGAGCCCATGGGTACAATGCTCTGCATGCTGCTGTGACAACTGATAATGCAGGTGAGACCTAATGACCTATGCAAGGTGTGAGTGTGTGACAACAGGCTGTGAAATTTATTACTTTCTTCACAGCAACTTGATATCTAATACTATCCTCAGGTTGGTCACATCACATGTTTCTTGCCTTGATTTTGTTTCAGTTATGGCTAAAAGGCTTATGGAGGTACGTCCAGGTCTAGTCAGACAAGAAACTGACGATAAGCGTACACCCATGCGCCTGGCCGCACACGAGAACAAGATCAACGTGCTTAGAGTATTGTTGGAACATGATCCGTCTTTGGGTTATTTCGTCTCTACACATGGTGCTCCTCTTCTTTGTATCGCAGCATCTCAGGGCCATGTTGTCATTGCTCAAGAGCTTCTTAGACATTGTCCTGATCCTCCCTACTGTGACGCAACGGGCTCCACATGTCTTCACACAGCTGTATTATTTGGTCAGGAAGATTTTGTGAAATTTGTCCTGAGTTCTCCACAACTTGAGCATCTTATTAACCTGCCCGATGACAGCGGAGAAACTGCTCTGGAACTTGCAGCCAGAGTCATGCCCGCAGGTGACGGAGGAGAAAGGCAGACAATGATGAGCGTGGTCGATGTTTTACAGTTCTACCTTGATTTAAGTATCTATGAAGAGTCTTTCACGTCGGTACGTATGATTTTTTTCTGGAATTGTAAGATTATTATTATTAACAATTCATATAGTTTTTCTTTCTGTACAATAGGTGGCAGACGACACAACTTCGACTAGTTCGTCGGAAGGAGCAACTACTAGGTCATCAGGAGCAGGTGCAATAGATAGGCGTCTCCTAGAAGCAGCAACAACTGGAGACGCAATAGCTATGCACCACCTGGTTTCACATGAGCCAGTAGTGCTGCTTGGAACAACGCCACAGGGGAACACATGCCTCCACATCGCCTCCATCCATGGCCACGAGGGATTCTGCAACGATCTCTTGAGGCTCAACCAGTCTCTTCCTCTTCTCACAGCCGCCAATGCCGATGGCGAGACACCGCTGCTTGCCGCGGTTGCTAGGGGGCATGACATTGTAGCTTCTGTTTTGCTTAGGTTCTACTGTGATCAACAGCTGAGGGACACGATCCTGATGCAAGACAAGCGCGGATTCAACGCACTACACCATGCCATCCGGAATGAACACAGGGTGCTAGCTCTAGAGCTGATAGAAGCAGAGCCCGCCCTGTCGCATGCTGTCAACCATTATAACGACTCACGTACCCATGTACACCGCAGTGATGAGAAATTATGGTGACGTCTTGGAGAAAGTGTTGGAGATTCCTACTGCGGCCCATGGAGGAGCCAGTGGGAACAATGCTCTGTATGCTGCCGTGCCGTGACAAGTGGTAATGCAGGTGAGACCAATGCATACAGCTAATTGGAATAATTAGGATTGCGAAATTTCTTTACTTTCTTCATAGAAACATCATATCTAATAACTATCATCAGCTTTGATCACCTGTTTCCTTTTTTTTAAGAGCCAGCGACACGAATGTGCCGGGCATATATATTAATAGAGGAGGTAAATGCAATACAAACAAAACAACAACAAATCAAAAAGCCAACAACAACCTCACGTAGGAGGCAGCAACACCCACTACTGCAAGAAACACAAAGCCAACGATCCTCGAAAGCATCAGGCGATGTAAACTAGAAGGGGGAGTAGATTTCCATAGCGATGCCTCCAAGGAGGGGAACAACATCCATAAATATCATCAACGCTGAAAGGAAAACCAAAGGTTTTTCAACCAAACTCCTAAGGGGTAAGGGGGCTCACGACAATGCCTCCAACGTGGGACGTGCCACCAAAGACATCACCATTGTCGGCCTAAGCCAAAGGGCCAAGCAGGGCCTTCGCCCGATAACCCCGAACACCCAAACCCAAACTAGTTACATCGAGGACGACCACAACCAAACGCCACCAGTAGGAGATTGCTGTGGCATCGACAAGGTCACAGACATGCGTGACCTTCGGCCGCCACGCCAGCCCACAAGGGCCGCCTTCATCCTGCATGACACCGGCCACCATGGGAAGCCACAGAGAGCACCGTCCGCGCTAATGCACCTCGAAGCTCCTCCAAGCGTCTAGAGAAACAACTAGCATCCCCGCGCAAGCCGCTGTCTTCAACAAGTCGCCATCCGCTAGTTGTCACAGTGGTAACGAGCCGGCCACAGACATGAGTGGCCAGTCACAACCGTGCCAGTCGAGGAGACCGCAGCCAACCAAAAGATGTCAACCCACTGAAGATCGCTCCTGGAGGAAGCACGCCGCTCTCCAAGACATTTGTAACGAGTGCCGCAGCCGAACCATTCCACAGAACTCCAAAGATAGCAGCAGGTCTGCAATGCTGTCACCAACGTATCCAAAGCTCCTCGCCAAGCAAACGAGCCTCCGCAACCCCGCCGAACCTGACCATCGCAAAGCGAGGCCAGCCGTCGTGACCACAGTCGAGGTGAGTCGTCGTAGGCCAGCTGCCGCTGCCACATCCAAGATTGATGCAGCGCCAGACGTCACCGCCGTCAACCAGACCAACACCGGCCACCACGGGATGCTCCAACATGAAACAAGGAAACCCCTGCCGAGCAGCCCATTGCAGAGCTACCCGACCTCCACCAGTAGGCCGGACTGCTGCCGCGCAAGCATCAGTACCACCAACCAACCTTCCCGCAGCAGCACAGGCTTGAAGCGCAAGCTCGGCAGCCTCCGCCAAGGCCAAAGCAACGGACCACGAGGAGGAGGACGCGATGGAGACGAAACCAAGCCGTCACATCATCGAGTCGGAGCGCCTGAAACCGCTGGTGCCGCCCGGCGCCTCCGACCACCTCCCCGGCCGACGTCGGACCCCGGCCACCTGCCAGGAGATGCCGTCCCGTGCCCGTGGGTCACCGGATCCGGTCCCCTAGGCACCGGATCCGGTCGCCCAGGCCCTGGAGAGGGCCATACTGGCGCCGCCGCCGAAGCTTTGCCATGGAGGAAGGGGAAAACCGGGGAGAGGAAGGAACGCCCACGCCGCTCTTCGCTGCCACAACCAGAGAGGGAGCCCCGCCGCTGCCATCTCGGCAGCCCGCGCAGCCTTGCCGGCGGTCAAGTACTCAGACTGGCTAGCAAATGTTGTCTTAGTGCCAAAAAAGAACGGCAAAATGAGAATGTCCATAGACTTCACTGATCACAACAAGGCCTGTAAAAAAGATCCTTCCCCATTACCCAGGATAGATGCATCAGTCGACAAGGCAGCAAGATGCAAGCGCTTCTCTCTGTTAGATTGTTTTTCAGGATACCACCAGATATGGCTAAGAAAGGAGGATGAAGAGAAAACAAGCTTCATGACCCCCTTCGGCACCTATTGTTTTGTTAGAATGCCAGAAGGTCTCAAAAACGCAGGATCAACATTCTCAAGAATGATTCAGATTATATTGCGAGCTCAACTTCAGAGGAACATTATAGCCTATGTCGATGACTTAGCAGTGGTCAACAAACAAACCGAAGATCACTTGGATGACCTCAGGGAAACATTCGCCAATCTCAGAGAAGCAGGGTTAAAGCTGAACCCAGAAAAATGTATCTTTGGAGTAAGCAAGGGAAAGATGCTCGGTTACATTATTGGTCCAGAAGGGCTAAGAGCAAACCCAGATAAAACAAAAGCAGTGTTAACAATGAGAGAACCAAAAAATAAGAAGGAAGTACAACGACTGACAGGCAGAATAGCAGCACTCAACAGATTCATCTCAAAATCAGCATAATAAAGTCTACCTTTTTCAGAACACTCAAGGTCTCGGACAAATTTGAATGGGGCAAAGAGCAGTCAGAGGCATTCCAGCAGCTCAAAAACTACGTGACAAAGGATCTTATGGTCATAGCACCAGATGCGGAGGCAACCTTGTTACTATGTGTTGCAGCCTCCACAGGAGCAATCGGCGCAGCGCTAGTGCAAAAAAAGGAAGTTGACAACAAAAGCGTAGAGCACCCAGTATACTATGTATCAGAAGTGCTACAGGGGGCAAAACTGAACTATTTGGAGGTCGAAAAAATAGCATATGCAGTAGTCACAGCATCAAGGAAGCTTAAACACTATTTTTAAGAACATGAGATCCTGGTCCCAACAGCACAACCGCTCGCCGACTTCCTAGGCAACAAAGAGGCATAAGGGAGAATCGGTAAATGGGCAACAGAAATATCTCAGTTTAGCATCAAGTTCATCTCAAGAAGTCACAAGCACTCACAGACTTTTTGGTGAAATGGACATCTCCGCAGCACGCAGAAGACAAAGTGGAGGCTTCAATATGGATACTGTACACAGATGGCGCATGGGGCATCCAAGGTGCAGGAGCCTCAGCAGTGCTAATATCACCATCGGGAATCAAAACAAAATACGCTGCAAGACTATATTTCAGAGCAACCAACAACGTAGCTGAGTACGAAGGAGTAATCCTGGGGCTCAGCAAGGCCAAGGCACTTGGTGCAAAATACATCATGGTCAGAACCGATTCGCAGATAGTAACAGAACAAGTAGAGAAAGACTATGTTGCCAGAAACCTAGAGTTAGCCGCATACCTAGAAGTAATCAGGGGTTTGGAAAAAAGATTCCATGGTTTTACCCTAAAACACATCCCAAGGGGGGACAACACGGAGGCAGATGAGTTAGCCAAAGTGGCGGCAAATCAAACGGAGGTACCCAAAGGAACCTTCTTCCAAGAATTGACATCGCCAGCTACTGCAAAAACATCTAAGGCATTTGCGGAGGTACTCCTAGTAAACACGGAGGATTGGAGGAAAGCAATAATTGATCATATCAATGGAGTCCATGTGACATCAGATAAAACAAATGCAGCAAGACTGGCCGTACGGGAAAGGAATTACACAATAATAGACAGAGTTCTATACAAGAAAGGCATAATCCAATCATTGCTTAAGTGCATCACTGAGTCAGAAGGCAAAGATCTCTTACAGGATATTCACTCAGGAATGTGTGGATCGCACATTGGCTCCAGAGCACTCTCAGCAAAGGCAATCAGGCAAGGATTTTACTGGTCAACCCATATCAAGGAGGCATTGCACATAGTAACAACTTGCAAAGCATGCCAGAGTTTTGCACTGCACCAAGCGTCTCCGGGAGGACAATCACAGCTAATACCTCTGGTCTGGCCACTTCAGCGATGGGGAATGGATCTCGTAGGTCCATTACCCCTGGCTCAGGGCGGAAGCAAATATGCAGTAGTGGCAGTAGAATACTTCACAAGATTTATAGAAGCCAAATCGCTTGCAACAATCACCTCTGAAACAGTCAAAAAATTATTCTGGCAAAACATAATTTGCAAATTCGAGGTTCCAAGGACACTCATAGTTGACAATGGAAAACAATTCGATTCAGACAAGTTCAAAGAATTCTACAGAGCATCGACACACAAATAGCCTTCGCATCAGTCTATCACCCAGAAAGTAACGGAGCAGTGGAAAGGTCAAATAGAATCATATTCTCAGCAATCTCCAAGACATTGCTGGATCACAAAAAGGCAAATGGGTAGAAGAGCTGCCGAAGGTGGTATGGTCTCACAACACAAACGTATCAAGAGCCACTGGGTTCACTCCATTCAAGCTACTGTATGGAGAAGAAGCAATGATGCTAGAGGAGATCAAATACCAGAGCCTCCGCGTAATAAAACAGAACCTCGCAAAAGATGAAGAATACACCAAAGAGATGACTGAAGCATACAGGCTAGAGGCAATCGACAACATCAAGAAATACCAAGACCAAACCAAAAAATGGGAGGATGAAAAGTGGTCACTAAAAACATTAAAAATGGCGACTGGGTAATGAGCCGAGGCCAAACGCTCAAAACATAGGGAAACTACAACCAAAATGGGAAGGAACGTTCATAGCCAAGCGAGGCGGAAGGAAAGGGTCATTCTATCTACAAGATGTAGAAGGAAGAATGTCAACTCACTCCTGGAACATTGATAGCCTCAGGAAATACTACACATAGAATGTAAGGACTCCGTGTATTATAAGCGGAGGTCCGTAGATTTAAATTCCTGCAATTTACTTTTTCTGCAAAAACGGCTTGCACTCTTTTCCTCATAAAAGGGGCTCCAAATCAGAGGTGAGGTTTTTAATGGGGCAAGACCGCATGTAATTAACCTCTGAACATATAAAGAGGACCCAAAAAAAATACCCGTAATAGTCAAAAGCAGCCAGCACCGTGGCTGCAATATTCGACAACTATTCATGATTTACAAGGTCACTTCATGCCACCATTAAGAAAAATGAGAAGGCATGAAGCAACCTCCGGGAAATGCCAAAAGCCCTCAAAAAAGCCCTGGCATATCAGGCATCGAGGTAGGCAATCGCAACCACAAGTTGCGAAGCAAACCGGGGAAAGACCTGTGAACCAACTCAGGCACCGGTACCACAAAAAGCGAGCAACATCACACTCACCAGCAGTGACATCCAAAATACAATATTAAAATAAGCGGAGGTAACACACACATAGATATGAGTTCATGAAGTCAAGCAACCTCCGCATCATACACCTTCCAAAACGAAGGCAATATAATCACAAAAAATTAGGTTCAGGAACTGATAAGATCATTTATTATTCCAAAGTGGAGGCAATACATAAAGCAAGATCATTTATTATTCAACTTTATGCTTACAACAGATAAGGCTCATTGCGCCTTGCTCATAACAGGAACAATGTGCAAAGCGCACGTATTTAACTGCTAGACCAGAACGCACGACCTCTGGGTCAAGATATCTAGCCACTCCACCCAGTTAACTTGCTACCACAAGACATGGAAGTGGCCCGGAGGTTGCCAACACTTCAGCCTACAAAAAAGCAAAGAGTGCAGCCTCCAGAAGTACATTTGAAGGTAAGCAAACTAAGGCTCCTTGAAAAGCAGGCACTGGCGGAGGGAAGCCCTGATCAATCACGGAATACCCCCAATCGCCTCCCGGCCTCATACCACCCTGTGCCTCCGAAAACCCAGCTAGTTGAATCAAGTCCAACAGACGCTCGGTATGAAGAGAAGGAGGTGAACCTCCAATGCCAGCTTGTACATGACAAACTCCACAATCATCTATCAGCACACCACTTTGCACCTTCCATCGGCAAGCAACAACCGCATCCAAAATCCTTACATCAACCACACTAAATGAGATCACAGCTGGCCGCCATCTCCGAGGATACAAAGGCAATATAGGTAGAGTATCGTTGACAAACAGAAGCATCACCAGCTTTAACCGTTGGCAACAGGGTCACTGATGTAGCCATTCCATTACGAGTCCTTACACAGTACCAACGTAAGACAGCTCCTAGGGAGCACCATTAGTATAATGTACACAATAAAGCAGCCCAAATGACCAAAGGGGAATAGATCTTTTTATAAGGACCTCCCAAGCATCATTAAACCAACTGCAGCTACCTATCATTAAAGGAAACAAGCACCTATGTCATTTTGCCTCAGCAAGCAATGGACAAAAATCAAAAAATAAATAGCAAAGATACACAAAGTACACAAAGGGTACTATAAAAGAGGTAGAGCTCAAGGTCTGCATGCCTAAGCATTAGGAAAGGGCCAACCACAAGCAACTCCCCATAGCCAAAATCTGATTAAGGGAGATGGAGGAAGATGTGCACATACCGACAAAAATAATAAGATACCATGCAAGAATTTATAAGGGGGTTGGCGAAAGAAACATCCTGGAGACAATGAGGATTTCCGGGATAATGCCAAAGAAGTTAGCTGACAGCGCAAGCCAATCAGGATCATCGCCTGAACGGAGACAAGGGGGATACCGCGTAAGAACTCGTAAAGTCCCCCTATCTCTGCTAAGATCAACCCCAGCTCACCTCCGCAGATCAAGCATCAGGACGCACGGAGGCATAGCCGAAGGCCACAAAGTCAAACATAGCAATAAAAAGGTAATACACAGCAAAATCGACACCAACACTGGTCGAAAAGAAACAACGGTTGTAATACCCACCTTATGTTAACAATAAAGTAAAGTTATTAATACACAAATGTGCTTCAAAGTGGTTACAACCTTCGAGGAGGAAAGCAGGAATCACTTCCGGAGGCCACAACTGCAATCTGGCACGAAGGCCTCTGACTAATTCAAAAAGACCTCCGCAGCATAGCGGAGGTCGAAATAAACAAGCTCATGACAGTTCCATCACAACACTCAACCTCCGCACAAGCAAGAATAATTACAAAGGTCCAGTTGGACCACGCCATGCAAGAGAACGAGTAAAGCTAGAGCGCTTATCATCTAAGTCGCTGAGAAAAAAATCAAACATGTCGTCCACCGTGCGCCTAGGAAACGCCGACTTCCAATAATCCCACAGCTCGCCGCTAACGTAAACATCATCGCGCATAAAGGTAATAGGCTCGACCTCCTGCATAGGTCCCAAACTGCAGACCTGCGCAGGACGATTCGGCCATTAATAATTTTCAAAACCAAGAGTAACTTAAATTGTTCCTTACACGTGCGCGCCGGCACTAGGTCAGCAAAAGATAAAATATACACAACCACAAATCAAGATGAATTTTTACACCTCCTCTTCAGCGGTCAAGTTCTAAGGCCCCGTCCGAGCCCCCGGAGATGCTACCACTTGCTCCATCATGGCATCAGTCCCAGCACTTGCAGGAAGGACTTGAGTAGCGGAGGCACCAGTGTCGGCAGATCCCCAGGTGCATGCAGATGTGCCGCCAAAAGAAGTCGGGCCATGACCGCTACGCTTGCCATACTTTAGTTGCTAAAAAAGGCAGAAAATAAGAGAAGGAAATCGCCAACACAACTCTTACAACAAAATAAGATGGGAAAAACTAACCATACATACCATTTCACGAGTAACATTAGCCATGGCAACGGTCTTCGACCGGCTAAACTTAGACAAGAACTTCTCCATGATGCTACGTACGGTGGTCTTAACAAACTGATCCACTCTGCCAAGTTCACCAGGATCTTCTAGCTCAGGACAATCAAAATTCCCAATTTGAACAATGTCCTTAGACACAAAGAGCTTGCATAGACAGGTGGCGAAGATCTGTGCACTGAAATCGGAGACTCCGATCATAAACTCATTAAGCTTGTTGAGGTTCGCCTTGATCCAGGAAAAGATCCCAGAGGTAGAAGCCTCAGGATTAACCGGAGTTGCCACACCACCAAAAGCCCGGACAGCGGAGACGTAGGATTCAGCCACTTCCAGCCCGATCGACCTGGTGGTAGTCAGCGCCTTCTCAAGTTCTTCAACTTTAGTCTTAAGAGCCGCTGTCAACTGCCGTTCAGCATCCACTTCCTGGTGCAGGAGAATCAAAATCTCAGCAGCTTTGTTCGCTCATTGATTGGCGGTGGCCTCCGCTTCTTTGGCAGCAGTAAGAGACTTCTTTAAGTCATCAGATTGAACCCAAGAGTTGATAGCTGCTTCTCCAAACCAGAGGCCTTCTGAGCCATTTGTTCCTTCTCGTGGGTTTGAGACTCGATCTCCGCCTTCAAAACCTTGATAGCATCATCCTTTTTGACCAGTTCAGCACCACTACTGGTCTCAACGGCCATGGACAAGGCGGTGCTCTGGAGATAGCGACAAAGCAATGCCAAAATCAAATACATGAGAAAGAGAAGGTAAAATATATATATATAGTTAAGAACAGAGAAAATAAAACCAAACTCACAATAACATGATGATTAATGTTGACATTCATCAAGGTTTGAAGTGGCAGCCTAGCTAGACGCTGGTACAGGTCTCAACCCATAGCATCAGTCAGCTGGTCAATACCTTGAGCCCAGCCAAGGAGGGCACTTATGCCCTCATCGGGATAGCTGCTAGACGGGAAAGACCCAGAGCCAACGACGTCCACCGGAGGTTGCGGAGCCGTAGGCATCGTCTTAGTAACTGCCCCTCCATGAAATGGTGCATCAGGCACCGGAGGCGGTGGAAGGGTAGTCTAAGTGGCCTCAGCAGTGAGGCTATCTGAAAGCAGACACAAAAAAACACAAGTCACACAAGGAAACAAGAAAATATAAAATCTCAAAAAACAGCATATACATGCTCACCGAGCAAGGAAACTTCCCCATCAGAGGCATAACCACAAGAAACCTTCAAAGTTAGGAAATCCACATAGGTCATACTCCGAGTAAGAATGTTACCTTGACTCAAGGTGTAGGCATCCTCGTGGACCTCAGTATCCTCCACTCCAAGTTGGGCAGTCTCCGCTAGCTTCTCAGCACGATGAGCTGTAACACCAGCCTCCTCCAATTCATCCTCATCAGAACTGGTGTCGAGATACACACTGGCAAATGGCTTCATAGAAAGCTTAGGGGACGCCCTTTCAACATGCTGAGGTAGAGGATCAGCAGGCGGCAAGATAGGTCAAACCGAAGGCGAACTGGAGGTATCAATTGCTAAAGCATGGGACACCTCCGGGGAAGAAGCAGGCGACGGAGACCGCCGAGACGGGCCCTCGGAACTAGGCAACGCCAAAGTGTCAGCTTCCGTCAGAGTCTCAGTCTCTACTTTCGGATTAGCAATGATGTTCCCTTCTTCATCATAAAGATCTTCAAAAACGCCCTCCATCTCCTCAAATTCAGCGGAGGCTTCTTTCTGTTTCTTTGAGCCTCCGCGCGTCAAAGCGTTAGCTTTTCTTTTCTTCCCCTCAGTGGCCTTCGTAGCAGCGCCGGCAGCAGTCAATTTTTTCTTCTCATTCTTTTTCTTCAACTTCTCAGGGAGCTCACGCTCAGTGTAGTGAATGCCAAGCCCTCAAAGACCCTATTGAGGCGAGGCATGGTACCAGTTTCAGACCTCCAGGTGAGATATTCCTTTTCAGAAACTTAACCAAGTATTTTGATAGCCTTCTACTCTGTGGCACGGACAAAGTCCTCATTGCTCTGACCCTCAGGGAGCTGCAGCCCAAAGTGCGGACACGGGATCCTGCTAGCCACACCAAAATCAGGAAGATCTAGTTTCTGCATGATAAATTTCTTCCTGTCTTTGCTGCCAAGCAGGGGCCAGAAATTAGAGGCAATCATCTCCTCCACAAGATCCCTTCCTCTAGAATAATGGCAGGCATCAGCAAATGCTCTGGTGCAAGACTTCCTTTTCTCAGAAACAGTTACCTCTGGCTTGATGCTAGTGTGTGGGTCCATTCGGGTCATAACAGAGGCGAAGGGAAAAGTAATGATCCTTTGACCATGCTCTCCGACTCCAGAAGCATCAGAAGTCTTCACATAAAACCAGTAGTCCATCCAGTCAGCAGGCTCCCATTTCCCCCTCTGGCACCAAGAAATAGCAATTTTTGCCTTGCCCTTGCCGGGATTCCTCTTGGCCATAAAGCTACACGATGCGAACTGAGCAAGCTTTGTACCAATGTACTTTAGCTATTTCTGTAACTCATAAAACTCTGCAAAAGTGTTTATACTGATCCCTCCACCGTACGACTCGACAGCCCAAAGGGATTTACTCATATTTAGAAATGCATGAGGGGTCATATGATGAAGCTGTACGTCAAAACACTCAAGTACATATCGAATGAAGTTGCAGCAGGGGAAGCAAAGACCGCAGTGAAGAAGTCCCTGAACACAATGGCTTCATCTCTCTCAGGTAGCGGGACAGTCTACTCACCTGGAGGTCACCCGCGGCCACCAGGAATATAACCCTTCTCTTCGAGGCCATCGATCATCGCCTGGGTCATCAAGCTACGACCGAAGTCGTAGTTGACCTCCGAATCAAATAAGGCGCTCTTTGGAGGCATTAGATCACTAGGGGAAGCCTCAACGTCAGATAGCGACTCCTTGAGATCCCTAGCCTCTGCAGCAGCCAGCATGCACTGCTCGAAAAAATCTAGGAAGCCTCCAACTCTGACACCCTGGAAACGGGAATAAGGGCCAGAGAACGGACGACGATGCACGCAGTAGGGGCGTTCAGGTGCCACGGTGGCAGGATGCCAAGGCAAAACTAGAGCGGAGGCAGCAAGTAGCAGAACAAACTACACGGTGGCGAGCGAAGGGGAGTACGGGTCATTTTCACCGCCTACCCCCTTATATAGGCAGCGAAGTGGCGCCTCGACTGGACCTAACCCTCAAGGGGGGAATGTTGGGGGTGTGCCCCGGGACCGGAGGGGCTTGTTACCTCCGACTTGTGTCTGACTGACAGTTCCAGTGTATCTATCTTGTTCATGTCCGCTGGTTCTAGAGAGAAGCCCCTGGAGGTTAGATCTCCGCTGGGAAGCCTCCGCGGAGGCCATGGAGCCGATCGACGGCGGAGGTCCGGTGGCGATGACCGTCGCTCAAACGGAGGCTGATCGATGGAACCTCGACTCCCCCGGAGGCTCTGCGCGAAGGAGGCGGCAACCCGAGACTGCCTTCATCAGGACGACGCGCCGGGCCAAGCTGGGGGCCTTGTGAACAAGTAGTGGGCTTAATGGGCCTCTCGCCGGTAGTGATGGGCCAGCCTACCCCTAGGAGGCCCACGTGTAATAGGGTCAGTGTCTAGGGTTTTAAAACTCTCATTGGAGGCACGCTTGTACTTTTAGTTTTGAGCTGGGGAGCCACTATAAAAGGCCATATCCTCTGTGTAATTAAGGGGGTTGCTGGTAATAGTTACAATGTGTAACTTACCCTAGGGCTCACTTTGTACTTTCTCATTAATTTATCGACAAAGAGTTATCTTGATCATACCTGTTCATCGTATCCCGAACCTGCTGGAACCGTGTTCCAACAGACACAATAACCATAAGAGTTTTAACTTGAGCGAAAAATAGTAGCAGTCAACAAAATAAGGTTAAAAACTAATAATTCAGATTTATGACTTAATATACATGATACAACAAAGGTCATTACAGTTATTGGCAAGGTTTCAAACTAATCGCATATTAAAGTATACAGGGTGCCATGCAAAGTAAAAATGATATGCATGAAAAATGTACAAGTGAATCACTTGCAAAAAATTAATTGATAAGACTATAATCATTAGATATAGACCATAAAGTTCCTATTGTGTATTTTAGAGAAATCAAATAATTAAAAACATAAAATTTAATATAAGTAAATTTTTATTATCAAATATATTAGCAGTATATCTTTCACTAATAGTGCTTCTACATGAATCCAAAAGAACTATCCATAGATCCGTCGTTACCTTGTTTGGTCAAAATCGATACGTCGGCCGACTGACCCATTTTGGCCAATCAGGCCAATATTTTTTGCACACTGCTTCTTCTAGAAGCATAGTAGTACATCATGTCAATACATATGTTTGCATTTGATACCGATATGTACATGGAAAAACAAGTTATTTCACACAAAATCATTCATGGTTGGCTTATCTCGTTTCATATGTAGTGATGTTTTTTACTATAAAAAAGTTGAAGAAATCATCGTCAACAGTCACACATGTAAACCGATGTGAACAAATAAATTTTAGTTATTTGTAGACCACCGCGAACAAATAAATAATCTTTACATCATATTGTCTGGTTTTAGACTATAGAACAACTAGATTGGATTGAATCGGTCTTTAATCATTTTGTATTTCGGTAGGTTTGGATTTGAACTTTTTTCCATGGATTTATACCTATGGATATGGAAGATAGTCCGTTGTCATTATTATCCAATTCAATGGACCGCCGCCTAAGGTCATTAACAATTTTATTACGTGGAAAGGTACTTGAATCCACAAAATACGAAGCAAAACGAAAGCACGAGGAATCGTCTCTATATGTAAAGGCTAAATATAAAATATGGGTACAAAGGTTCTTGACATCTGACGCACTATATATACACATATTTTTTTTCTTACCGACTAAATAATATGATGGACGGGTGTGGCTTTATGGCTCATGGCTGAAGTAGCAAAATTGAAGCACGCTACCAGCTGATTACCCACGCTCGGTCGTGTATTCAGACGGGGTGTAGTAGCTTGCGACGCACTAACAGTTGACTTGGATGGTTGACCCGAGAGTCGAGGAGTCGAGGACTCATCGCCCATTTAAGTAAGCTACTGCGGTCCTATGCAAACACACACTGCTCCCTTGGATTTCTATTCTACGGCTACTACTGCTCCCGACACCCAAATTTGTGTGCGAGTTATGTGTTCTTTCATTCTTCCGTGTCCATGAATCTTAGTTGTGTCGTATTTCAGTTATGCGTCCGATAATGCATAAAGAAAAAGATAACGCATATCAATTACCATTCTCCTCCAGACGTGGATCGGAAAGCATCGTTTCAAACGCCGGTAACGACGTCATGACTGTAGCATTCACCGTAAGTTTTCCTTTCTTAGTGGATTCATCATTAAAAAAAAAGTGTCCGCAGCATCTTCATTTCTTTCGTCAAACCAAGTATCGGCAACACTTCTCGACTTTTGCATTGTTACATGGTGTGCTGTTTAGTTCCAAGCTACTAGAAGCACCACTTCGTCCGCCACTTCGTCGTCAGGAGCAGCTGTAATGGATAGGCGTCTCCTAGAAGCAGCAACGACTGGAGAAGCAACAGCTATGCACGACCTGGCTTCACGGGAGCCGGGAGTCCTCCTTGGAACCACTCCACGGGGAAACAACTGCCTCCACATCGCTGCCATACATGGCCACCAGGGGTTCTGCGAGGGTGTCCTGAAGCACGACGAATATCGTCTTCCTCTACTCAAGGCCACCAATGCCGATGGCGAGACACCGCTGCTTACCGCCGTGGCTAGGGGCCGGGCCGATTTAACTTCTGTTTTAAATAGGTTCTGCCGTGATCTACAGCTGATGGATACGATCTTGAAGCAAGACAAGCACGGATTCAACGCGCTGCACCATGCCATCTGCAGCGGACACAGGAAGCTCGCACTCGAGTTGATAGAAGCAGAGCCTGCCCTGTCACGTGCTGTGAACAACTATTACCAGTCACCCATGTACACCGCGGTGATGAGAAATTATGGGGACGTCTTGGAGAAGCTGTTGGAGATTCCTGATTCAGCTCATCGGGGACCCCGTAGGTGCAATGCTCTCCATGCTGCTGTGACAAGTGGTAATGCAGGTGAGACCTCATGCATACAGCTTTTAAATGGAATAATTTGGATTGTAATTTGTTACTTTTCTTCACCTGTTTCTTGCGTTGGTTTGCTTTCAGTTATGGCTAAAAAGGTTATGGAGGCACTTCCAGGGCTAGCCAGACAAGAAAATGAAGATAAGCGTACACCAATGCATCTGGCCGCAAAAGAGAACAAGATTGACGTGCTTACAGTATTGATGCAACATGACCCGTCTTTGGGTTATCTAACCTCCACAGATGGCTCCTCTCTTCTTTGTATCGCAGCAACTACGGGCAGTGTTGGTGTTGCTCAAGAGCTTCTTAGACATTGTCCAGATCCTCCCTTTTCCCACGCAACGGGTTCGACATGTCTTCACATAGCTGTATCATCTGTTCAGGCAGATTTTGTGAGGTTTGTTGTGAGGTCTCCACAACTTCGGCATCTTGTTAACCTGCCTGATACCAAAGGAGAAACTGCTCTGCAACTCGCAAACAGAATCATGCCAACATATTCCACAGGACAAAGACTAACTATGGTGACCATAGTGGCCTTGTTACAGCCCCACCTTAATAATCCAAGCAACCACACAGAGCATTTAACATCGGTACGTATTGTTTATCCGTATATGATTTCAATTTGTCAAAAAAACATACTCCTATCTGTTTGTAAAATATCATCCGTGTGAGACCTTAGGGGATGGACCGATTCCTGGAAGCAGCAGTATGCGGCCATGTCGCCGAAATGAGGCACCTGTGTCTGCATGTTCCGGGCGTGCTGGATGGAACTACTCATGAGGGGAACACATGCCTCCACATCGCTGCCATCCATGGCCACGTGGTGTTCTGCAAGGAGGCCCAGGCTATGAATCCGTCACTCCTCAGCACCATCAACTCGGACGGCGAGACCCCTCTGCTCGCCGCCGTGGCCAGCGGCCGTGTCTCTGTAGCTTATGTTTTGCTCAGGTGCTGCCGTGAACAGCAGCTGAGCGAGGTGATCCTGAAGGAAGACAAGCGTGGATGCAACGTGCTACACCATGCTATACGCAGCGGACACCGGAAGCTGGCGGTGCAGCTGATACAAGCAGAGCCTGCCCTGTCGCATGCTGTGAACCAATACGACGAGTCACCCATGTTCATCGCGGTGATGAGAACTATGAGGATGTCTTTGACAAGCTGTTGCAGATTCCTGATTCTGCTTATGGAGGAGGCTGTGGCATGAATGCTCTGTATGCTGCCGTGAGAAGCGGAAATTCAGGTGAGATCGGGCAAACTAAACTAGAAAAGAGTGCGATATGTAGGCAAAAACTCATTTTTAACTAATATATATACAGTTGCCATTTTTCCATGGTTGCTCACCGTCCTTACTGCATGCTTGATTCGCAGCCATCGCTAAGAAGATTATGCAGACACGTCGTTGGCTCGCCAGAGAAGAAGACCATATTAAGACCACTCCAATTCATATGGCTGTAACTTGGGACAAGATTGACGTGCTAACCGTATTGTTGGAACATGATCGGTCTTTAGGGTATGTACTCTCCTTAAACACTCTCCCTCTTCTTACAATTGCTGCAGATAGAGGCCATGTTGGTGTTGCTCGAGAGCTTTACGTGTCTGCACACAGCTGTATCGAATCAAAAGACAGAGTTTGTAGATTTTATCCTGGGTTTACCACAATCTAGTAGACTCGTTAACATGCGAGATCAATATGGAAATACTGCTCTGCACATCGCAGTCGAAAAGTGCAATCCGAAGATGGTCAGTGCTTTACTGCGTCGCCAAGACATCGATGTCAAATTGCTTAACAACTACGCCTGCTCAGCAAACGGGAAGTTACCCAAAGACGACCTTACCAAGACTTTAAACTGGGTGCGTATGTTTTTTTTCATAACGTCAGTCCACTTAATCAGTATGCATATTTGCCAATATTCTGCAATGTCACATATATTGTTTTCCTACCATCCATGCATGTTCACTTCTGGAATCCGACTAGTCCTTTGTACTCCCTCCGTCAAAATTCTAGTTCACTTTAATTTTTTTTGACATAAATTTTGCTACGTACTTGATAAACAATATATATAGATATATAGCAAAATACATGTACCAAAAAAATCAAAGTAAATTACCATTTAGAACAAAAGGAGTATCAATTATTAGTGCATACTACAATATAAAGAACGCCACGTGCAGGTGCAGTTAAATAGACCCACAAATAACTAAGTTCAAATAAAACAATGACATTAGAACTAAATGACTATTTTGATTCCAGCAACTATGACAAAAGACTACGGAGTTGTAGGTTTTCATTTTTTTCATAAGTGTTATAATAACTAATTATTGATGGAGGCACCATTACCAAATTATTTCTTTAAACTTATGCAGAACGAAGTGTCTATGCTTATGCTGGAAGCTGATCCCCAAGATGCTCCTACTATTTTTAATCTCCACGAGGAGGTCAAGCGTAAAGTAACCGACCTATCAAGGAAGGGCATCAAGTCGCTCACTCAGACATACACAGGCAACACTTCCCTAGTCGCGATCCTCATCGCTACAATTACCTTTGCTGCTGCATTCACTTTGCCCGGAGGATATAGCACTGACGCTGGAAACGAGGGACTTCCCATCATGGCAAGGAAGACTGTGTTTAAGGCATTCTTGATCTCTGACACATTGGCAATGTGCTCCTCATTCGTTGTTGCCTTCATATGCATCATAGCAAGATGGGAGGATCTTGAGTTCTTGCTTTACTACAGGTCTTTTACCAAGAAGTTGATGTGGCTTGCTTACATAGCAACCACCACAACATTTGCAACTGGTTTATACACTGTTCTGGCTACTCGACTCTCATGGCTGGCTGTTGCGATCTGTGCTCTCACGTCACCGCTGCCCATTCTTACTAAGCTTCTTGGTGAATAGCCCATCTGGAACGAAATACGGGCATATATGCCTGCTCGCGAAAAAAAATGGCCCATCTGGAAACTGAGATTTAGGTTGGGTCAGACATTTAAATCGGAGCTCCTCAATATGCTCTAGCTTCATCACCTTCAGTTATTGGTTTATCTGCTTTCCTGTTTTTATGTTGGAAACAAGAAGAAACAACAAGTTTTTGCAGCTTTCCTGTTTTTGCTGAACCCTGTTCTCATTCGGATGCAAGCACTCCACACCATTGAATCCACATATGGACCTCTTTGTATTGTTATTGAATGTCCATTCTCACTTATTGTCTCGATCAGGATTAACTGATGCCTTCAGCTTCTTCAGACATTGGGGTCCTGGTGCTGTTTGGTTCCGACCGTGAGTGTGGCAACTACTAGTAGCTGTTAGAGGGAACTGTAAACGCTGTTTGTTTGGTCGGCGACATGAATGCTACCTGTTCTTCTTGTCGACCACAGAGAAAGAGGACGTGGCTTCTTCTTCATCTTGGCTGGTGTGCAGGCAGAGGCCTGGGCGAGCTTGTTCTCTGGCCGGGATCGTCGCCAGGGCCTCGACGAGCATCTTGGATTCTTGGGCGGGCGCAGGGAGCGCGGCCTCTGGCGCCTCGGCACTTGGCGACGGGAGTTGCCGCAGGGGCCTTGGGGATTGCCAGTGCCGCTGCGTGAAAGGGGGTTGCCTCGGCAGTAGAAATCGTCGGCGCCGCTGCGGAGTCGCCGCGGGGTGGCAGATACGGCGGCAGGGGACGCGGGGCGCGGGAGAGCCGAAGAGGCGGGCAGACCGCGGGCGACGCAGATGGGAGGGCGCCCGTGCCGTGCCCTGCCCTGCCGTGCGAGCACAAAGCGGCGGCAGCGGCGCTGATTTCTCTACTCCGCGATGGGATCCCGCTGGTAACGAATTTGTGTTAGGCTTGGGCCGCAACTATTTACACTTGCCCTGATCACAAACAAACTATACCAATCTTAAAAGTGACTATAATAAATCCATAATATTACTATACATTACATGCTCACATGATTTTTTTAGAGTTAAAGGGTGGCCCCCGGCCTTTCATTCAAAAGACCATAACCGTTTAGGTTCATACAGACTTACAGAACAGAACGGACCAACGTCCACAACGATAGGAAACAAGAACAAACTACTGCAAAGTTGCCCTAGAATAACAGCCACGACTCCAGAAGGCTGAAAACAACTCCTCGGGATTACATTCCCCAGGCCTCCCGCATCCCTTCAAAGTTGAGCCACAGGTTCTCTCGATTAGCTTTCTCCAGGTCGTCGATCAGCATTGCTTCGATCACATCTAGTAAGGACTTTGTGTTCCAGTCATTGGTTGACTGAAAAAGCAGCATCTTCTCCATGGTTTTCACCTTGCTACTCCATTCATCAGATGCGGTCTTGAGGCGATCAACTTGAGCTTGTCTAATCTTTTCATGAACTCCAAGGTGTACTCCTTTGGACACAGAGCGCTCCAATTTTGGATCATGGTCACCACCTTCAGTAGTAACACACGTCCATCCTTCCATAGAAGGCCCTGAAAACATAGACTATTCCTCAGTTTCTAAAGCCCCCACAGGGCAGCAGCACAAAACATATTTTCTACCATGAATCTTTTATTACTTAGCCATATAGTACCAACTGAAACAAATTCATCACCAACATGTTTATCGAAGACTTCAGACATAAAGTTCCAAAGTTGTTTGGCAACAACACGGTCAAAGAATAGATGGTGGATAGACTTTGGTTCAGTATAAAACAAACAAGAAAGATCTTCCACCTTCTTTCCAATTGCTAAATTATCTCTAGTGAGAAGCTTATTCTTGGACAGAAGCCAAAGGAAGAAGGGGACCCTAGGGGAAACCCTTAAGGACCAAACAGCAGGAGTGTGAACTGGTATGATTACTCTAAAATTAATGATCTTATACAAAGACTGAGACGAATAGATGCCATTAGTATTATATTGCCAGACCAGAGAATCTTCAATCTCAGTTACAACAATAGTAGAGGCAAGTTGGATAATTTCTAGCCATTTATTAAACAGATTTTCATCAAAGCATCTTATAAAGGTGCATTTGAGGTTTTCTCCATCCCAAAGGGAGACGACAATGGCAGACTTTTCATTAACTAGTATGTACACATCCCAATATTGGATAGGTAGACTAGAAGTTCCCAGCCAATTGTCCTCCCAGAATTTACATTTCCTACCATTCCCTAAAGCCCATCTGTAACCCATTTTTGCTGCAGAAGCAGCCCAAATCATACTCTTAAATAATTGAGAGGCCCCAGTAGTAGAACTATAAAAAATGTTAGGTTTATCAGTCTTGTATTTAAAATCTAAGAACTGTCTTTAAAGATTCTACCCATCTAGGTTATACCTTCTAATACAGGAGGCTAACGAGCATATATTTAGGTCTCTAATACTAGGAATACCTAAGCCTCCAATGTCCTTCAGCATACTCATACTCTCCCAGTTAGCCAAGTGAAACTTATGGGCAGCTGGATCATCATTCCATAGACAATGAGCCAAATGAGAGTTAATAATTCTAATGGCCTATTTTGGGAACTTCACAAAGGAGAGTAAGTAAATGGGGATACTAGCTAGACAAGATTTGACTAAGATTAGTTTAGCTGTATAAGAAAGTAGTTTGTCTCTCCACCCAGCCATCCTTTTCAACATTTTATCAACTATAGGTTGTATATCCTCTCTTCTTAACTTATCATGATGCAATGGGACACCTAAATATTTCATAGGTAAACTACCAACAGGGCAGGAAAATAAGTGAGCTAAAGAGTGAGCTACATCAGGACTAATGTTCATAGGAATCAACTCACTTTTATGGAAGTTGATCTTCATCCTAGATAATTGCTCGAACCACATCAGTATACCTTTGAGATTCTTAACATATCCTTCCTCTACTCTAGAGAAGAGGATGGTGTCATCTGCATACTGGAGTGAGATGACACCACCATCTCTAAAATTATCAGCTATACCCTTAATCAGACCCTTTTCAGCACCTGTTTGTAACATTCTAGTAAGAACATCACCAACCAAGTTAAATAGTAGAGGGAAAATGGGGTCTCCCTGTCTAAGACCTTTCCCAGGTTTAAAATAGCTACTTTCTTCTCCATTCAAGTTGATACCTACAGAGCCACCTATGACTAAATGTCTAATCCAAGTTACCCACTTGTCACAAAAGCCTCTAGATTCCAGAATTTCAAAAAGAAAATCCCAATTGGCCTTGTCATACGCCTTTTTATAATCTAACTTCACAATGAGCCCCGGCTCTTGTGACTTATGCAAGCTATGTACTAATTCATGAGCTATCAAAACGCTTTCCATGATGTATCTCCCTTGTATGAAAGCACTCTGTTGCGGAGAAACTATCCTATTGATAATCCTCCTTAGCCTAAGAGTCAGCACTTTAGAGAAAATCTTAAAGCTATAATTAATTGGACTAATAGGTCTAAAGTTCTTCATTGATCTAGCCTCCTCTACCTTAGGAATAAGAGTAATCATTGCAAAATTGGGCCTCTTTAAATCTAATCTACCATTGTAGAAATCGTTGAACATATCCATCATATTTGTCTTAACCAAGTCCCAAAACTTATGATAAAACAAAAAGGAGAACCCATCTGGCCCAGGGGCTCCCTCTGCATAGCAGCTCCACACTGCATCCTTAATTTCTTTTTTAGAGAAAGGAGCCGTGAGAATCTCATTTTCACTATCCAAGATAAGGTCCTCAGGGTTCCAGAAGTTATTATCTAAAGAGATGTTAGGTCTATCTTCTTTCTTAAAAAGAAGTTTATAGAAATCTACTGCCACCTGCATCATACCTTCTTGGTCTTCTACAGGACCATTTGGACCTTCTAGCACTACAACCTTATTTTTCCTATTCCTTTGGTTAGCAACTGTGTGGAAGTTGCAGTGTTTCTATCACCTTCCAGAATATTTCTATCCCTAGACCTTTGTCTGGCCTTTATTTCCTCTAAGGCCTAAATTTTGTCTATCTCTTTAGCCACATGATTCATTCTGTCTTGTTCAGGAGCAGACAACCCTTTATCATCTTGTTCCGCCTCTAAGTGATTATATTCTAGGACTAACTCAGCTTTATACTTGTTAAGCCTAGCAACTTCATTCATAGCCCAGCCTCTAATCATCCTACGTAAACTTCTAATCTTAAATTTCCACCTATCCAAACTCCCAGACACATTACAAGGAGTTTTTCAAGCTTTTACAACCAGATACACAAAGCCCTCTTGATGCAACCACCACTTTTCAAATCTAAAGATCCTCCTACCAAGAGGATCGTGGTCACTCGGTAGTCTATCTAGGCTGGAAACAGAAGCTAAAGGAAAATTATCTAGCCATTCAGTAGAAACAAAGATCCTGTCAAGTTTAGCCATGACTAGATGATCTTGATTATTAGTCCAAGTGTATTTTCTATTTGTAGCCTTAAGCTCCACCAGAGCCCATCTATTAACTCATTCATTAAACTCTTCAGACCACCTATAATTGATATTAGAATTATTTTTGTCAGAAGCGAGCCTAATCAAGTTAAAATCACCGCCTATAATAATAGGACCTTGCCAAGCACTCATAACAGAATGTAATTCATTAAGAAAGCTAGCTTTACCTTCCTCATAGGGAGAGCCATAAACTACTATCAACTTCCAACTAACTCTTGATTTCTTGTCTGTCAGCATGATACTAATGGAAAAATCTAAGGAACAAACTAAGGTTGCCTCAAACTTATCCTTATTACAACCAACAAGAATACCCCTAGCAGTTCTCTTAGCAGGCATACAAAACCACTCAAAAGGGGTGTAGCCAGTAATAGACTCTAGATAACCAGCAGTAAAGGATTCTTTTTTTGTTTCTATAATACCCACAAAATCAGCTTTAGAGCTATTGATCTTACTCCTAAGAGCTGGCAACCTACCAATCTTGCCCAAACCTCTAATATTCCAAAAAAGACCTATCATTTTCTATTTTTTTCCCTTTTCTAATATCTATTCTAGACCAAAGCTTTCTCTATTTCAGCTTCTAACATGTTTAGATCCTCCAGATCATTATCAAAAAATCTAGGAGTTCTAGTAGCAAACCGCTGATCTCCAAACCTATTCTTAGGACTAATATTAACAGCCTTGGAGTCTATGTTACCAACTTTCCTAGTCACTAAACTGCTAGCCTGATCAGGCCTAGCTGGTAAGGTAAAGGCATTAACATCAGCATCAAACTCAGCACCTACAGTCTTAAGACAACCATCAAAACTACAATTAGCAACAAAAACCTTACTCCTATCTAACTCAGATTCCAACATATGTAACACTACTCTATCACTGTCCAACGCCTCAGTTGGAACAGCCACATTGATACTAGCAGCAATATCTAACAAAGAAACAGCAGAGATATGTTCATGAGGTTTTTTACCTTTCTCAATCTCCAGATTATTCTTCCTTTTCACAGCTTGAGCTCTCTCCAACATTGTCCCAGCAGCTTGAGGCCTCTTGCTCTTCCTATCAGGGATGACTGGGCCAAAAGCCTTCTGATTCCCCTGAACCTTGTTTTTCTTGTTGTCTTTCACTTGTATAACCTCTGCATTAACCTCATTTTGCTGTTGCACCTGAGTAGGATTCCCCCCAGATTCAGCTTCATCCTTTTCCTTTTCTAAAACAGCTTCCACTGATGACAGTGGAAGTGCAAGTGCAACAAAGGTGCAAAGTTCAATCGCAAGCACAAACAAATAGTTTGGAACACCCTACAAGTGCACAGGTAGCTCACAAGAGATGAGCAGAAGTTTGAGATTCAATCCTCAATTATGGTGAAGAGAAACTAGTTTTGTACTTGCTCTCGGCTGCACAAATCCTGCTACAAGTACTTAAGGTAAAACTGTAAACGTTTCAAATGCTCATTAGCAAATTCGTTATAATAACTGGGGCAAAAAATTGAATCATAGCTTTTCCATTGTCCACCCCGATGGGTACTACGTATATAAACTAAAAATGGTCAACTCACCGGCCACCAGAGCACATCCCGAGCAAGTTCCTTAACCACCTTCTTAGCTTATTAGCACTAGAAATAATACTCACCACACCCTAGGTTCTAAACAAAGCCAAGTGTTGTCACGTTAACGAGCTGACCTTGATCCATTAACATACGGGCTAGTGTACTAATATGATACTCCGTACCTTAGCTTACATGAGGTCACATTATCAGTTGTATTTTCTATCTAGCTAGGCTGTGTGATCGGTGACGAATCACAATTTTACTCTATCAGTGTACTAATATGGGACAGCGCTGGCAAGTGGATTCCTCACCGCCCGGCGCAAGTGGACATAAATTTAATTGCTTACCACCACCGAACACATGCATGACAAAATTCTGGCTTCGTCATTCGTGGTATAAACCCAACCAACGTATAGCTGAGCTACCCTGGCAGCGTCATCACTCAGCATGTTATAATGGCTAATTTTATGAACTAATACGCATCAAACAATTCTTCTTCCTTCCGTATAAGTTAATTAAAATCTTAAAAAACACTATAATTATTCTTTCATTGGATCTGTGGCTCAAACACTAGAATAATTGTCATAATACTGGTTCACCAATTTATTATTTGCTGATCATGTTTTGAGCTACGAAACGTATATGTTATCTAAGACCTTTTATGATGCTTGGAATTGCTTCCTATTGCCTCCCATTATCTCCGTAAAATGTTGATTTTAATCATAAGGGGTATCCTAGTCACTGCACATAGCCCTAACCCTTGGTCACCCCACCACTGTGCCCCCCTCTCTGATCCGACCCCGACCCCGACCCTGCTCCCCCACGGCCTGACCATAGCGCGCACTTTGCTCTCGCCTTCACCAAAGCCGCCACCGCCGCTCTCGCACAACCGTGAAAATTCTCCCCAAGCATTGTAAAAAATCTCATGTTATATCATGTTGTGTGTGTGAGAGAGAGAGAGAGAGAGAAGCAAATATGGATGGTAACAGGACAACCCTTCCTTCCAAAGGTTGTGGAAACAAGATTTTAACGAGCAGCTCAGATGATGAGGAATACTTTCACATGCCCATGCATTTCTTAATGTGCGCCATCCCATAGTCCTTTGAACATCTAACTGACTAGTACACCCTCCCATCATAAAGAATAATTGTCGCCATTGACTTTTTAATAGCCCTTGAGTTCAAACTTTGTTCACTAAGACCGTTAGCAATTCATTTGCCCTCTCGGCCTTCTAGTGTAGTGTCCGACGGGTCGACATCTCACGCTTGGGAAAAGTTTGTACCATCGGCTATTCAATGTAAAGACCGCCGGTATCACTAAAAACTGTTGGCAATTAATTTGCCCTCTCGGCCATCTAGTGTAGTGCCCGACAAGTTAACATCTAACACTCGGTAATTTGGTGTACCGTCGGCTATTCCATAAATAGACCGATGAGGGAGATTGTAACCATCGATAACAAGTTAACTGTCGGCCATTTACGGTTTCCCCAACTACCCGACGACGATTATACATCCCTGTCGGCATAGGTTGTGTTTCTAGTATAAGCATAATATTATCGAAAGAGGTGTCTTTCAAAGAAAAATCTACAACAAAATATTTTTGAAAAGTATCGACACAGTAACCACAATTTAGTTAAAGTGTCGATTGTTTCTGATCCTAATACGCAAGTCATACGCATTGATAGTAAGAGTTAAGTGGGCTGTACACGTTTTTCCAAGCAAGCGCTTCACAACTGGCACAAGTGGATCAACTTGTCTTCAAACAATTTGGAGGGTTTTGAATTTGACATAAACAAAACGAGCGGCGATGGGATCTCGAGTTCCACAAGAATTAATGGATCCTGAATAGTGAATGATAATTGGGGCAAGGGTTAAGTTGATCAGCTTGTCCGTTGTGCCCAATGGTTGACTCACTGGAGTTGACTCACCGATGGGTACAGGGTACTATATAACCTCAATGGTTGACTCACCGAAGTTGCTTCTGACTACGGCTTCTGCTCCGGCCCTCTGTCTACTGTACGTAGGTGACACTCACTCTTTTTTTCATCGACTCCATGCCTTTTTCCATCTCCTTTTTTCCCTTTCTGTACGTACATAATCTGACCACTTCTTTCAGTGTTCATAGCTGCACTACATCTTACCACTCTTAATTTCAGTCACTCTCTTTCATAGGAGAAAAGGCTGCCGGGATCGATGGACAGGCGGCTCCTCTTAGCAGCCGTATCTGGTTCTGAGGAAGAAATCAACCTTCTCCCTGTTGATGACCCAACACTTCTTCTTGGAACCACTCAACAGGGGAACACCTTGCTCCACATCGCCTCCATCCATGGCCACCAAAGGTTCTGCGAGTTTGTCCTGACTCTCAGCCAGTGTGGTATTCCTTTAGTCGAGGCCATCAATGCCGATGGCGAGACGCCGCTGCTCGCCGCCGTGGCTAGGGGCCGTGCCACTTTAGCTTCTATTTTACTTAGGTTCTGCCTTGAGCACCAGCTGAGCGACACGATACTCAAGCGAGATAACAGTGGATTCAACGCACTACACCATGCCATCTGCAGCGGACACAGGGAGCTCGCACTGCAGCTGATAGAAGCAGAGCCTGCTCTGTCGCAAGCTGTGAACAATGATAACGAATCACCTATGTACAGCGCGGTGATGAGAAATTATGGTGACGTCTTGGAGAAGCTGTTGGAGATTCCGGATTCAGCTCAGGGGGGAGCCCATGGCCACAATGCTCTGCATGCTGCCGTGACAACTGATAATGCAGGTGAGACCCATGCATACAGATAACTGAATAATTAGGATTGTAAAATTCGTTACTTACTTCACAGGAACGTCGTCATATCTAAAAACTATCATCAGCTTTGTTCACCTGTTTCTTGCCTTGATTTGCTTTCAGCCGTCATATCTAAGAACTATCGTCAGCTTTGTGCACCTGTTTCTTGCCTTGATTTGCTTTCAGTTATGGCTAAAAGGGTTATGGAGGCACGACCGGGACTAGCCACAGAAGAAAATGAAGATGAGCACACACCTATTCACCTGGCTGTAATTAATAAAAAGATTGACGTGCTTACAGTATTGTTGCAACAAGACCCGTCTCTGGGTTATTTAATCTCCTCAGATGGCTCCCCTCTTCTTTGTACCGCAGCATCTGAGAGCAATGTTGGTGTTGCTAGAGAGCTTCTTAGACATTGTCCTGATGCTCCCTACTACGACGCAACGGGTTTGACATTTCTTCACATAGCTGTATTGTTTGGTCAGGCAGATTTTGTCAGATTTGTCCAGAGGTCTCCACAACTTCAACATCTTATCAACAAGCCCAATGATAGAGGAGAAACTGCTCTGCAACTCGCACAAAGAACCATGATGAAAAACATAGTCTCTGTTTTACAGTTGACGTCGGTACGTTTGGTTTCTCTGTGTAACTTTCAATTGTTAACATACTCCTATTTGTTTGTAATATTAACTGTACTTTCTCAGGGGATGGAACGACTCGTGGAAGCATCAGTATGTGGTCATGTCGCAGAAATGATGCTCCTGCATCAGCATGATCCGGGCGTGCTGCTTGGAACCACTCCTCATGGTAACACATGCCTCCACATCGCCGCCATCCATGGCCACGAGGTCTTCTGCAAGGAGGTCCAGGCTCTGAATCCGTCACTCCTCGCCGCCGTCAACTCGGACGGCGAGACCCCTCTGCTCGCCGCCGTGGCCAGCGGCCGCGTCTCTGTAGCTTCTGTTTTGCTCAGGTGATGCCGTGATCAGCAGCTGTGCGAGGCGATCCTGAAGCAAGACAAGCACAGATGCAACGTGCTGCACCACGCCATACGCAATGGACACAGGGACTTCGCACTGGAGCTGATACAAGCAGAGCCTGCCCTGTCGCATGCTGTGAACCAATACGACGAGTCACCCATGTTTATCGCAGTGATGAAAAACTATAAGGATGTCTGTTGGAGATTCCAGATTCTGTTGACGGGGGACCCAATGGCTGGAATGCCCTGCATGCTGCAGTGAGAAACGGCAATTCAGGTAAGCGAGAGCTGCCAAGTATCTTGAAAATTAAGGCCTTATTTCGACGTAGTCGGACTCGCATCAACAAGTTCTACCTTAATCCATAACATGTGGATTGATGTGAATCCGATAACATCGAAACAAGGTCTAAATAAAATCTGTACAAGAGAGCAATATATTTGTTACCACCTGATCGTTAACATAAAGTCTCATTGTTCCATGGTTTGCCTTGATTTATAGCCATTGCAACAAAGATTATGGAGAGACGTCCTGCTCTGGCCAGAGAAGTAAGCAAGGATGACAATCCTCCAATACAGCTGGCTGCACTTTGGAACAAGATTGGCGTGCTGAGAGTACTGTTGGAACATGATCGGTCTTTAGGGTATTGGTTCTCCTCACGTGGTTCCCCACTTTCTTGTTGTGCTGCATTTAGAGGCCATGTTGATGTTGCCCGAGAGCTTCTTAAACATTGTCCAGATGCGCCGCTTGTTGCAACAAATGGCCGGACATGTCTGCACATAGCTGTATGGTCAGAACACCTGGAGTTCGTAAGATTTGTCCTGAGTTCACCACGGCTCCAGGAACTCATTAACATGCGAGATGAAAATAACAATACTGCTCTTCATCTTGCAGTCCAAAAGTGCAATCCGAAGATGGTCACTGCTTTAATGTTTCACCCAGACATAGACGTCAGGGTGCTTAACAACAGGGGAGCTACAGCAATCTGGGAACTATATGGTGCCACTGACCGTTCCAAGACGTTAAACTGGGTATGTTGTTTCTTTTCATAAATTATTACTACTTTAATTACTCCACGATAAATCAGTACTGATGCCATTCTTATGCACACGAGTGCATGGATCCATCTTCCTCACCTGAAACATCGATTTGAGACTATCATCGTTACTAAGCTACTTGCATCTTTCTATGTGCAGAATGAAATTTCGATGCTTATGTTGAAAGCTGATCCTCCAGTCGCAACAGATATTCCTATTCTCTGGAGGGAAGCCCACGATAGAGTGACAAAATCTTCTTGGGAGCATATCAAGTCGCTTACTCAAACATATACAGGCAACACCTCCCTGGTGGCGATTCTCATTGCCACCATTACCTTTGCTGCTGCTTTCACTTTACCCGGAGGATATAGCACTGATGCTGGAAACGAGGGACTTCCCATCATGGCGAGGAAGATTGCGTTTAAGGCATTCTTGATCTCTGACACATTGGCAATGTGCTCCTCATTTGCGGTTGCCTTCATATGCATCATAGCAAGATGGGAGGATCTTGAGTTCTTGCTTTACTACAGGTCTTTTTCCAAGAAGCTTATGTGGTTTGCTTACATGGCAACCACCACAGCATTCGCAACTGGTTTATACACTGTTCTGGCTCCTCGAATCCCATGGCTGGCTATTGCGATCTGTGTTCTGACATCTTTGCTGCTCATTCTTACTAAGCTTCTTGGTGAATGGCCCATCTGGAGACTGAGATTTCGGTTGGGTCGGACTTTTAGGTCAGAGCTGCTTGATATGCTCTAGCTTTATCACCTTCAGTTATTGGACTATCTGCTTTCCTATGTTGGAAACATGAAGAAACAACAAGTTTTTCCTGCTTTCGTATTTTTGCTGAACCCTGTTCTCATTCGGATGCCAGCACTCCACACCATTGAATCCACATATGGATCCCCCCTTGTATTGTTATTGAATGTCCATCGAACTTATGGTCTGGATCAGGATCAACTGAGGCCTTCAGCTTCTTCAGACATTGGGGTGCTGGTGCTGTTTTGTTTGGTGTGGCAACTAGCTGTTACAGGCAACGTAATCAATTATTGGTGCTAGCTGTTACAGGGAAATGTAAACGCTGTTTGTTTGGTCGGCGACATGAATGCTACTTGTTCTTCTTGTCGACCACAGAGAAAGAGGACATGGCTTCTTCTTCATCTTGGCTGGTGTGGAGGCAGAGGCCTGGGCGAGCTTGTTCTCTGGCCGGGATTGTCGCCAGGGCCTCGAAGAGCATCTTGGATTCTTGGGCGGGCGTAGGGAACGCGGCCTCTGGCGCCTCGGCACTCGGCAACGGGGGTTACCGCAGGGGCCTTGGGGATCGCCGGCGCTGCTGCGGCAGAAGGGGGTTGCCTCAGCAGTAGAAGTCGTCGGCGCCGCTGTGGCGTCGCCGGGGGGTGGCGGATGCGGCGGCAGGGGACGCGGTAGAGCCGGAGAGGCGGGTGGACCGCGGGCAACGCAGATGCAAGGGCGCCAGTGCGAGCAGATAGCGGCGGCTGCGGCACTGATTCTCTACTTCGCAATGGGATCCCCGCTGGCAACGGAGGGGTAACGAATTTGTGTTGGGCTTGGGCCGTATTTACGCTGTGATTTGTTACCTACCACCCGATCCATCACCCCAAGTCCTTTTCACGTATGCCATTATAAAAGTCTGTAATTCCACATAAGGTACTAAATATTTAGGTCGGTAACTTATGCCATCGCTTAAAATTATCTTTGCCACTCACGTCATTCCGTCCATAGTCACTCCTAACGGTGTCAAATAGAGCCGCGAAAAAACGTAAGTGCCCTTCTCTTAGGCTTATCATCTGCTTTCTCTCTCTCACTGTGGACCCAAGCACTCAGCTTCCTCCATAGCAGGACGGCATCAAGCCGGGATCCCCCCGCGCGTGACAGCGGCGGCCGGGCCGAGCTCGCCCGCGCCTGCGTCCACGCCGCCTGGGCGGAGCGGCCCCTCCTGCCGCTGTGCTCCTTCTACCTACGTCGAGCGGTGGCGGTGGTGTTGCAAGGTGGTAGGGCGGCATTCCTGATGTAGCCGTCGGTGTGGTCGCCCAGCAGCCACTTGGCCATCTCGCGCTTGCACACCGAGTACACCGGGCAACGCGTATCTAGGCTGCAGCGGAGGACGCACGGGGCGCTGCGCAGAGGAACGGAGCCGGCGTCGATGCAGCGCGACATGGAGCCACCGGTGTCGAGGTGCTAGTGGGTGGCCATGGCTAGCGCCTAGCGGTGCAGGACATGGGCGTGTAGGAGCTCCTCCGCAGACAGCTGGCGTGAGCTTGGGCCACCGATATCTCCTTCCTCCCCGGGCATCGGCTCCCCAACCCTCGCCGCCTTCATCGAGCCTCTCGTCATCTTCCTCGTCCTTGTCGTGAACGCAGCGATTGGGGTGTTGCAGGAGGCCAACGTGGAGCGGGCGCTAGACGTGCTGCGGGAGATCCAGTCCCCCTACGCTGCCGTCCTGCGCAACGGGGGATGGGTGCTCGCGCTCCCAACCTGGGACCTCGTGCCTGGCGACGTCGTGCAGCTCCGCATCGGGGATAAGGTGCCCGCGGACATGCGCGTGGTGAGGCTGCTCTCCTCCATGATCCCGCTCGAGCAGAGGTGCACCAGCCGCCCCGTCCTCCGCGGTGGCAGCACATGCTCCGCCCGCCGCCGCCGCGAGCGAAAGCGCCAACGCTCTGCCCGGCCGCCACGGGAGTGCGCACAGCCGGCCACGGCTCTCCCCAGCGCGTCACCCCCTAGGCCAAGCACCACCCCCGAGCCTCCTCATGTGCGCCGCCGCCGCTCCCCTGCTGACCATTGTTGCTGCTCTGCGTGTCGTCGTGCGCCTTGGCAGGGATCAAAGCGGCATCGCTGTTCTGGCCTTGGGGATTGGGGAGGACCGGAGGAGGAAGAAAGAACACACTAGAAGGGCATTTTTGACTTCTTAATTGGTAGGGCCGACTTGTCAGGTGCGTGAAATGGTGAAAATGTAACTGAAAGCGGACGGAATGACATGAGTAGCAAAGACAATTTTGAGCGATGACATAAGTGACCGACCCAATTTTTTATGGCTTGTGTGAAATTATAACTTTTGTAATGACATAAATGGAAATGACTCATCATCCAAACACAAACCAACGTGACCCAGTCACGCCGTGAATCCATGACGGGCTCAAATGGACTTGTCCAGATCACAAACTAGACCATTCTTAAAAGTGGCAATAATAAATCCATAGGATGACTATATAATATTACATACATGCTCACATGATTTCAAATTAATAAACATCATGGTTAGAAGCTAATCAAAATGCAAAGTGCAAGTGCAACAAAGGTGCAAAGCTCAATCTCAAACGCAAAGAAAAAATCTGGAACACTCTACATCAAGTGCACAGGCAGCTCACAAGAGACAGTAAAAGTTTTAGACTCAATCCTCAACTTATCCTCTTTGCAGGTCTTCGTCATCACTATGACCCCTTTAGCGGTGCTAATCACCATTCTATTTAGCGGTGCTAAACAGAGCTTTAGCGGACATAGCATTAAAAGCGGTAAAATATACAAATCTATATCTTTTATAAAGATAAATTTCACTAAATTGTTTCTTTAGCTTTTTATTAGCCACGTCATTGAATCCTCTGCCGTTGTACCCCCTGTGCACGAAGAGGCCAAAAATAAAAAACACATCATCAATTCAAACACATCCCACCTCCACCCTCCACTGCCGCCTATTGGGGCATGCACCTCCGCCCCGTCCTCCACGCCGTTATCCACCACGCTGCCCTTCCCCGACCCTCCGCCTCCCATGCGCTGCCCTTTCCAGATCGCCCCTGCCACTTCTTCCCACCACGCACCGCCCTTCCAGGAATTTGTCTCTTGATTTTTCTCCAGATTCATATATATATATTACCTCTCGCATCGACGTGCGGCCACTCATCCAGCGCCACACCTCCACGCGGCTGAGCCCTCCGTGGTGCTGCCTCAACTCGGCAGCGGCAAGTTGATCTCCATCGATCTCATTTGGCCATGACACTGTACATGAATGCTTCGTGGTCAAGGGGTGCCTTCCCCTGTCGCATGTACTGCTCGGTGCGCCCTTGGCTGAAGAAGAAAAAAAGGTCTGCAAATCAATGAAGCCAAACAGGAGAGAGAAAGGGAAAGTCGACTGATTTGCTTTTGCCCACCACAGCACATGCCACTATCCAGACCATGTGAGGAGAATGATGAACACAAATAGGTGCAGCGAGGCACAATGACAATGAGGCACAGACCATGACGACCAACTGGGAGACAAGCGACGCGCTGGAGAATGGAGCATGGCCCAGCGAGGCACAACGACAATGAGGTCCTACTAACCTGACTAGCCTAGACAGAGGAGAACTTCGACGATGCGCCAGCGATGTCATCACCGCCGACCTGGAGTAAAAGGCTAGGTTTTCACCCAATTTTGAACGTCTGAGGGCGCAAGCTAGCCATGGCGTAGAGAGTGGCGAACCGAACAACAACTTCAGCAACACCCTCAACAGGGTATGTGGCACAAGCAGTATCACCGCCGCTGGCCCAAAGTAGGGCTCCAGGCAGGGTTTTCACCCAATGATGCTATTCGCTGGACAACTGAGACAGAGGCTTGCCTGGTAGGAGGCAGCAGCCATGCCCAGTTGCAGCAGCAGAACGTGATGGTGCCTTTGTGCTGCTCTCCATCGTGCCCCCCGAATGAAGGCATGCCATCATTGGATAGGGCAGGGCCATCTGCCGCCCTAGTCCCACCCACCAGATGTCAGAGAGTGGTCCCGTCCACCTTCTTGCCATCACGAACAAGCCACCAGCTGCCGCTGTGGTCTGCCGATAGCTACCATGGAGGAAGGCTGGCGAGGAGGGAAGCGGCCGCGGGATGCGCGATCTGGGGCCCAAGGCCCCAGATCCGATGAGCCGCCCAGCCGAGGCACCAGAGGCGCCCATGCACGCACACCCTAACCGTCGAGCCGCCGGATCACACCGCCCGGGATGCCGATGGATGTGCCACCAGCTGGCCACATCGAGCTCGTCGGACTCCTGAGGATAGGGTGCACGGAACCAGATCCAGCCCGATAGGGCGCAGATCCGGCAGGAGCGCCGCCTTGGCCACCTAGGTCGTCCGAGGTTGTGACACAAGGGGAGGTGGAATGGGGTGGACGTAGGGGAGGCGCAAGTGGGACCCCATTTTCAAGATCTATGGGCCCAGGGAGTGCCATGCTGGCACTATCCAAGACAAGGCCTCTAAGCCAAGTTCAACCATTGGATCACTTGTGCACCTCATATCAACGTTCAAGAAGCATTGCACAAGGATTCATGGGCCCACATGGAATGAACCGACATCATCATAATCAAAGCAATACTAGGAACACACTCAGTGACATGTGGGGACACCCAAAAGTGGGCCCACATGTCATTGAGTGGGTCGGCCGACCCATCCTTGGGTGCTTCCAAGGTCGGTTTGCTCCCACCGCTCAAGCATGCCTCCATGCAGCTGGTGTGATCATCATCATCCATTTAAGGCGGTTCCAAGGTCGGTTTCATCCAACAGCTCATGATGGAGCTCACACGGATCGTTGACATGGCATTGGAGTATGCCCTACTCCATCTCCCCTATAAATACCCCGCTAGAGCTTCACTTTAGAGGCATGTATCTTAGGAGTAAGACTACTTTAGTAGCTTAGTGTTAACATAGTGAGTAGAGAGTGAGGAGTTCCAAGAAGGAGTCCCGGTCTGTCAGGAGTCTTCTTCAGGGAGTGCCTCAGCGAAAGCGGGTCTTCTTGTAAGTCTTACTTTGGAGTCTTTTCTAGCATTTAATATTCTGGTTCGGTACTTTCAGTATTAATTTCCTTACTAGTGCACTGTTTTACTTGAGTGAGTTACTCAAAGAATTAGCTAAGCTTAAAGTAGTTAGACTAGTGTAGACATGGTGTATATACGACATCTTACCAGTGTGAGCTACTTGTCACACTGCAAGACACCTAGCGTGAGAGTGACAGTCCTCGCTAGGCGTAGAGTTCCTCGTATGTGTTTTAGGCAAGTTAACTTAGTGAGAGTGGGGCTGAATAGGGTAGTCGTCTTGGTAGGGGTTCTATCTCCTACCTTTTCATCTATCGCCCCCAGTAAGGGAGGAGGTGATAAACTTCATTATACGTAGAGTACCGCAGCCTGAACATTACTACTAGATAGACCTCTCTATCCCAATCCTATATCCTTTGATCATCACCTGACGATCTTGAACCTAGTTGAATCACTTCACGTTCCCCATAGAAATCACCATACCTGAAATACTCCCGGTGAAGGCTACATTGACTACCGTACGCTTGTGGTATAACCGTCTGCCACTTTTGGTGTCAACAAGCTTTCTGGCGTCGTTGCCGGGGAACGGTAGTTGTTTTAACTAGGCTAGAAATCATTAGTTATCTTTGTTTGATTAAAACCTTTTACACATCCAATGGATCAAACAACTCTTTTCGATTACGCGGCTCCATCGGGCGCTGAGTTGAAGCCGCCGAGTTCATCAAAAGCCATTTTGGCTTGTCACACCTACGTGATTTTGAACAACTTTGTTCGTGCATTCACATCCAAGGGATGAGGTGAGTTACCCTTAAGTGGAAGCTATTTCTGTTCTCTTTGACAGTAAAAGCCAGACGGTGGTATACTCGCTACGTAGGCAGTGTAGGAGGAGAATGGGAGAAGCTGCAAGCCAAGTTTTGTCTTACCTACTTCCCCATTTCCTGAGTAGCTCGTCTTCATAGAGACATTTTGAACTTCAAACATGAAGAGAAGGAGTCTCTAGGTGCGGCCTGGGCGCATCTTACCAACTTAGCATCCTCTGGCCCAGACTTAGCTATAACTAAGCCAACCCTGATGCAACATTTTTACCTCGGACTTAGCCAAACTTCTACACAATTCCTTGATTTAGCCTCTAAGGGAGAATTCCTTCATCTACCCATTAGTGAAGATAAGGCTGTTCTTGCGACTATTCTCGAGAATGCCCCCTACACTGATGATCATATCGAAGCTCCTGAGGAAGATCAATCTCTGAGGGACGAACCTTCGATAGCCGAAATTCCTTTAGCCACATTCCAAGCTGTCAAACCTGAACCACAACCACAAACTTCTCCAAGGAAAGAAGTAATTTATCTCTTGGAATATCCCCTTAACATCGAGACCAATCTTTCTGCCGATTTTGGCAATGTCTCGAACTACCCTGTGCAAAAGAAATCTATAGCCCGTAGAGCTCCCAATAATCACATCCCTACCCGTCTTGAGGTATGCTACCTCAAGGCGACTGCTCAAGAGCTCACATCAATTATGAGCAATGAATGGCTCAGAGAGGCAGAGACATCAACCGATGTCATTAAACTCCTCTAGTGCTTCACATTCATTCCTTGTATCATAAATAGGATTTATGTAGAATCTCTTTATGACCCTATCGTAGGAGTTAGTGTAATGTCCAAATTGTTAGCATCAACACTCCTAGGCGAGGAGCCGTTAACTCTGACCAATAAATTTCTCAAGTTACCATCTGGGAGATTGGTCAAGAGTTGCAGCATAGCACAGAACGTATCTTTCTCTATTAACAAAGTCACCATCCTCCTAAATTTCTTCATCTTTGATGTTGAGGAGGTTGACTTGTTAATCAGGCACCCAATCATGAGATTCCTCGAGGGATATCATGAAGGGCGCCTCAATGGTCATCTTAGGAAACATCTAGATCTTTCCATGCCTTTTGTCAGCTCTGTTAATTCCAGAGCTAAATCAATGCCTGAGCCTAACCCGGTAGAGGAGGTTATGTCAGCGTCTTTCATAGAAACCTCTCAGCCTGATTTAGAGGAGGACGTCAAGGATTTCATTCAAGAAGATGCCAAATTAGATGAACCTTTAGACTTGGATGAATCCGAACCACCTCCCACGCTATCCATAGAGCTTAGAATCTTCCTTCTGGGCTTAAATATGCCTTCCTAAATGGTGATAGAGAGACCCCCATGATCATTAGCGATCAGCTTTCAGACAAGGAATCCACCAAACTCATCGCCATCTTAGAGAAGCATTGCTCTATCTTAGGATATTCCTTGCAAGATCTCAAGGGAATTAGTCCTGCTCTTTGCACGCATCGCCTCACTATCGAACCCGACGCTATACCTTCTAGGGAGCCTCAAAGGAGGCTTAACAATGTGATGAGAGAGGTAGTAAAGAAAGAGGTCTTCAAACTCTTGCAAGCGGGCATAATCTACCATATTCCTAACAGTGAGTGGGTCAGCCCCGTAGAAGTAGTTCCTAAGAAGGAAGGAATGACGGTCGTTAAAAATGATAAAAATGAATTAATTCCTCAACGAACAGTCACGGGATGGAGGATGTGCATAGATTATCGGAAACTTAATAAGGCCACAAAGAAAGATCACTTCCCCTTACCATTCATCAATGACATGTTGGAACAATTATCCTAACACTCTTTCTTTTGTTTCCTTGATGGGTATTCGGGTTACCATCAAATCCCAATCCATCCCGACGACCAAAGTGAGACCATGTTGACATACCCCTATGGGACATATGCATATAGGCGCATGTCTTTTGGCCTATGCAACGCCCCGGCCTCTTTCCAAAGGTGCATGATGTCCATCTTCTCCGACATGATCGAAGAAATCATGGAAGTTTTCATGGATGAATTTTCAGTCTATGGGACAACTTTCGATCATTGTCTTGAGAACCTGGATTGTGTCTTACAACGGTGCCAAGAGAAGCACTTGATCTTGAACTGGGAAAAATGCCATTTTATGGTTCGAGAAGGGATAGTTCTAGGACATAGAGTGTCCAAACATGGGATAGAGGTTGATAGAGCTAAGATAGAGGTCATAGAACAGCTCCCACCTCCCACAAATGTTAGGGGTGTTTGTAGTTTTCTTGGTCATGCGGGTTTTTATAGAAGGTTTATAAAAGATTTTTCTTAGATTGCTAGACCTTTAACAAACCTGCTTGCTATAGATGCGCCCTTTGATTTTTATGATAAGTGCTTAGATTCATTTCATTTCCTTAAGAAAGCACTTATCTTTGCACCAATCATTCAACCCCCTGATTGGTCGCTTCCTTTTGAGATAATGTGGGATGCTAGTGATTGTGCTATTGGTGCTGTCCTAGGATAGACCAACGATAAGAAACATCATGCTATCTCGTATGCTAGCAAAACACTAACTGGGCCACATTTGAATTATGCAACAATTGAAAAATAACTATTGGCCGTGGTGTTTGCTATACATAAGTTCATATCTTACTTAGTAGGAGCAAAAGTGGTCATTTATTCTGATCACGCTGCTTTGAAATATCTACTCATGAAGAAAGATGCTAAACCAAGATTAATAAGATGGATCCTGCTACTCCAAGAATTTGACTTACAAATTAGAGATAAAAAAGGAGTAGAAAACTCGGTAGCAGATCATTTGTCTAGAATGCAAATCAAGGATAAACAGGATTTACCCATCAATGACTATCTTTGGGACGACACACTAATCAAGGTCTCAGCAACCTACCCGTGGTACGCAAACATCATCAACTACCTAGTCTCAGGCTAGTACCACCCAGGGTAGACAGAAGGAAGCTTATCAAGGAAAGCAAAGTGCACCTATGGGATGACCCGTACCTCTATCGGGTCTACAAAGATGGTGTATTAAGGAGGTGTGTACCCATGAATGAAGCCATCAAGATCATAGAGAAGTGTCATGGGACAGAATATGGAGGCCACTATGGGGCAAATAAAACCCATGCTAAGATATGGCAGAGTGGATTCTATTGGCCTACCATGTATGAAGACACTAAGAACATCGTGAGGAGATGTGGTCGATGCCAGAAACATGGGAATATCAACACCCGTGATGCAATGCCACTTACAAACAACCTCCAAGTGGAACTATTTGATGCATGGGAGATTGACTACATGGGTCTTTCCCCAATCTCAAGGTTGTGAGTACATTTTGGTGGCAGTAGACTACGTGTCCAAGTGGGTGGAAGCAATGTCGTGCCGATTAGCTAACTCTATACACGCAAAGAAGATGTTCAAGGAAGTCATATTCCCATGGTTCAGCACCCCAAGATTAGTTATCAGTGATGGAGGGAGCCATTTCATTGACAAAAAGTTCTGTCACTTCCTGTCAGAAGTGGGGATAAGGCATAATGTTGGGACACCTTATCACCCTCAGATGAGTGGACATGCAGAAACCTTCAACAAACAAATCAAGAATATTCTGCAGAAGACTGTCAACGAGATGGGAACAACATGGAAGAGTAAGCTAGCAGATGCACTTTGGGCATACAGGACTGCATACAAGACTCCCATTTGTATGACACCATACCAACCTGTATACGGCAAGACATGCCATCTGCCAGTAGAGCTGGAGCATAGAGCACGCTGGGAAATCAAGAAATGGAATATGGATTTGCCCTCAGCTGGGAAGAATAGGAAGCTCCAAATCTCAGAATCAGAAGAATGGAGGAAGAAAGCCTATCACAATGCCAGAATCTATAAGAAATGGCATGACGATCAAACAAAAAGAATTCCATCCAGGGGACAAGGTTCTCATGTTTAACTTCAGGTCAAGCTATTTGGCCATGGAAAACTAAGGAGCAAATGGGAAGGTCCATTCCTGGTGATAGACGCCATGACGCATGGAGCTGTCGCGCTTCAGGACAATGATGGCAACATCTTTAAGGTAAATGGCCATCGTCTTAAAGTTTTCCTTGAACATGAACCTAGTGAAGAAGAATGTGACATAATAGAATTTTTGCTTAACATAAAAATGTAAAATCTACATGTTGCTTCTTTTTCTTTTCTTGCTTGATCACTAGGATAGGAATTTTTAGGCATAGATTAGTCTAGGTACATCAGTTAGAGGTTGGGCAACCCACACCATTTTGGGGATCCCTAAACCTGAAACAGGCATTTCTGAGCTCCTAAAAAGGGGGTCGGGCGACCCACCTATGACACAGTGTAAACCATTGTCATGATACGAAGAGCGAGGGAGTTTAGGAGCACAAAGTTTGAACTTGAAATTCGAAAAAGTAGGGGTCAGCTGATCCCCTCGATGCACCTATGGCTCCCATCTCGACTCCAGCCTCCATTTACATTCTTTGAGCCCTCACATCACCTGTGGATCAGCACCTATGGCTTCCACTAGCAAGAACACCAATGTGCCTCCTCGCCCAGACTCTCCCATGCCCATGAGATCACTCACGGACAGCCTAGAGCTAGCCTTGGCCGTAAATGTAGTTGATCCAAAGCCTTTAGCCATGGCACCACCTGTTGGAGAGCAGCGGGGGATACTAGGGGCATCGCCCGACGCCAGCAGGGGTTGGCCGACCACCCCATGGCACCGCCAGAGGCCCATGTCTACTTCCCGGTCTCTCACACCGCGTCGGGAGATCAGGAAGTCTCCAGTTCGTTCCACCACGCCGGTTCAGCCCACCACAGATCAATTGGCGTTGAAGGCTCCAATGGCGGCAAACCAGCGCGCCATCACGATCTTGTCAGACACAACGGAGAGCATGGACTACACCACATCCTACACTCAGCCACACCCCCTTCTGGAAGAATCACCAGATCGTGGGCGGTGGGCCGGGTAAAGAAAAGGCGATAGTCCCCTCTCTCAACACAGAGGAGAGGAAGGAGCTGCGGGAGTAGTTTGGCTCCTCCTCTAGTCCTTCCATCTGCTGGAGGATGGAGCCGCCACCAATCAACGGTCCTGCAGGAAGATTCCAGATTATCAGGAGGAAAAGACGGACATGGAGAGGCTGCTGCAAGTCACTGCAGCGCTTAGGAATAAAAATAGGATTTTAGAGGAGATGGTTTCTGAGCTCAAGATGGCTAATCTTGACATGATAGATAATTTTTGCGATCTTCGCATTAGCACCAATGCGAAGCTCAAACGCCTCACAAATGCCATAGGGCGCAAGGATCTCTTAGATCCACCCAATCCCTAGATCCTCCTAGGATTTAGAATAGTAGGCACTCATTTAGTTTATTTCCCTTTTGAATTCATTTATTTTCATCAATTGTAAAAGTGCCTACCTTTTGTTTTATTTCCATCAATTCAATGAATAAAGTTTCTTGACTGAATAAAATTTCTTGTCCAATTAAATAAAGAAGTTTAGTCCTGCTAGTGTGTTGCCACCAGCAGGACATGTGCACTTGACGTTTGCCTCTGTATTTGAGTTCAAACCACCCAAACCTTCAAGTGGGGGGATTGGCCGATCCCCCAGCTGCTATCTGAGCCACATCTACCATGAAAAAATGTCTTAGATGGACGAGTCCGTTGTCACGACAAAAAATGACCCAAAAAGGGGGTCGGGCGACCCCCCATCTTGTGGGCAACTGAGGAAACCGAAGTGCAGGACAGAATTTTGAAACGAGGGAAATTCAAATCAACGCAACAGGCACCGTTGGTGGGGTCGGCCGACCCCACCAGAGGACCCTGAGCCCACCAGGTAGCTTCATCACGTCGACTACATCCTTCCTGCCTGGTTTGATCCCTTCATCCCTCATTGATTTATTCAATTCCCTTTTATTTGCATTATTACTTGAAATAAAAATGATAAAAAGAATAAATTCTACATGCCCAACATTTTTGTTAAAAAATGTTGATGACTCAAGGAATCATATTGACTAAGTTATTGATGAACATGATATAGTTCTCGGCTCATGATTAACAACTTTTCTGTTCAAGGTACTTAGAGAATTTATTTTGAAAATGTCATAAAACCATAGTATCATTCACTCCTCATTAGCAAGGAAATTCCTACCAAAGCCATATTCTCAATTATCAAAACAACCCTTGATTGCAACTTGCATTGGTGATGAGTTTTGTCAAATCGTGTTCACCCTAGTGAGAGTTTTATCGTAGCCCTAAGATCGAGATCACATGCACAGGACATATTTATGCTACTTCTACACTGGAAGTGCGTGGAAACATGCTTTCCATTTCCACAAAAAATAGGTTGCTCCATACTTCAATTTTTTAGGAAAATCCTCTCTAATTATAGTTTAGAAGATGAGACCAAAGAAAAAGGGCTAGGCAAAATAAGTATTTATACATAGATGGACACATGGAAGTCCATGCAAAAAAATGCTAGCCCTGTCTCAGTAGAAACAAATAGAGAGAGTTCATCAAAAAGGAGCAACCTAGTCCATCATTTTCCACACACTTGCACATCTTGATCTCGGATTATGACACTACTCTCCTTGGATCCTTGCCTGGACAACTGAGACAGAGGCTTGCACATCTTGATCGCTGGACAACTGAGATAGAGGCTTGCCTGGTAGGAGGTAGCAGCCATGCCCAGTTGTAGCAGCAGAACGTGATGGTGCCTTTGTGTTGTTCTCCATCGGTGCACCCCGGATGATGGCATGCCATCATTGGATAGGGCAGGGCCATCTACCGCCCTAGCCCCACCCGCCAGATGTCAAAGAGTGGTCCCCTCCACCTTCTCGCCATCACAAACAAGCCACCAGCCACCACGATGGGCCACCGGTAGCTGCCATGGAGGAAGGCTGGGGAGGAGGGAGGCGGCCGCGAGACGTGCGATCTAGGGCCCAAGGTCCCAGATCTGACGAGCCGCCTAGCCGAGGCGCTAGAGGCGACCATGCGCGCACACCCCAATCGTCGAGCCGCCAGATCCCGCCGCCTAGGATGCCGACGGATGTGCCACCAGCTGGCCACACCAAGCTCATTGGATCCTGGGAGGATAGGGTACCCGGACACTAGATCTAGCCCGATGGGGCCCAGATCCGGCAGGAGTGCCGCCTTGGCCACTGAGGTCACCCGAGGTTGCGACACAAGGGGGGAGGTGGAATGGGGGTGGACGCAAGGGAGGTGCAAGCGGGACCCCATTTTGGGCATCTCTGCTGCTGGCCACCACCACCACCACGAGCTAGGGAGGCAACGACTGCCGGAGGGAGGCCGTTGAATGGGGGGAGGTGGGCGGTGCCAGAATCGCCCCCGAGTTGCCCAACTAGGGGCGCTCGGGGGAAGAGGGGTATTTCCTTTTAGAGTGTGTTTGAAACGAAGGAAGCACAAATAGTAAGACAAAGGAACAAGCCGTCTGGATACATGGTAAAAGCAGGAATCTATAAATGTCAAAGGAGTTAAATCCACTATAGGGCCTTAAACTTGTGGTATTGTGTCATCTCGGTCTAGGAACTAGGAAACCAGGTATCTGGGCCATGGAACTTGTAAACCTGTTCAGTCTGGGTCCAAGAGCGGAAACCAGCCCGGTTTTTGGCCACCGTGGATGGCCAATGTGGCATGGGCCGGCCCAGCAATGTCAAGTGTGGCGCGCGTGCTCGCCCTGGCCCCTGGCCATTTAGCAAAGAAACCCCCCAGCATTTTCATTCCCCACACCCCGGCCCTAACCGAGGGTTTGGGTTCTGGCATTCTTCGTGCGGGAGAGGTGAAGAGGCGCAGTGGGAGAGGGAGGCCGTGGAGTGAAATCGGCAGCGGGATTTGGCGGTCGCGCGTTGACGACAGGTCGTTCTCCTGGCCTTGAGGCCGCTCACCAGCGACGATCGCGGTGATTCCGCAGGATGAAGGCGAGAGTGAGGCGCCAAGGGCAGCCGTCCCCCGATTACAGTAAGTGTATCCAATCGCTAATCTTCACTGCGTTTCATAGTGTTTTGGTCATGAATAGTTGATATGCGTCGGTGGATTGTGTTAAACAGGCCAATTTGCGCATGCTAGGGTTGCTGATTTCACTGTTGTTGCTCGATTTTCATGATTTGTGCCCCCCTGAATGTGTTGTGTTCTGTTATTCTTGTTGTAGGTGGGATTAGTGATGAGTTCACGGTTCAGTTACATCAGAGTGGCTTTTTTTCTAGGCATGGTAGAGATCGGTGCTATCTGGATGACAAAGTGAGCTACATTGATCATGTGGAAGCTAGAAAATTTAGCCCACGGAGCCTTCATGACCTTGGTTTTCTGCTTCACTACCCAAAAAACCCACATTTGAAAGTGTTCTGGTTACTCCCTGGTTTGGAATTCCCAGGTGGGCTCATTCTTGTAGTTAATGAGAGAGACACTGCAATTATGGCTTCAATGGTTGACGGGGTGAAGACACTGGTGATCTATTTTGATCATGAAGCAATGACAACAAGTGGAGATTGGGATGATGTAGTTGCAAACCCTATTGCTTCATTGCCTAGAGTGGTTAGCCCTTGCAGAGGTCAGAGCAGGCAGAGATCCAATGAGGCAACAGATGAAGATGGTCAAGGGCAGGCACATGATGATGACAATGACAGTGAAGGGGACAGCTCAAGTGAGGGATGTGATTTCAATGACAGTGATTATGACTTAGAGGAGGATGATGACCTTTTTTGCTGAAAATGTTGATGAACATGTGACTGATGAAGGTGCAGCAAGAGGCAAGAAGATTGCTAAGGGTACTAAGAGGGCAGCAGCAGCTAGTTCCAGCAAGATGCCTGAAGGAGATCAAGATGATGATGAGTCAACTGATGATGGTGGACGACAATTGGCTGAATCTAATGCTAAAGGTGAACCAGCATTCAAGTTCAAGACTTTGAAACCAGAGGACCTGAACAACCTAGAGTTTAAGGTGGGCATTCAGTTGCCTAGTGTTGAGTTGCTGAGGGCTGCTATAACTGAATACAGCCTTAGAAACAGAGTTGCCATCAAGGTGCCTAGGAATGATCAGAGCAGAGTAGAGGCTCATTGTGCACAAGGATGTCCTTGGAGTCTGAAGGAATCATCTGATAAGAGGACTAAATGCATGTTGATCAAGAGCTATAACCCTAAACATAGTTGTCAGAAGCAATGGGTATTGAAGCAATGCACAACTACTTGGCTTGTAGACAAGTATACTGAGGCAATCAGAGCAGACCCTAAGATGAATCTGACCAACTTTGCTAGGACAGTGCAGAAGGATTGGAATCTTACTCCATCAAGGTCCAAGCTTGGTAGAGCAAAGAGACTTGCTATGAAGAGGGTGAGTGGAGATGAAGAAGAATAGTACAACATGTTGTGGGCTTATGCACATGAGTTGAGAAAGAGAAACCCAATGAGTACATTCTATCTAAATCTTGATGGCAACATTTTCATGTCCATGTATGTCTCACTGGGTGCTTGCAAGAAGGGATTTCTGGAAGGATGTAGACCTCTCATTTGCTTGGATGGGTGCCACCTGAAGACTAAATATGGTGGTATAATGCTTGCTGCAGTTGGAATTGATCCCAATGACTGTATCTATCAATTGCTTTTGGTGTTGTTGAGGTTGAGTGCACAGAATCTTGGAGGTGGTTTTTGACAACACTTAAGGATGATCTTGGTATTCAGAACACACATCCTTGGACACTAATGATAGACAAGCAGAAGGTGAGGACTTAAACATAGATTCCATGACAAGTCTAGACTTATATTCCTATGTACTAAAACTCTATTTCATTTTGCAGGGTCTAATTAAAGCTGTGGGTGAAGTATTTCTAGAGTTTGAGCATAGATTCTGTGTTAGGCACATGTATTAAAATTTCCAACAACACTTCAAAGGTGAGATCTTGAAAAACCAACTCTGGAAATGTGCAAGATCTAGTACTGTAGTTCAGTGGACTAGGAACATGGACAAGCTTAGGGAACTAAATGAAAAGGCTTATAACTGGTTAGAGAAGATGCCCCCTAACACATGGTCTAGGGCCTTTTTTAGTACCTATAGCGAGTGTGACATACTGTTAAATAACAGCTGTGAGGTGTTCAACAAGTTCATCCTAGGTGCTAGAGAGATGCCTGTGTTAACTATGATAGAGCAGATTAAGAATCAGCTGATGGCAAGGCACTACTCAAAGGAGAAAGAAGTTGGGGAGATGTGGCAGGGGCCAATTTGTCCAAAGATAAGGAAAAAGGTCAACAAGATCTCTGAGTGGGCAAATACTTGTTATCCCATACCTTCTGGCAAAGGAATTTTTCAAGTCCAAGATAGGGACCATTCTTTCATAGTGGACATTGGACTGAAGCAATGTGAGTGCAGTAGATGGGACCTCACTGGGATACCTTGTTCCCATGCTATATCATGTCTTAGGCATGAGAGAATTCCCACAGAATCAATGGTCCATGATTGTTACAGTTCTGCAATGTTACTTAGAGCTTATGGTCCAAAGATCATGCCATTGACTGATAAAGGTTCCTGTGAGAAGGTATCAGGACCCCAAGTGCTGCCTCCTAAGTATGAGAAAAGGGTGGGAAGGCCTACCAAAAATAGAAGGAAAACACCAATAGAAATTGAAACTGCTACTGGAGAAACTAAACTTTCAAAACATGGAGTGGCAATGACTTGCACCTACTGTGGAATCCAAGGTCATAATAGGAGGGGTTGCAAGCTTAGGAAAGCTGGACAGTTGCCACCCCAACAGTCAGATGGTACTGATCCAGTCCCAATTGATGTGGTGGAAGAGCCTGGACAGCAAGAAAACAATGAGCCAATTAATATGGCATCAACAATACTGCATGAAGAAGACCTGTATGATTACTCCAAGGCAGAGGTACTTTATATGGTACATAATTAGCTCATCTCATTTTGTTCAGGCATTCACATCTTGGACTTCATTTTTGTTGCAGTATGTGACTGAGCCAATGATGTCTCAACTTACACAAGAAACAACAGAGCCTTTGCTTGGACATCTAATTGCACAACTGGATAAAGAGGTATGTATAGAACTATGCCTTTGCATTTTTCATCTTTGTGCCATTGCATTTCAGAACCTGATGGTATAATCTTACCAGTACACACAGGCTACTTCATCCAGTGTCAAAACTCAACCTCTGCCTGACTCAAACTTCATCATGTCCAACCTGCCTTCTGCAAGAC
>CM041636.1:37896216-37925856 GCA_023333625.1 Bothriochloa decipiens | reverse complement strand
CCATCATTAACAAAGTCAACACCTGAACAAGAGTACATGACAGTGATTACTTCACTAACAACACTAACAGGATCATAACCTGAACTACCAGAATACACACACACAGACCACAAATTGCTTTCACAGTATGAACTAGTTCTTCCCTAGGTGCTGAAGGCACCACCCCTGACTCCTCCTTCACCATTGCTTCTTGCTTAGTTCCTAGCAGTCCAAACTCCATCATCCCAGCACCTAAGCCAGCACTGTTCCCCGGCGTCGCTCCTAAGCAACCTGCCTCGACCGCTCGATCCAGTGTCGCCCCGCATCGACGCGCGCCCGCAAGCCACCTGGCCCGACCAGCCCGCGTAAAGTTCCCACGGCCGCAGGCAAGATTCTCCGCGCGCGCGCACCTACGCGGTCGCCGCAGTGGAACGCTGCCGCCGTATAGAACTTCGACACCCAGCACTACCTAGCCCCCACTCGCTGTTCTCTGGACCCAGATCGAGCCTCAGCTGCTGACATGGACATCCCTTGGCCGCTCGATCAAGCAGAAGCCGTGATCGACCGTCCGTCGGCTACCTACCACCACGTCCGCCCTATAAAGCAAGCACCCCGGCACCCTAGGGTTCCCAGGCCACCGCCACCGCTCTGGTGGAGCCCAATTCCACCTTGCCAGCCTCGATTGGAGAAGAGCTGAAGGAAGGGGGAAGAAAGGAGTCGGGGAAGAAGAAGAAGCCGCTGCTAGAGTTGGGGAGGAAGACCGTCGACTCGGAGCCACCGCTGCTGCATCGAGAGCAGGAAGGAGGAGCAGTACTGTGAGCCGGAGCCGCTTGGACTTGTACCGCACCTCCATCCTCTTCGACTCGTCGGTGAGCACCGCCATCGCCGCTCTCTCGAACCCTCCGCCGTGCTGCTGGCCATGGCGCTCTGCCGTAAGCGCGTAGGCCCAGGTCGCTACCAACCTCACTGGACACACCCGCACACACACACACGAGACCAGCCGAGCCTCCTTGGACCACGGCATCGGGAGGATGCCGGAACAGAAGCCGCCCAGTTCATCGCCGCGCGCCAAGCACCGCCGTGGCGAGATCACCCAGCCGCCTTTCCGTTGAGCCTCGACCTCCGTTGTTTCCGGATCCGCGCTCGCCTTGATGAGATGGACCCCGTGCGCACCCTAGCTCCACGTTTGCCTCGCCAGAGCACCAACCCAAACCACCTTGTCATCGACGTGTCAGTACGTTGTCGCTCCAGAACGCCGCCGTTCACCGTTGTTTCCTGCCACCATCGACCACCCTCGAGGAGCAGGAAGAAGCCGGGAAGCTCCGCCGTGACGAGCTACATCGAGTGGGCAAGATGGAGACCGTGGACCCTCTCGGAGTGCCGTTGCTGTGCACCGAGGACCTGTCGAAGCTCCGCCGTGGGAGTTGCTGCCCGCGCGGACTCCGCCGTGTGTTTTGGTCACCGCCGGCACCTCGAGCAGGTGTTGCGTGACTCCAACCGTCCATCTATGCCACCAATTGGAGTTGGAGTGACTCGGTGTGAAGTGTACATCGAGCGCCGTCGCCATCGAGCCACCGTCCGTCGTAGAGCTCGTCACCGGAAGCAAAGCTGCCACCCTGAAGCCCGTCAACGTGACCGTCGTGAAGCCCGAAACCGATGGGCGGGTTAATGGCGCCAGAGATCCTTTGTGGCACTAGGAATCGAGGGTTTCCCCGCCGCCGATCGCCGAGGAGGAACTCCGCGTTTGAGCCGATCTCGTCCAAGACAGATCACGCGCTTGAACCGACCCTCGAGTTTGACCCTTCGACAAACCGACCCTCGAGTTTGACACCTCGAGCACCGTCACCCTCGAGCCGCTGTCCGCCGTAAAGCACGTCGCCGGAACCAAGCCCCCGACTTGATGACCACCTACGTGTCCACCTTGACGACCCGAGGATGATGCACGGGTTAGCGAAGTCCTGGAGCAGCCCCTCGCCGGATGTTTAACCTCGCCATCACCGGCCGAGCACCGCTGTGGAAGCAGAGCAGTTTTCCGTCTTCGAGCACACTCCTCAAGACCGTACCCCTCGAGACCGTAACCCCCCTCGAGACCTAACCCTCAAGACAGTGTCCTCGAGACTGTACCCCTCGAGACCGTAACCCCTCGAGACCGTAACCTCAAGACCTTACCCTCGCGACCTTACCCCTCGCGACCATACCCCTCGAGACCATACCCCTCGAGAGCATACCCTCAAGACCGTAAACCCCGAGACCGTACCCCCTCGAGACCGTAACCCTCGAGACCGTAACCCCTCGAGACCGTAACCATCGAGACCTTACCCTCGAGCCCTTTTTCTTTTTAGAAAATGGTTAAATCTTTGAAAATTCATATCTAAATCATACGAGCTCAGAAAATTATGATCCATATATCCAAATTTTCTATAAATCGAGCCCTATCTATCTAGGCTATGTTTGAGTGTATTTGGATCTTCTATCTTGCATTCGTTCTTTGTGCTAATCTATAGGGGTCGCTTCCGCGACCGTTAAATCTCGTTACAGGCTCGAGCGAGGACAAGTCTGACGACAGTGACTACCAGGAGAAGTCCGACAGCTACGTCAGTGAAGGTGCCACACATCATCCAACCTTGTAGATCCCATTACGCATGACAACTATAGTATGGCTAGTGCTTTACATTCATGTTGCTATAATGTTATGCCTATGCTAGGACTACATGATAGAGTATTTATTTGATGAGCCCTACCTTGTTGTAAACTATCACCTGCTTACCCGCTGTTATGATAGCCACCTGCTTATTTGCTATGCTTATATTTCTATACTTCACTCGCTTACATTTTGATGCGATGTGATGAACCTGGGAAAGGCCTGGAGGGTGCGAGGCTGGATGTGTGAGTTGATGTTTCAGATGGCATGTGAGCTAATGATGTTGTATCCGGGTTTGGGGTGGAGCTTACGACAGGGAGTAGGGTGAGGGTTGAGTCGATCGAGCCGGGATCTACGACGAGCTTTTGGAGCAAGTCTTGCCAGGGAATGGTTCTGGACATTCCCATGAGAGGAGCCTGTGGTGGGCTAACTAAGATGTGATGATGGTCCTTGGGTGTGATCCTCTGAGAGGTGGAGCCCAAGATGAAGGTGCCGTGGTAGCACGTTAAAGATAAACCCTGATGAAGATATCCTGGTTTGGTCAAATCTAGGAACTGTTGCGCTGGTATCCGGACCTAGGAATCTCTTGCTTTCCACTCGCTCTCCATGGGGGGAGGCGGCCCAACCGCTAGATAGGTCGATGCCACTACTGCTAGGCGAGAAGTGATAGGAAGGTATATGCATGGGATGGAGCTAATACCCTACCGAGACGATCATGGCACCCCTTCGGGAGTGGGTACATGGCATGGCATCCTCTTCGGGAGCGGATACATGCTCTCTTCACAGTTCCAGTGATCCAATGCTGGATGGTAGAGTGGCATCGCCTATGGCAGTAGGCGCCTAGAATCTGCCTAGGTGCGCGCGTGCATTGATGATGGTTATCTGGTGGATTAGTGAAACCTCTGCAGAGTGTATGGTTGATCGATTGATACATATGCCGAATCCTTGGCTATGGACCTTTCCTATGTTTCGCATGCACCGGACTAGTGAGTGGAGTGTTCTACCTTCCTCTGAGTGTGATTTTTGGCTGTGAGCCAGTTTGAGGGCTGCGGGCCGTTGAGGCAAGCCAAGAGGGAGTTGGCTTGTCGACCAGAGTCTGAGAGGGTGTTGGGGAAGATGAGATGATGCTACAGATATGGATGGAGATAGATGAAGGGAATGGGTTTGTGTTTAAAACTTGTTTATTATACTTTTGTTTTATATACCTGAACAATTCATAGGAAACCCCAGCCTTATAGGTTCCTTTTGAGATACCCTTATTTTTGCATCCACTTCCACAAAGCAATGCATAGGGTGGGAGTGTGGCCAGTACAAATCGTACTGAAAATTTGGTTTCAGGTTCAAGGAGTGAGTACTCATCTGGGGAGTACAGTGATTAAGGGTTTCGTGTCTATGCTCAAGTTGGAGACAAGATAGCTTCCGCACCTCAAGCTTTTACTGTTTTGCTGCATGAACTCTGATTCCACCCTGTGGCGATGTAATAAGTTATTGTAACTCCCTCTTTTTGCTCTCTTTTGTTCGATGTATGGATTATGGATTCAACAGTTATCGGGTAATGTGATTTAAATGGTCAAATTACACTCCGACACTGTGGATTTCCCTTCGCGGAAATCAAGGTCATTTCACGTGCCAGGTGGCCAACCGGGCCCATCCTCGGCATGGCGGTTCCTACCTTCCATGTGAGGCTCAGGCAGTTGTGCACTTGACGAGAATGCCTCCGAACCGCCTCTGGCCACCTATAAGAAGAGGAGGAGAGCACACCTTTACACACACACACCATTTGGAGCACTCTACCTCTCTCTCTATATTTGTTCTTTAGCTTAGTAGTAGTTGTTGGAGCAAGGCTATAAGCTAGAAAGGAGGGCTTGCCTCCTAGGAAGCAAAGCTACTCTTGGTAATATTTCTATGGAGAGTTCTTCCCTATTCAAGTTCTCTGCACTTATATACATTATCGCATGTGAACTAGAGTATAGTCTTGAGCAAGATATATTCAATGATTATGAACTAGACTATAGTCCATATGAGAATAGTTCATCTTGCTCATACATGTTCTTCATCGTTCATATGATATGCAAGAATGGTGATGATGATGAGAATAGGGTAACGGTTCGATGCTCCTTCGGGTTTGCCTATGTCCTAGCTCGTCCATCCATAGGGTGGGAGTCCTGAGGGGACGTAGGTAGTTCCTTAGTATGCGGTCATGGTGTCTAGATACGTGGGGGCCTTCGGATATGACGGCTTGGCATGGTTGAGGGGTAGGTGGTAGGAAGTGACCTAGTCCCGTCCGTCCTTCGTAATCCCCGATGTTCGTGTGTCATGTAGGAGTTCGTAAACGTCCCCATCGGCTGACAGATCAGCTATCAAGATCTCCCTGTTATCTTAGACCCTGACTTGTTGTTTGACCTGTATATCATGTGACTCAGCTGTTCAATGCATATGTATAAGATGTGCCTACTCCATGTAGTTGTTCTTTTATTTATTTCATTTGTTTATTCTTTATTTTATGTTTATCCTTATGGTAGATCCAAGTGTGTGTCCACTATCTATCCAAATGATTATTGCTTACCCCTGCATAGCAATTGACCACACTTCGATGATATGAAGTCATAACATTTCTGTGCTAGAGGTATCTATACCCGCCTTCCTTTGGGAAAATATAAATAACAATACCCTGATAATACTTCCGGGTGAAATGCTACAATGATAGATCCGTGCACTTGTGGATATTTCTAAAAGGTTAAGATCTATCACATGGCAATCCTTACATCTTTGCTAGAGAATCAATTCTAGTAGCGATGCTAAGAAACGGCTACAGGCATTTCTGGCGCCGTTACCAAGGAATAGGTTTCTTGCCTATCTTTGGTGATTGCACTAAGAAACATCAACATACTCCTTTTCATTATTAGTTCGGATAATTTGGATTCTTGTGTTAAATTGATTTTCAACCAACTTATGAAAGTCCTGGAAACACCGAAGGACCTCATTCTTACCCCTCAGCAGGTAAACCCACGTCATACGAGTGTAGCAGTCAATAAAGGCGACAAATCACCTAAATTCACTCATAGATGTTACTAAACAGGGACCCCAAACATCAGAATGTACTAACATAAAAGGTTCACAACTCTGGAAGCCAATACTAGGATACGTTGTCCTTGTATGCTTCCCAATTTCACAAGCATCACACACAAGTTTCTTTATGTCCACATCTTTAAAAACATCAGGATATAATTTATTCAAGCTTCCAAAGGGTACATGTCCTAACCGATGATGAAGTAAGTAGATCTCCCTCTCTTGTGTTCCAGTAGCTACTGCCAATGCTGACTGCTCCTGGTTGATGTACCACAACCCATTACACCTGACTCCAGTCCGAATCACTCTCCCCGTCCTCTTCTCTTGAAAAATACAGAAATTTTCATCAAATATAACTATGCATTTAAACTAATCAACAAGTGAGCTAACAGAGAGGAGATTGACTGGGAAAGAAGGAACATGCAAAATAGAAGATAAGTGAAGAGATGGAGTGCACTCTATAGATCCTACACCATGAATGGGTTGGGAGGTACCATCAGTCGTTTGAACAGTTCCAGTACAGGAATGTGGGGTATATGTTTTAAAGGAACTAGATATGCCAGTGACATGTTTAGAGGCTCTAGAATCAATGACCCATTTTATGTTATGCCTACATGTGGATGCAAGTGCCTGTGCCTAAGTACCTTTGCCCATGTGAGCATAGTTGGCAAAGTTACCAAATTGACTGGTGGTGGCAATCATAGAACCAATTGGAGTAGTGCTGGATGCTTCATATGCTTTAGACTTCTGCCATTGCTCCCACTGCTTAACCTGTTCTCTAGTTAAGGTGAGGGACTGAGTCTCCTCTTTAATCTGATAACCACTCTCTGTGGTAGAACTCTCCATGGTAGTTGCATTAGTCTGAGGGGTACCAAGACCTCTGCCATGCCCTCCTATGCACGTCCTCCACCACGACCACCACAACCTCCTTGATCACCATGAGCACCACCATGACATCCTCAAGTTCCACTCCAACCACCATAGTTTCTTGGAAGGGGACAGTTATAGTTCATGTGTCCCTTCTCTCCACAATTGTAACACAATCTCTCTGCCACAGTGGTATAGGACCTCACAAGATTGTCACCACTCATCATCCGAAGCCTACTCTCCTCAATAACCATGGCTGACACAGCATCCTTTATGGTAGGAAGACTCTCCTGGTGACAAAAGGCAGCCCTCTTGCTCTCAAAGTCTGGGTCCAAGTTTCTTAGAAAATGAGTCACCCTCCTGTCCTGTATCCACTTCTGGACATCATGTGCATCCTGTGGATCCCTCATACTGAGTGGAGCATAGTGGTCCATCTCTCCCCACAATGACTGCAACTCACTAGCATATTGCTCCACTGATTGCCCTGCTTGTTTCACCGCATCAGCCTTATTCTGAATTTCCATCATCACTATCACATTCCCCTGCTTGGAATACCTGATACTCAGAGTTTTCCAAATTTGTGCTGTAGTGTGCATAGCTTCCACCACTTTACTAACCTATGGTGACATGGATGCCAATAACCATGCCACTATGGTAGAGTTTGTTGTGTGCCAAACTATCCATTCAGGGCTAAGCTTGTTAGCTGGCTCAACACAATCCTCCCTTAAATAGTTCTCTACCCCTTTTCCTCCTAATATCACTTGCACTCTTCTAGACCAACCCAGATAATTCTTACTTCCCTCCAGCTTCACATCATTTGGGATGAGTTACAATTTGAGTTCACGCACCTCCCTAGGACCAATCAAATTCATCTCCAACAGCCGTTGAATCATGGACATCATCTCATTTTTCAACCCACTTTTGGTACTTACTGGATCACCCCCATCATTACCACCACTCTCATGCTCACTTGCTTCCTTCTTTGCATCCTCTGACGCTTTCCTCTTTGCTTCCTCCTCTGGATCCATCTTCCTTAGATCAGCCTCTCTCACCCAAGTAATTAGGACACTTCACCTCAACACAAAATCACAGCCAGCACACAACAGCAGCTTCTCCTCCCTTTCACCAATTCAACTCTGCAGTAAACCACCACTCTTTCCTTCACTCAATCGACACCAATCTCAAGCAGTAACAATCAGCCACATTAACAAGCAATAGCAGCAACAGTGCCCTTCTCTTCCTTCTTCTCAACTGAAGGGGCAGCAGCACTGCTGGCATTCCTTACAGTGCTTAAGTTGTCATCCCTAACACGATGTAAGAAATATGATTGTATTATTTCTAAGCACTTATACATAAAAGCAAAATAAAAGGTTATCTGCAAGCGCATAGATAAATACTCCCGTTGTAGCATTTCACCCAGTTAGTTCCAGGTGTCATTATTTATAATTCACCACTAGGAAGGCAGAATGGAGGTATTAAGAATAAAGCTATAACTCACACTTGTGATAAGAGTTCTACTAGATCTCCTCTATACAAGGATTAATCATATCTTAATAATAAACATGGATAAATATTCAACAAAGTCCAAAGGAGTTTCCACCGAGCATTTTTCTTCTTGGGCGTATTCAAGAAAGAACTAGAAAATAAAGATACATAACTCCTAGGGTTGATTATAACTATAGGTCATTGAGCTACGTTAATTAGTGCAATTACATCTAGCTATTATGGTCAAAATAATCTAATATCTATACTCAAGAGACATTGCCAAGGTGGGTCAAAAACAGAGCAAGACGTCACCCTGCAACTATAGGTCTTACTAAGTTCTACATTCAGGGAGTGGACTATAGAGGACTCAATGAAGCTATAATAGTCACCTTCGCAATCTACCACATGGCCCGGAACATAGGGTGCACTCACAGATAAACTTAATCTAGGCACCACGCCTACATTAATTCTACCACCTACCCCTTGATCATCAGGATAAGCGCTATATGAGCAAGAGCAAAACACCAAACTACTCCAACTAAACTAGACATATAACCAACATAGGCAATGAACATTATAATTATGAATCTATTATTATAACAAGTCATGGTGAGGAACATAAACATGAACAAGAACAAGAACATGATGAACTAGACAAGAACATTATGATCTACACAAGAACACAAAACTAGACCAGAACACGAAGAACACAAAGATGAACTAGAGGATAAACACAATGAACTAGAAACACAAATAGATTAATATTGTTGAATACAAAGAGAGATAAGACATTACCAAGCCTCTTTATGACTAGATTTGGAGCCCAAGCGCTGCTTGCCTCCTCTAATTCCTATTCTTATGTTCTAGCTATGCCCTAGATGGTGGATGCCCTAGGTTATCCTTTCGAGGGACTACCCTGAACAATATGATTAATAATGATGTGATTGTTTGCCTCAGGGGGGTCTGCCCTTGCTTATATAGCCCGGTGGGATGAACCATGGCCCTTGGATCAAACAGACTTGAAACAATGGTCAAGATACGTCATGGAGGTCGGTTGGAGATCGAACACTAAAGGAGACGGGTATGTGGGTCCCACCTAGGCTGACTGGCCCCACATGGCAGGCCGACCAGCCTGGCCCATTGCCAGGTCTGGTCTTGCTTCGTTCCGGTGTCCTCTGGTGTCCTCTAGAACCTTCCCGTCAATTCTTGCAAGAATCCAACTTGATTTGGTTTGGTTTCTTGACTTCTACTCTTTCTCAGCTTTTGGATAAATCCCTAGAAAATATTATTTCATAGAGCTATGGAATCTTGGCGGTTTAGCCCCTGGTCTTGTGATGATGATTTCTAGAGTCTTCTAGGGTCCTCCCAGTTGTAACCGTCGATTTTTCTTCCAGTGCTTCAAATATGGCAAGTGATATGTCCGTCTTGATTGTCTCGACGAGCTCTTCATAATGGTGTGCTCAGATTCCTTACTTGAGGTACTTTTATGATGAAATATTTAAATATCCTGCAAAACAAGTGAGGGCAACACAACTCGAGAAACTCATTAGAATAAATCCTTACTACCTTACTTTATCCTTTTAATTAGGTGCTATCCAAGCTCAGTTGATGGTTAAAAATTAGAGTTAATTAGCGTCAACAAGCACCACCACTCTTCCTGGGCAGCAACACCACCACTCTTCCTTCTCTTCTCAACAAGCAGTGAAACTTCCAACCTTCCCCCAAATTATGACCTCCCAGGACCTCAACCGCAGCACATCCACTCAATTCCACTCCTTTCCTGGACCTCAACAGCAGCCCATGAGGCCATGACTCACCTCTGCCTTCCTTTCCTCACCAGCAGCTTTACTAGAGCAGAGGCCTCCTGCTTGCCCATACAGGGGACACGGGCGCCCATACACCACCGGGAAGGAGCCACGGGCAGGCAGGGAAGGAGACGCAGTGGTCCTCATGCACGTGTGCCTGAAGAACCAGCTCCGCCCTTGTGCTCGCACTGCCCCACCGCTCGCATGCGCCACCCCCATCGCTCAAGGGCTGGCCTCCAAACCACGACTGTGCCTGAGCGTGCCTGCACCCTGCCTCCACTTGCTCCTGCACCTAAGGAGCCACACGCTCGCGCCAGCCGTCATGCGCTCACACACGCGCGATACCGCCGCAATCGCCTCATGAAACCCTAGCCATGGCTCTGAATACCATATTGCAATTTTGGGGGAATTGCTCACTCTGGCTGTTTCCAGACTAGAGGTCTCTCTATTTCTTCTTGTTACTTTTATAGAAAAGTCCTACAATACATTATTTACACTAATAGTAGTAATGACCACGACCCTATTGAGAGGGTGGATGTTCCCTAAGAACATAGAGGGTCACCACAAGACCAACATAAAAGATGAAATCCAAAACATTGCTCAAATGCACAAGCTACAGAAGAAATCTGCCGTTCACCTCAGACATGTCTGAGAGGCCTGTCGAACATATCTCGAAGCACTGCAGCGAACCAGCTCAAAACTCAAAAACGCAAATCCTACCCGACATGTCCGAGGGCTGCACCGGACATGTATGTTAGCACTTCAGAAAACCAACTCAAAACTAAAACTTGCAGATCTTGTTGGAAATGTACGAGGTGACTACCGGACATGTCTGACATGACTAGACAAGAATGAAGAACTAAGGGGAAAAACAAGAAACCAACCAAAAGGTGTCCAAAATTTATGAATTTTTTTCCATGGTTCCTAGACACCCAAGGGAAGGTTTCCACCAAATATCAGCTTGAAACTCAAATGTTTTCCTACCAAACATTTATGAGGTGTCTGTCAGACATGTCCGGGATGCACGATCCGATTTCCATAAAAATGATTCAAAGCCCAAATTTTGACCAAATCAAAATGAAATGACTTAAAACTTTGCAGGGAGAATCTTGGAGTGTTGAGAAGATATATTCAAGATTTCAGCACTCAATTCCAAGAAAAGCATCAGGAAATCAAAAGGGAAAAAAATCACCCAAAATCAAACACTTGACAAAGAATCACCCCGATCTACGAAATCATGGGGAATTAGATGAAACCCTTCAGTGGAAAAGTTCCTCTCATGACATAAATCGAATCAAGGCAACAGAAATGAATCAAAATGGTCTAGAAATGAAGAATCACCACAAGCACGAGAGCAGTACAACCCTTGAAGCTCCACCGTTCTAGCCAGTGCCTTTTGTGTGTATTCGCCATGGTTCTTTGGCATCTCGCTATGAGAATTATGGTTTGTATTAAAAACTCTAACTTCTCTTAATGAAAAACGTGTATAAGGCATGATTTTGAAAAAAAGGGTGATAGGAAGAACATCACAAGAACACAAAAAACAACTTCTTTGACAAATCAACCATGACACGAGGTGGTTACGGCCACCATTCCTGCACAAAATTGTTGAAGTCGTGGACCTCTCTCAATGGTTCATGGGGAGAAGAAGAAACCCTAGCCACTAGAAGAAAAAACTACAAATGGGAGAGGTGAGGGAGATTGGTGCTTCCTCATCCTATTTAACAGGCATGCCTATTACATGATCCCAGTTTTCCCTTGGATACATATGAGTCAAACCACTTAGCCTAGGGGTGCTATGGTCTTAGGGGTGCTATGGTCTAACCCTTTGATTTCTTGATCCGACAACCACCACGCCTTCTCACTGGTAGCTTTTCCTCGACACGAACTCCCCGATGCCGCCACGTGTCTCCATCTTCATCGGGACCTCCACCCAGGTTATGAGGTACAAACCTGCAAAACCGCCCCCTGATGGTTTTGAGGACAAATACCAAACCTTCGTCGATGATTTTGAGGACAAACCACCAAACCTCGTCACAGGTAGCATAGTCCATACACATCCCTCGAAGCTCAACATGTGTCGTTGCCGTCCTCGACCACCCGGATGACATGTCTTCAGAGCCGCCTGCTCGACTTGCATGCCTACGGTCTTGAACCAAATGACTTGGCCACTCCATGTCCCCTTGCACTTGTCGATGTCCCCAAGTGTCAGCCACCGCGGCTAGTCAACCAGTCCGTCAGCATGGCACGTCCTCCTTGGCCTTTACCTCGTCGTCGACCACCGCCTCCGAACTCCACACCTACACACTGGATGCCAAGAAACATGTTTTGACACAAACCCTGTACCAGGGGTTAGTAAGTTCCGGTGACAATCGCTCATCACAAAAACTGCTAAACATTTATATAAAAAACATGTGTTTGCATCGAGAATCAAAAGACACATATCAACCTTATGTTTGCATCCAGACATCTGGTCTTCGAAGCATCATCTAGCTTGTTTCCAAAGTTACCATAATTAGCAAAACAACAGACTAAGGAAAGTGTGAATAAGACAGTTCTGATGATTCATATTGACTAGATTCATCTTTAAATGGAAGTGGATTACAATGTAGACGTTAAGTACCTTTTGCCTTTTTTCTAAAACAAAAAGAATTGTTATTGCAATGATATAATCAGCTAGTATTCATTTCGATTTGAATATGCTAAATGAATATAAATCATTAATATGTTTTTTTCTCAATTCAATAACTATATTATATACTAGAACAATACCCTGCGCATTGTTGTGGGGATTACATATAATTTAAAAGAAATTAAATTATTTATATTATATCTATATCTCATATAAAGATAAACCCCACTTGCTATTTCTCCTGCCATGCAAAGTGTCCACATCAGCATCCACTGAACATTTCACTAGCACATTCTATCTCGCTATGCAAAATGCTCATATCATCATCTACTAAAATATGCAACTCACACATGCCGTTATGTTTCATTCAAACTATTCACATATTTAGTTGTCCACATAGAATGTTAAAAAATTTTCACTAACATGTATTATATAAAATTTTCATGTCATCATTCACTAAAACATCCAACTAACACATGACATTATGTTTTATTCAAGATATTTACGTTACCAAACCATATCATTTATACTAACATATATTTGGTTGTCTACATTAGAATGCTAAAAATCATTCACTAATATGATTATGATATTTATTCAATCATATTAGTAAATATAAGTAGTATAATTTCACCAGCGATTCCTGCATCAACGTGCAGGGTATTCTCCTAGTATAGTTATATGAGTTAGAATACCTTAAATTAAATTTGGTGAATGGTTCGATACATAGATGTGGACAACTAAATGCATATTAGTGGATGTAGAGATACTCATCGTTGTTATATGTGCTAGTTGGCTGTAATTATAAATTTTAGTGGATTGTTGATGTATATACCTTGTAAGTTTTTATGAACTATTGATGTGGATAGCTTGCAAGTTTTAGTGCATTGTTGATGTGGATAGCTTACATGTTGAGAGAATTTTCTAGTGAAGTTCACTTTTATAGGAGCACAAGATCTTCATAGGAGTATAGGATTATTATATTATGCATTCCCAGGGATAGGTTGTATTGTCCTATCAGAGTGTAAGTCCACCACTGTAGCTAACTACGCCCAGAGTCACAGTCCGATGGCATCACAAGTAGCACAAGCATTAGTAGCGATACTGGGATAGGCTATAAATAAATGTCTATGCCTGAGTAGAAGCAGGGACACTACAACTGAGTGACTGCTTCAACTCATCAGGCCCTTGCAATCGCCACCAACTGTTTGCCAACATTTCTCCTAGAGAACAACCCTATTAGAGCCGACGGTGCCCTATCAATGCCCTCCACGACATCCTCCACGATGGCAACCTTCCCCTCCATGATGTACCCAGCCATCTCCTCTTCGAACCTCGAGTACACATGGAAGTAGTCCAAAACCCTGAACCCCTCCACCCTGATGGCCTTTGGGACGATACAGTACAAGTTGCGCAGGCCGTCGTGCTCCTCCAGGTTGTACTGCGAGATCATCCCGCAGACGGCGATCCTGCCCCTGAGGCGCATGTGCAGCAGCACGGCGTTCAGCGTCGTGCCGCCCATGTTGTCAAAGTAAATGTCGATGCCCTCGGGAAGGCACTGCTTCAGCGTGTTGTAGAGGTCGGTCTCGGTCTTGTAGTTGAACGCATCGTCGTAGCCGAACTTGGTCTTGAGGAGGCTGACCTTCTCATCAGAGCCAGCGCTACCGACCACATAGCAACCGGCGATCTTTGCCAGCTGCCCGACGACCTGCCCGACGGCGCCCGACGCTACTGAGACGAACACGAAGTCGCCTTTCTTCGGCCAGCCGACCTGTGTAAACCCAGCATACGTAGTGAGCCCCGTTATGCCTGCATGGTAGAACGCGGTAGTTCATCGTCAGTCAGTTACCCGTAGATGTTGAAAGGAAAATGGAGAACGAGACAAAAAGCATGGGATGTGTGTGGTAGTCATGAGCTCGATCGCTGACCAAGAACACCCGTGTAGTAGGACAGTGGTAGCTCGGTGTGATTGATCTTGTGCAGGGATTCGGCCAGTTGGGTGACGAGTGTGTACTCCTCCCATCCACTTATTCCCCAGACGAGGTCGCCGGCAGTGACCTCCGGGTGCGTGGAGTCGATCACTTTGCCCACACCGAAATTCATCAAGGCCTGCTTAACGAATCACATTCACATACACATGTCACAAAGGTTTCTTCAACTAGCATTTTAATTTTTAAAGCTCCAGTGACATTTAGGCTTATCACACATGACGTGACAATTGCAGGGCACACGGTCAGCTGATCGAATTTGGAAGCTCACCTCTCCGATCACAAAGTCCGGGGCTGGCTCTGTGGCGCCGCCATCATCGTGCTTGCTCATACGGCTACGCATCCATGGGTCGCAGGACAAGTACAGGTTCTTGAGCAGCACGGCGGTCAGACCCGCCGGCACACGCGGCGCGACTCTGTCTTCCATGATCTCCATATCCTCTTCGGTGGGGAACCCGGTGACATGCCGCCTCAGCACCACCTTCTTGATCTGCACCAGCACCTCCTCACTGCTGCCAGCCATTATTCGATCTATCAAATAGATGGCTACTATACACTGCCAACTGTGACATCTGTTTGGCTTCCTCGTATGGTTTTATAGACGGGCAACTGATGCGAATGGTTTTTCAAACTGCAAGTATACCCATGACACCAGGTCTTATGAGGAAGATAGGGACTGGATAATCAGTAGTGTAGTGGACTTCGTTGGTAATGTACTATAGTATATGTGATCCCCTGTGTGAACTGATCGTGACTGATGGCTGCGCTGACTCTACATCGTACATCAGCTAGCAGCCTGTGATTTTGTAAATTTGCAAGTATGCGTAATCCATGACACCAGGTAGGACAATACGAGCTGGATATTCATTAATGTCGTGAAATAAATGCTTCTGGTAGTGAACTGGTCAATGGCGTCTGGCTGACTTCACTGTGGCAGCCTGCATCCTAGTATAGACTATAGAGCTATCACAAGCCAATCCCCGGATGATCTCACGAACAGAACTAGGGCATGAGGTAACCAAAGGCAGCGGCCCTAGGGCGGAGGTGGCGCGACGACAGTGGAGGCGCAGGGAGGGACAGGGGGGGCGGCGGACCGGGAAAGAGAGAGAGGAGATAGGGTTTAACTTTTTGCTTCCTTTACTCGTTCAACGTTCCACCTTATATATGACGGGGATACAATTCCTAATGGGGCTTGGCCCAAAAGTCGTTCTTCTACGAAGAGGCCTAAATCTATACCAGCTACGAAAAAGTTTTGTCATGGAAGGAAAAGAATGAATGGATGCCACCTAAAGAAATTGATTTATGGGTTAAAACAAGCTTCAAAACAGTGGTACTTGAAGTTTGATATATGCGATAGGAAAGTTTGGGTTTAAAGAGAATGTAGAGGACAATTGTGTTTATGTAAAGTCTAAGAATGAAAAGTACATCTTTCTAATCTTGTATGTCGATGATATCTTACTTGCTAGTAGTGATATCAGTCTACTACAAGACATAAAGAAGTTTTTGTCCTCACATTTTGATATGAAAGATCTTCATGTAGCTTCATTCATTCTAGGGATCAAAATTCATCGAGATAGAAGTAAAGGGGTATTAGGACTGTCTCAAAAGGCATACATAGAAAAGACTCCAAAGAGATTTAATACGCACCAATGTAGTCTATCACATATTCCCATTGTCAAGGGCGATCGATTTGGGGATCATCAATCCCCCAAGAATCAGTATGAGCTCAACCAAATGAAAGCAGTTCCATATGCTTCTGCTATTGAAAGCTAGTGTGTACGTGCACTGACCTAGCTTTTGTTACCAGGTTGCTTAGCAGATTTCAAAGTAATCCATGAATTGAACACTGCAGATTGGTAAAGAAAGTGTTGCGATATTTGTAAGGTACGGAAGGCCTTATATGAATGTAGAGAAAATCAGATTCTCTCCAAATAGCTCAAAGCAAACCGTCACTCAATGTAGGTCAAGTTTGTAGCAAGTTTTGAGGCCTCGTGGTAGGTGAACTGGATAAAGAAGTTTCTACCCGGTTTGAATGTGGTTGACTATATCCATCAACCACTAAAGTTATACTGCAATATCTATATCCAGGAGCACAATATGCTCACAACAATAAGTCAAGTGTTGTTGCCATTAGACATAAAGTATTACGTTGTGAAGGATAAAGTTCACGATCATATTATAACAAGTCTAAAGCATATAAGTACTAAAAAGATGCTCCAGGATCCGCTTATAAAAGGCTTACCACCCAACGTATTTAGAGAACACGTAGATGGCATGGGTATAAGAGAAAGCATATGATTCCTGGACAATAAACGGCCCAAAAGTTAAAGAATTTGTTTTAGAACAGAGACATGTACTGTAGCTGTGAAATCTATCTGTGATTGACCATGATGATGAAGCATGCTCTATACACTAATCTGTGATGGAATAAGTAAAAGTGAAAAGTATTAAAGTTAAAGATAAGTTGAGAACAAGAGGGAGAATGTTGGAATGATCTCTCCATCGTTAAGCCCAAGGAGATCCACACCTTGGTTAGGGTGCCCAGCCCATCTATGGCCGGAAGGCCCCTGTCACACTGTACTAGTACGAGGTTCACCGTGACCCTGCTCCCCACTGTCGAACCCTAGCTGATCTAGAGGAGTGCACAGCAAGTGAGGGAAGTTCCTCCCCACCGCCACAGTCGTCGCCGTTGCTACAGGACTCCACTACAACACCGGACTCCACTGCATCACCCGTCTTCCCCGACTGTCGCTGCCCGTGCTTAGCCTCCACCAACGATCGTGATGGCCAGATCAAGCTCCAACACCACGGCTCCTCCCTCCACTGGTCAGGCATCTACTCACTCCTCTCTCCCTCTCTATCTGTTATATGTTCATGTTCATATTGTTCATCCCGTATTCAAGTGGTATCTCATCTATATCTCACTGCTAGTGATCCTAAATGATCTAACAGAAAGCACACAAAAGAAAGCAACATTCATGCATTGAAGCTGCTCAGCATCAATATCCTTCCCAATCAAAGACTTGTGAACCGTGTAGTTATATCCAATCCACCAAATTCCCTTCGAAGTTGTCTGGTGCATTTGACACTGGGCTCTTCACGATTAATGAGTTCTAGACAAGCCGAAAGCTGTAGACACATCCCATTTTGTACCGGCCACAAGAGTGCGTGCTTACTGTTCACAAAAACATGCTCAGGTGGGTGTCAATGGGATCAAAGTTCGCACCCCTATCCATCTAATAGAATATGACAACCTAACCATGATTAGCATAATCAGTTCCTTGCTTCGTTCTAGATCTAAGTATCTTTCTTTTCTGCCCTGGTTTTTCCCTTTTGCTTTTGCTTTTGCTTTTTCTACATTGCTTTTGTACGTATTTTGCATATAAAGACGTTGCTGTGAGGAACAATTTCCGTGGGTGCCTAACTAGCCTCTTGTCTGATTGAGCAGTCTAGCCGGCCCTTGTAACTCCTTGCCTCATCACTTGTATATCTTAGATCTAAACATCTTTCTTTTTTCTTTTCCTCCTTCGTTTTTCCTTTTCGTTTTTCGTCCAATGCTTTTGCATTTTCTATATAAAGAGGCTGCAGTGAGGGACAACTTGCGTGTTCCTAGCTTAGCCTCTTTTCTCATTGAATTGAATAGTCGACCGATGTAACTCCTTGCCCTCATTACTTGTATTGAGACAAACTACAGGATCATCTCTAGCATGCCGTCCACACTACAGGGGCCATATTCAGCAGCCATGAATTTTTTTTTGAAAGAAAGCAGCCAGGTATTCTATATGGGTTTCCTTATTCCTTATATTAAAGCTTCATGGTAAATACTGCACACTAGTGATGATAGAGTGTGTACATGCAACATACCAAGAGCTATTGTTCATCTTTTGTTATTAGAAAAAATATAAGTAAAGTCGTAGCCCCGCAGTTTCACGGCCAGATGCATATGAATCGAGCATATATCCATGGGAAACATACTAGTGTAAGCGTACATGCTTATTACAAAAATCAATAAATAGACTAGTGTAACTGCTGCAGATACTAATATGCAATGATTATATCCTCATCAAACAGTATGACGTGCTTCTAAAATCCAGTTGAATTTGTCACAGCTAGCGGCCGGCCATCGTGAGTTGGTCAGGGGAAGCATCTATGGAGTATATGGACCGTCGTCTCCTGGAAGCAACCACATCTGGTGACTTCCCATCAATGAAGCAAAAGCATCTGCTGGCTCTTGACGATCCTGGAGTACAGCTTGGCACAACGTGACTACATAGGAAAACAACTGCCTCTCCTCGATCCAGGGCCACGAGGAATTCTGCAAGGATGTTCCTGACGCTGGATCAATGCTTTTCACGTTGTCCTATGATCGGACTCCAAGTCAAACAAACCAAAATCTGACAACCACATCAGTAACTATTATATTAGAACATTCGATTCTTTGCTTCATTCTAGTGCTCTTTCTTTTTTTTTTCTCCTTTCTCTTTCTCCTTTCCTTTTTCTCTTACTAGTCTATTTGTCGGTTGTGTTTATAACAAGGCTGCTGTGGGGGACAAGAGTACAATTCCGAAGTTTCTTGCCTGTCTAACTACTAGCCTCGCCTGTTGTAATTCCTTGCCACTTCTTCACCTGTATTAAGGAAAAACAAGAATGAGAGCGTTTTAAGTTACTGGATCATCTCTTGCCGCCATCCATATCCTACAGCGGCCATATTCAGCAGCCAGGTATGGGTATCCCTATTTAATTCTTCCTTTTGTTAATATTGATACTTCATGGCTAATACTCCACTGATTATGATCGTGCGAGCATGCATATATATGTAACATAACACGAGCTAATGTTTGTCTGTTGCTAGAAAAATATTAGTAATATAATAGTGCCCCGGAGTTTGAGGTCCTGTCTGGAAGTTTCGTAAATCATTTGACCTATTTGCTTCCGACTGCATTTTCTTGTGCACAAGAATACAACCGGGATATCATTGCCATGTAAAATATTGTTTCGGTAAATTCTAAGAACATAGCATTAACAATGGAACACAGCAACTTCTGTCCTCCCCGCCCATATCCATTCCTCTGCCACACGAAGCATCGGCCCTGGACCATGGCATCCAGAGAGGGTGTCCCTGCCGCCCGTTCCCGCTTGCCCAGCGAGGGGCATCCATGCCATGGCTGATGGACGCCGTTGCCAGAAAATCAGGCTGCCGCCACCTTCGCTAGGTGACGCAATGCCGCCATGGGAGTTGACCAGCTTGCCAACGGAGGGAAGGGGTGACCCAAAGAGCCCGCAGCTCCCGGCCGTACACACCCCCTTGCTGCATCTCTGTGTTACCATCCATGTAGGACAGCTGGGGACCACTGCCGCTAGAGACCACGAACGTACAACGTGCATCTAACGAGCACGAAGGAGGTTAACGTGTTGTAGCTGTCTGGGACTAAATGATAAAAATTAGAGCTAAATTAAGGAAATAGTGCTAATTTAGAGGTAGTTTACATGCAAATTGAGGCTGCCAGGGGGTGCTACTGCCCGGGCAGCCTTTCCGTGATTACTTTCTTGATCACAATGCTTATATTCCCCTCTATTTATAGTCTTGGGGCGCAGAGGGAGCAATAAATCACAAGCTCAATTGGTTGTACGCCCACCCCCTTACTTCCCGTGTCGAGTTCCCATAAGATTTGTGCACTAGTGCCTCAGCCATGTTGGTACGAAGTGGAGCCTAGTCTCCTTGTGCATTAAGATGCACCATTGCCTCAGCCATGTTGGTACCCATCCCATAGGATAAGGGGTGTGCGCCCCCTGGTTGTCGAAATTGCAAGTTGGCAGAAGGAGGGTGTTGGCACTGTGGGAAAGCGACGCATCAGGAAAGAGAAGAAAGGCCGGCACGGGGAAGAAAGAGGAGAAGAGGACAAGAAAAGCTGGTAGAGCTATTTTTCTAGTTAAAGGCAATTAGGCAAAAAATAAAAACTGCCACGATACAAACAAAACAAAATCTCACAAAAAATATTTTGATAAAGGTGATTGGAATACTTACTCATATTTGAATTGGTATTATAGTGCGTGGTTACAATTCTAAGATTCTAACTGCTGGTACTATATAACGTCCTTTTAGAATCCATTTTGTCAAAGCGGGCCGCCCACCAAAAAAGAATCTTGATCCCACCAGGGTACAGGTATCATGAGTTCGTCAGGGGAAGCATCTATGGACCGGCGTCTCCTGGAAGCAGCCACAACCGGTGATGTTCCCTCAATGAAGCAATTACTGGCTCTAAATGGCCCGGGCGTGCTGCTCGGGACAACTCCAAAGGGAACACCTGCCTCCACGTCGCTTCCATCCAGGGCCATGAGGACTTCTGCAAGAATGTCCTCTCGCTGGACCATTCTCCGGCTCCAGCTCTGCTTTCCGCAGTCAACAAAGATGGCGAGACGCCACTGCTCACCGCAGTGGCAAGGGGCCGTTCTTCTTTAGCTTCTGTTTTACTTAGGTGCTGCCGTGACCAGCATCTGAGTGAGACGATACTGAAGCAAGACAGGCGCGGATACAACGTGCTGCACCACGCCATCCGCAGAGGACACACGATGGTGGCGCTAGAGCTGGTAGAGGCTGAGCCTACCTTGTCGAAAGCTGTGAACCAATACAGCGTGTCACCTCTATTCCTCGCGGTGATGAGAAATTTCGTTGAGGTGTTCGATAAATTGTTGGAGATTCCAGATTCGGCTGATTCCGGTGGCTTGGGCTTCAACATTCTCCATGCTGCTGTCAGAAATGGAAATCTAGGTGAGACTTTCGCTGTGTAGCACTGTCAAATTTATAATCTTCTCCCAGTTATCCATCGACCTGTACTCTGGCAGGGCTAGAATTTTAGAGACATAAGCATTAGATGTTACTGTTTAGACTCATAAAAGTTATTTATATTAAGTTGCAAGTTTTACTTTTTGTTCATTTTTTAACATAATTCGCTTAATAGGTTCTCCCTGCATTTCATTTTACATGGCCAGCCTAAAAACATGTTCTTCCAAATTATACTTTGATCATTCATTTGGTTTATATTATATCATTTACATGTATAAATTTATACTTATTGGTAGCGAATTTGATTACAAATCTAACCGTATCAAGTTCATATAATAATTAACAATTATTTGTTAAGGGTCTTTAAGGTTCAATCTCAATGTGCGGGAGTGTTTTATAAAAGATAATGAGAGACTACTTTCTAGCTTTGATAACTTATCACTTACTCCCTCTGTTTGTAATTGTAAGCAGTTTCGGTTTTTGTAGATATATAATTTTCGTTATTTATATAGATACATACTATGTCTTGATACACTACAAGAGTTCTGTATGTTCAAAAGCCAAAATGACTTACTGTATGGAATGGAGGAAGTACTAAGATGTTTTTCCATCCATAACTTTTTCCCTCTGTAATGCATCTCTACGTATTTTGAAGATGGTGAGTTCAGTCGAAACATTTAGTTTAAACTATGACGGCTTTTATAGTACCATGTATCTTACGACACCATGATTCTGTTAACATTTTATTCTAAATCTTATTATTGGCTTAAAATTTTTTTATCCTCATGTTAAGCTTAAACTCATGTTTATGTATTATCTTTTTAGTAGTCATGCTTTTATATTTTATTTAAAATAATGAAATTCTTGTGCATGTTTTATCTTTTATTAGCAATTCTTTTATTTTTTTAGAAAAATAAGGATTTTAAGTTGTAGAATGCATTCTTAAAGTACTAAAAAGGCATAATGGTTATTTCAGATCTACACAGATGCTTATGATTCATTCTAGACCATAAAGAGAAATCTAAGATGGGGTAGTTGTGCTAATCTCAAGATGATATTCATATTTAAGCCTATTACTCGCTATTTACTCTATATAGTAATTTCAAAGATCAGTCAATTATAGCCACCTACACTAACCCTCGTTAATTTCTCAAGTTGTTTAAATTTTCCCATCAACGATTACAAGTGTAATAATATGTCTTTATTTAAAAAATAGAGTTCCTATGATTATACTATTACTATACAGACGTCAAACATTTTAGTTGAAACATTACATTTATGTTAAATAAGCAATTTTGTAAACTATATATCATGGTTTTTAATATATTTTTAAATGATTTGTTAGTATCATAATTATATATGCTGCAAATGAAATATTTTTCATGATTGATAACGGTGCAACTTGTATGTTTACTTTAACTATATTTTTAATATATTAATGTTAATAGTATTATAAGTTGTAATGTAGAAACATATGTATACATATATTTAACTAATATTAGCATGTCATAATGTTTCTATGACCCTGCCTATCCCACTAGGTACCATGGTTCTCCTCCGCCTATAGCTCCTAGTTGTCCCTAGAAGGTCGTGGAATTCCACCTTTTGGAACATTGACTTGATTAGATAATAACTTAAAAGTGTCACATTCTGTTATCTTTATAATCAAATGTGGAAAATCTAGATATAAACTTAGGTGTTATTTTGCATAATTTTTCATAGTAAACGTGGCCAATTTATATAAAACATTTTTTAGATAAGTTTTTTTATAAAAATAATAGGATTGCATTATGGGTCTGCTTGGTTTGTGGCTAAATTTTGCCATGACAAAGCTTTCGCAAGCCAAAGATAGGTAAAAAATTTTGCCTTGAAATTGGCAAGCCAAGTGTGAGAGGTTTGCAAGTTTTGTTAGTCAACTAAATAGTAGCCAAAATCTTTGGTTTGGCAAAATTTGTCAATTAACCAATCAGGCTCTATATTATCTTTCAAATTTTATGATTTTTTTGTTCACCCAACTTTTGATAATTGACTTGAAGACATGGAAAGAGTACTCCATTAGTTATTGCCAGCTGCCTTTCATCCTTCCATGCTTCTTAACCATTTTCTGCGACTTGATTTGGTTTCAGGTATCGTTAAAAGGATTCTGGAGACACGTCCATGGCTAGCCTTTCAAGAAAATGAGGATAAGTATACTCCAATGCACCTGGCTGCATATGAGGACAAGATTGACGTGATAACAGTTTTGCTAGAGCATGATCCATTCTTAGGGTACATAATCTGGAAAGCTGGTAAACCTCTTCTTTGTACCGCAGCATCTGAGGGCCATGTTGGCGTTGCTCAAGAGCTTCTTAAACACTGTCCTGATGCTCCCTGCTGTGATGCAAATGGCTTGACATGTCTTCACGAAGCTGCATTATCTGGTCAAGAAGAGTTTGTAGAATTTGTCCTGGGGTCTCAGCAGCTTCAGCATCTTATAAACATGAAAGATAACAGTGGAGAAACCGCTCTGCTTCTGGCGCAGAAGAATGAGTTAATGCTGATAGCGGATCTTCTGGGTGACAAAGAGGAAATGATTAACAACGCCCCAGTAAGTACTCGTTTCTTTTTTTTTCGCGATCACGTCCCCCTCTGGACACGTATTTCATTAAGCAGAAAAGAGTCCAACCCAATACACAACAAATAAACGACGGTAACCATGGTTACCGAAAATCTTCACCCAAAGATATACTTCTTTCCAAACAATGGTTTGATATATACTGTAGGTCACTATTCAGAGGGTTTGCAAACAGTTGACAGCGTTTGTATTGGCATTAATTAGGTGGCAGACGAAGCAGCTTCGGTTAGCATGTCAGAAGTAGAAACCACAGCTTCTAATAGTTCATCAGATGGAACGCCCATGGATGGACGGGTTCTGGAAGCAGCCGTATGTGGTCATGTGGCAGAAATGAGGCACCTGTATGTGCATGTTCCGGACGTGCTGGATGGAACCACACCTCAGGGGAACACCTGCCTCCACATCGCTGCCATCTATGGCCACGAGGTGTTCTGCAAGGAGGTCCAGGCTCTGAACCCGTCACTCCTCACCGCAGTTAACTCGGACGGTGACACGCCTCTGCTCGCCGCCGTGGCGAGCGGCCATGTCTCTGTAGCTTCTGTTTTGCTCAGGTGCTGCCGTGACCAACAGCTGAGTGACACGATCCTGAAGCAAGACAAGCGTGGATGCAACGCGCTGCACCACGCCATACGCAGCGGCCACAGGAACCTCGCGCTGGATCTGATAGACGCAGAGGCTGCCCTGTCGCAAGCTGTGAACCAGTAGGGTGAGTCACCCATGTTCGCAGCGGTGATGAGGAACTACAAGGATGTCTTCACCAAACTGTTGGAGAATGCTGATTCTGCTCACGGAGGACCCTGTGGCAGGAATGCCCTGCACGCAGCAATAAGGAACGGAAATTCAGGTCTGACCTGCCGATATAGAGAGCAACATATTTTGTTTTCTTACCAAAACTCAACGTTAACTAATGTACAGTTGTCATAATTCCATGGTTGCTAACCGTCCTTACTGCATGCTTGATTGCGCAGAGATCGCTAAGAAGATTATGAAGACACGCCCTTGGCTGGCCAGAGAAGAAGACATGAATTTGAGACAAACTCCAATAGAGCAGGCTGCGCTTTGGGGCAAGGTTGACGTGCTAAGGGAATTGTTACTTTGTAACCTCACATGGTCACCCTCTTCTTGTGTGTGCTGCATATCGAGGTCATGTTGATGTTGCTCGGGAGCTTCTTAAACATTGTCCAGATGCTCCATGTTACGATACAGGAGGCTGGACATGTCTGCACTATGCTGTAACGTATGAACAGACGGAGTTCGAAAAGTTTGTCGTGGTTTCATCAAATCTCCGGAGACTCATTAACATGCAAAATCCAGACGGAGATACTGCTCTACACCTCGCAGTCAACAAGTGCAATCCCGAGATGGTCGCTGCTTTACTGCTTCACCATGACATTGACGTCACAGTGCTTAACAACAAATGTATCCCAGCAAGCTGGGCCTTACCCAAGGGCGACCTTATCAAGACTTTAAACTGGGTGCGTATGTTTTCTCTCATGTTAGTCCAGAAATCAATATATAATATGCATGCCGATCATCTGCATTGTCATGTTCTCCTACTACCACTCATATGTAATTCTGGAATTAAACCTGTCCTTTGCATCAATCTTATCTTACTAATAACTAGTTTAATTCCCCACATGTTGCTGACGGAATTGTAAGAGCAATTTTATATCACATTAGAAAAAAAAACTATTAACTTGATTCCATATTACAAGTTAATCTAACTTTTTTGAGAGTCAATGCATCTCAAGTTTAACCAAAATCATATAGAGAATTACAAAGATTTAGGACAGAAAATTAGTATATTAAGAAAATATAATTAATAAAGATTCTAATGATACTTATTTGGTATTATAAATGTTATTTTTTGTATAAATTTGGTACAAAATTTAAAATGCTTTGGCTCTAAAAGGATTAGAATGACTTATAACTTGGGATGGAGGGAGTAAGTATGTAAAGCTGTAAGATCATTTATGTTTGCGATGTTGAAGCATTGAGTTCTTTACTAGTTCGAAAACTACATGAGCTAGAGTGATATTAGGGATTATAAAGTATCTATTATACCTATTGTATCAGAAAATAAACAAAGAAAATCATGTAATTTATTATAAGTAATTTCCATTAGTTAGAGGTATTGAGCAATAACTAATAATGTTTATTCTAACCGGTACGAGAGGGCGGTCTGATGGACTAGTTAGTACTAGCGTAACAATAATGCCGACGTGCAGGCACAGTAGACTAGATCCCAAAAATAACAATTAAGATCCACTTTGAAAGAATGAAAAGTTGAATTTTAAATACAAATAAGTATTTAGATTTCAGCAGCAACCGTGAAAAGAACCATGCATGGAATTCTAGGTTTTCATTTTTTTTCCCTCAGTGTTATATTAATTAATGCAAGCACCATTCCCATTTTTGTTTACACTGATGCAAAATGTTTCTTTTAACATATGCAGAACGAAGTGTACATGCGTATGGTCAAAGCTGATCCTCAAGACACACATTCTTTTTTTAATCTCCTCGTCAAGGAGGCCAAGGATCAAGTGACCGACTTATCAAGGGAGAATATCAAATCACTGACTCAAACATACACGGGCAACACTTCCCTAGTAGCTATCCTCATCGCCACGATTACCTTTGCTGCTGCTTTCACATTACCTGGAGGTTATAGCACTGATCATGGAAATGAGGGACATCCCATCATGGCGAAGAAGGTTGCATTAAAGGCATTCTTGATCTCAAACACCTTGGCAATGTGCTCCTCACTTGTCGTTGCCTTCGTATGCGTCATACTGAAGTGGGAAGATCTTGAGTTCTTGCTTTATTATAGGTCTTTTACGAAGAAGCTCATGTGGTTTGCGTACATGGCAACCACCACAGCATTTGCAACTGGTTTATATACTGTTTTGACTCCTCAACTTCCATGGCTGGCTGTTGCGATCTGCATTTTGACATCTTTGCTGCCCATTCTTACTAAGCTTCTTGGCGAATGGCCCATCTTGAGACTAAGATTTCTGTTGGGTCGGACATTCAAATCGGAGCTCCTCGATATGCTCTAGCTTCATCACCCTTCAGTTATTGGCTTATCTGCTTTCCTGTATTTATGTTGGAAACATGAAGAAACAGTAAGTTTGCCAAGCAGCACTATTGTTTGCGTAATTTGAATCCATCTAATAAACCCAGAATTATGTACTTTGAATGTACAATTTTTCAAGCCAGTGATCTGAGTGATAGTATTTTATTTCTGAGCATCCTAGAACTCTGCTACTTTGTTGATGAGAAATATGTTAGGTTTCACAGGGTTTGTCATCATAATTCATATTTTTTAGAGCAACTGTTTACAACAAAACTTATGGGGTTTTATATTTGAAGTCGTAGACAGGAAACAGAAGTGTTGGCATTTCAAAGAAGAAATACACATTAATCAAAAGGATGCATATCTCCATATGCAGGGTTAAATATTCCTTTCTTAGGTGTGGACACGTGTTCCGTAAACTTATTGTGGTGGCACAGCTCTCAGAGTGAAACACAGAAATGAAATGAGGTCTGCGTTGGCTACAGCGCCATCTGGCTGTTGGAAAGCAGCACCTCAGATAAGAAATATGCGACAATTATGTAAGGAAGCCACAATATGTAAATTATGTAATGTAATATATAAGTACCACATCGTGCATATACAAAAACACCCTGCCAGGTGCCTACCAGCATGTTACAGACTTTCTGGAACTACAAAATAGGACTCACCTCTGAAAACCAGTCCAGATTGGTCTAACATTTGAATTTAGAAAGGGATATGCAAATGATACAGAAATGCTAAACGAAAGCACCACAATGCTTCAGATGCCTGACTGATGGGCCAACATTGTTTAAACAGTGCTACTAGGTACATACAAGCATGTCCAGACTTTCTAAACTACAAAATAAAACACGCTACTTAACCAGTTGTGGCGGTCAAACATTCGAAATCAGGAAGGAGTATAGAAATAATACCAAAATGCTAAATGAAAGAACGACAAAACAGCAGACGGATGATATGGGCCAACATTGTTTCACATTGCTACCACTACAGCTAAAATTTGGATGACGATACAATTGATCCACCTTACAACACAAGACGACAATCCTGAAGATACACAGCAAGGCAAGGATGTACAAATGTAAACACCACATATTGATAGACCTTACAATAGAGTGGCAAATCCTAGTGCCTACCTGATAAAAGATAAGAGAAATGATTCTAATCGATCTGATTATTCCAATCAACTCATATCATATTTGGTATCGACAGGCCACCTACCCATCACAAAGCTTCAACTAGTTTGCTACAATAAGCTCGTCTTCAGGATTGGCATTTTGAGGTTGCATCGTCAATTCATCATCAGCTGCACTGAAATGATATTTCTCCCCAACAGCTCTCAGAAGCTGGTAAACTTCGAACATTGTAGGCCTTTCCTTTGGAGAAGAGAGCACACAAGAGCAGGCAACCTTCATGCATTGAAGCAGCTCAGCATCGTTGTCCTTCCCAATCAAAGAATTGTCAATTGCATCCTGAAGTATCGAGTTGTTTGACAGGTAAGTTATCCAATCCACCAAACTCCCTTTGAAGTTCTCTGGTGCATTTGACACATGTGTGGGCTCTTCCCCAGTAATAAGTTCGAGTAAGACAACCCCAAAGCTATAGACATCCCCTTTTGGAGTGGCCACAAGAGTGCGTGTATACTCCGGAGCTACATACCCTAAGTCACCAAACTCACCATTCACAAATGTGCTCAGGTGGGTGTCAATGGGATTCATAAGCCTTGCCAGACCAAAATCGGAAATCTTAGGCTCATAGTCATCATCAAGCAATATGCACTTGGAACTAATGTTCCTATGAAGAATGCGAGGGTTGCAACTGTGATGAAGCCACGCCAATCCTCTTGCACTCCCAATGGCAATTTTTAGCCTCAATGGCCATTCTAATGCCTTTTTCTCAATGTTTTGTTGGTGCAAATTATCATAAAGCGAACCTTTTGGCATGTACTTATACACCAAGAGCCTCTCATTCTTGGCAATGCAGTATCCCAAAAGTGGCACTAAGTTACGTTGCCTTACACTTCCGAGTGTTGACATCTCAGATGTGAATTGGTCCTCTGAATGCTGAGTGTCCTGCAACCTCTTGATAGCAAGGAATGAACCATCTGGAAGTGTTGCTCTGTACATAGTTCCTGATCGACCAGTTCCAATAATATTGTCCTTTGTAAAATCGTCTGTTGCTTTCATAAGATCATTCAACTTCATCTTTGAAACTGATTTCTCAAACATTGATACCTAAATGACAAGATAAATGTGAAAATTCAGCAAACAAGACAACTCATCTAAGCAAAGCTGAGGAATGAAGGACATGTTTGGTTCCGTCAGTGAGGCTCGTTTCTCCTTGCCTACTGAGGAACTGAAGTGACAGTAGATGATTGTATTGCTTGCTAAGCGCATGGAAGTTTGTGCTAGCAAGTTTGTTGTCATTTTCCTTCATACCACAAGCGAGCTATATCAGCTCGCCAGGGCTGGCATGTTTTTTGGAGTCTGTGCATGCTATGCAAGGCAAGGCTGCTCTGAGAACAAAACATGCCCAAAAAATGAAGGATATACAATAATATACCTAATGTTTATCAGACATATCTACTCCTAGTCATAGACAACATGGTAGCTTCTTGTTCTGAACACACAGGTATATATTCAACTAATTAGCTACATACAGCATAACATGGTCATCAATTAGAGAAAAGGTGGCTGATAG
>CM041636.1:37879960-37896206 GCA_023333625.1 Bothriochloa decipiens | reverse complement strand
ACATACAGCATAACATGGTCATCAATTAGAGAAAAGGTGGCTGATAGCATGTGTGGAGTGCAGGGCAGGTATGACATGACTGGATAAGAATGTAGACATCCTGTCTCAGTAGTAATTATGTCCCACAGCCTAATATATACAACTCATACTCCTATAAGTATGGTAATAATATCTTGTGATCCCAAATTAAAACTCTAAAACTCATGATTCATATGATGTTACAAGACACTGGAGAACAAGAAAGCAAAGTTGATTGGTAAGAATAATGGCAAGGCTATTGACTACACATTTTATACAAAATATAAAATGATACATATCAAAATTATGGAGTGAAAACATACCTTTGCTCCTTTTGCCCCCTTAATAGTCTTTGCCCACTTATTTTCTTCTACATCCTTTAACTTCTTCTTCGCAGGCATTTTCCGCAAGACAATGAATAAAATAACAGCAACTATTATTAAAGTTATAACTGCACCACCAACAGCAGATCCAATAATTACCCCTGTTCGGCTGCTTGAGCTGGCAGTGCAATCATTGCTTAGAGGCCTCCCACAAAGGTCTTGATTTGCAAAATTAGAGGCTGCAAATTTGCTCATAGAAGAAGGAATCTGCCCTGACAGTTGATTGTCGGCAACATTAAACTGGGTTAGGCGACTGAGTGCAGCAAGCTGACCAGGGATTGTTCCAGTCAATTTGTTATGCTGTAAACTGACAGCGTTGAGATAAGAACAATTAGCTAGTGCTTCTGGTATCTCTCCTGAGAAGCTATTATATGACAGATCAAGGTTTGTAATGAATGGAAGCCGCTTCGAGATGTCAGCTGGGATCGGGCCAGAGAGGCTGTTGCTTGAGAGATCCAGCGAAGTCATGCTACTACAATTCTCAAGCCCATCAGGGAATTGGCCCTTAAGACCAAAGCTACCAAGACGAAGCGAAAGAACCCTGTTCTCATTCGGATGCCAGCACTCGACGCCATTAAATCCGCATATGGATCCCTCTGTGTTGTTATTGAATGTCCATTCTAACTTATTGTCTGGATCAACTGATGCCTTCAGCTTCTTCAAACATTGGATATCAGTGACTGTGCAATAGCAAAGCTGACAGATCATAAAACTGAGGAGTACAGGTAGAAGTGCAGTCCAGGAGCACCTAACAGCCATCCTGGTGTTCTCTACTTTCTGAATCCTTTCACCAGCCAGAGTTAGTCATAAATCACAATGATTGCCGAGTGCCCTGAGGGATAAGAAAGTTGTCTTGACAAGAGTACAAGATAACCTGCAAATACCAAAGAATATATCAGGTTTAGCACTGAATTTATGAATCGCAACAAGATCACCACTGAATTTACGAATTGCAAGATTGCCAATTATCACAAAAATTGTGCCATCCTTAAGATACAGTAGCTAGGACACTTGATGTCAGGATGCAAAGAAATGACAAGCATAAATCCTTGAACCAACCTATCGATTCCGGACTAAGTTTGTCACTGAGAACAGCTAGAGAGGCCAAACACACACAAGCAACCTAGAACCGAACAGAGGATTCGTGAGAGCAATTTGGGCGCTAACCATGGTCAACAAGCACTACCAGACGCAAGTATCCGAACTGTCAGAGCTACCGAACGCAATCAGACTATGCTAAAGATGGACGACACTTTTACACTATCCGGGCGGTATTCCACACCAACATTTCGATCCAATCCCTCGCAGGAGAGCGCAGAACAGACCAAATCAGCCGTGGTAGGGGAGCGCGGGTCAGTGGGAACATGAACAGCAAAGCACATGGAGTTTGACCAAGAAATGGCGAGACGCCGGAAGCCTTACCTCAGCGTTCCGCCGCGCGACCCCGTCCCTCCGCCGCCGATGCCCGTCTCAGCTAAGCCGGCGCTCGGCGTTCAGCCGAATGGATCCGAGCCCGTCGCCGATCTCGCCGCCTCCCAGTCCCACCCGGTGGAGCCTCGCCGCAGATCAGGCTGCTGGCCGGGCTCGCGCGCTCGCTGTCGATCCCTGTCGCTCGAGGTCGGTCGCCGCCGGCTCCGGCGGCGAGGCGAGGCGAGGCGAGGCGAGCGGACCCCGAGGAGTGGGGGCGGCAAGTGGGGCGGCGGCGTGATTCCAGGGTTTGGGTCGATGGGGAGGGTGGACCGTGGACTGGACTGACTGACCTGTGACTCTGTGAGAGGGAGGAGGGGCAATTTCGTACTTTTGACAGACGGTTTGTGTTGATTGCGAGATGGATTTGACAACACTGTCCATCTCAAAGGAACGTTGGTCAGACACTCGTATACTACACTGGTACCCCCACGGAGCCAACGTATTGGAGTGTTTAGATTAGAAAATCAACTTATTATTCTAAATATACTGATGTATCGTAAATTTATTTCTCAAATCAAATAAAATAATCACATGCTCCCTATGTTTCGCTTGAATTTTTTTTAATCTATTTTATTATGCATATAGATAAATAATATGTCTAGATATAAAGCGACTTATAATTTAAAAACAAAGAAAGTATCTTACACTAGTTTGTTTGTCTTAAAACAATTGACATTATAAAATTAAAGTTTTATTCTAAAATAGTTATCACTCTTCTCCCCATATATATATTTTTTTTCTAATACACCAGAATCTTCATTGTCTCTACCTTTCTCGATTTTGCCTTTTGTGCACCGCACCTTTTCAGTCTTCTTAAATTATTGTGTCCAAACATAAAACGTGAAATATTTTACGGTAGAGGAAGTACTAATTTTTAGCTTGTGAGAAAGGTGGCGACGATGATTCAATTTATTTTATTACACAAGACAAACGAAGGTCTTCTTTTCCAGCTCGCACACGTCTTCTAAAACCAAACTTATTAGTAAAATAAAAGCTTATTTCTTTTTTCTTTATCTCATAAAAGCTTATTTCTTGCAATAGCATCTTATGTTGGGATAAAAGGCACAAACAAAATACAATTAATCCCTCAACTTATAATGAATCATGAGGATAACATCTATCACCAAATATGCAGCGGAAATCAACAATCACACATGCATAATTGACACAATGATTTACGTGGAAAACCTCCTCAGGGTGAGGAGTAAAAACCATGGGACCAACCGGTCCACTCGAAGCTTCCACTATAATCAAATGGATACAAGGAGTCTTCTCTAGAGCATCTAGAGGATTACAACCAGCAGCAACACATTCATCAAGTAATAATTTGGCAACACCCACAACCTTCTAAAAAGAGAAACAACAGCAGCCAAACAGAGAAGACACAGATTATGTCCTCCTCGGTAATCAGTTCGTATCTCCCAAACCACAGCTCCAATATACATGAAATTTGGTAGGCAAGTAGATCCACGAGTCTCCTGACCACTGACCAAAAATTAGCTCAATCAGACACCGTTTAACTACCTAAACAGATCATCTACCAAAACTGCTTTGTTCTAAAACTGCACAGACCCGAACACAAAACCCCTCTCAAATCTGAACCTCTGCTCAACCAATCCTCAAACTAACTGAACAAATCAAAGTACTCTAAGTGAGGAATGAGCTCACCAAGTTTGGTGTCAATCCAACCACTTTTGAGCCTCCAATCACTAGCTTGAAGATGACCGGTTCAAAGTGACGAAATCTGGACAGATTTGCTTCTCCTACTTCTTGTTCTCTTCTCACACATTTGTGGTGTTCTTGTGTTGTGCTCTCACTCTCCACTCACAGCAGCAGCTCTCACGTTCTTATCTGATGCAATGAGGGTGGAGGCTAGGGTTTCATCCCTTTTGTGTAAGCTTGGATCAATCTCAACCGTTGGTTCCAACTGAAATCAATGGTGCACAAGCATTAGGCTTGTGGGCTGGTTTTTGTTATTTTGCTGGGCTCCAAAGTCAGCCTCCATGTGGAGGGATAGCCCAACACCTTAAATTTAAGCCGTTCTAAACATGGCCTGAGAACTTAGTCCTAAGTGAGTGCTCTAATTCTGGCTCGAAGGAATGACGAGTATGCAAAGCATTAATAAATGCTAACATACCTTGTACCCACCACACCTTCGATATACTTATTACTTACATAAATGCTAACATATCTTGTCCTCCATTTGTAGGATATACTTTGTTCGCTATAAATATTAGGATATCTTATCACTAAAATTTTAAAATGATGGTGACTGTCTTCCTATAAATAGGTACACAATGCTGGAATTAGAAGTAGAACAAAGTTTGGGACGTTGTTCCTTCCCAGTACCACTAGCACTATTAGATGTTGCTAGGGAAGTACCAGATACAGTTCATTTTCTGCTCTTTTTTCTGATTACACACTACAAATTAGACACTCAAATCGCAAGGACACTCACCTATATGAATGTATGCACACAAATCTTATCCCTATGAACATTTTCGAAGATTAGCCAGTAGATTCTTAAGATTGATGAAGTCACCACAAATGCCTCGCTGTCGATGAGAACTTCGCCTGCCACTGAAATCACAAACACCAATAAAATGTGGAATATTCGCTCTCATAGGGAGTCGAACTCTGGGCATGAGATGCTACTAAAGCTCTTGTAACTACTATGTTGCATCACCTTGCAGTTCTCCTCACAGCCTAAACACTAATTTTTCACAATCTAGTAATTACTTTTCCATTACCTTTTCCATGTAATGACTAAGCAACCTTGCTAGGCGAGTGTGATCCACTTAATTCAACACCCCTTTGTATATAGTAGGAGTAGTTGCTATGTGGAGTTGAGAAAGGCACCAGGTAGCAACATGGCTTGCATTGCCTTGGTACTTACAAGTGTTGAAAAGGCTCGTAGGAAGGGCACTCATAATTCAGACTCTATCTAGAATCTAAACATATTTATTACCTCAAAGATATCTTAAACTGGAAATCTAAATAATAAGACTTGGAGTCTTGGTTTTTCTTCCTCTCTCTTCAACAAATATACTATCACATCAATAGAATATAATAAATAGGAGGTAATAAATAGATATAGATTATAGTAGAGTCTACACCTGCTTGAGTGCTCTAAAAAGTATAATAAGCTAACAAATATAGGTCATGTTTCGTCAGTGCATCGTGAAAACAAGAAGTTGAAAAGAGATCATCTCCTTGTTAATGAAAAAAATATTCAACTTATATTGTTTTAGATATGATAAAATATTCGGCGTCATCTATCCGAGGATAGACTCAGACAAATTATTACAGTCTCCAACATGGGCACATAGTTTGGTTGTAGAAAAGCTACAACCACACACACAAATAACGAAAGAAGTAAAAGTTTTTGACTAAACATAATCAATGTGTCTTTGCGATAACCATCCATTGGAACCGAAGAAATCTAATACCGACGTCTCTAGGTGTTGTGCCACAGAGGTCATTTGATCTTTAAGATCTTCATGCTGCTACAAGGTTGTCCATTGACGTAGCTAGTGTATTTCTCAGAATAGAACCTGCAAAAGAGATTTTGGTCTTCATTTGTCAAAAACTATTTTATTCCTAGTTATCCAGATTGCACATAAAAGTATAGAACCTGCTATTAATAACAATGTATTATACTTTTTGTTTCCCAATTTAGACCAGTGATGGAACAAATCATCTATGTTTATTATAGGAGAAATCCTAAAAAGTATATGTGTAGAGCGTCATAAAAATTTGGCATAAAAAAATCAAAAACGAGATGTTGAATTGTCTCTGTTGGATGACAGAAACAACAACTTTTGCCCCCATTCCAATTTCTTCTAGCCAGGTTGTCTTTGGTTAGGGTGACACCTCTTTTTAAATATCACATAAAAGCTTTTATTTTCATTGAAAGTTTTGTTTGCCAGATATCTTGCGACACTCTCACATCATTGTTAATTAATGCATCATACATAGACTTGGCTGTAAAAACTCCAGAGGCTTTTAAACCCCATACAAAACACATCTCTTTCCTCTAGTAAGTTAACCTGTTATAGAGAAGTGACAATACGAAGCCAGTTTGTTAAGTTCGCTCCCACCTAAATTTCATCAAAAAGAAATATTTAGAATATGTGAACTCATAACCTTAGCTATAGTATCTTGTTTACTTCTTACAATATTAAACAATGCAAGAAATCTATCCTTAAGAGGTTTGTTGCCCAGCCAAGTATCAACCCAGAATCTTGTTTGTCACCCAACTTTGACATTAAAATGTTCCAACTCCATAAAAGTATCATTAACATTCATAAGACTTTTCTAAAAATGTGAATATGTTAGTTTTTTCGTATAACTTCCTAAAATTTTATCCTTAATGTACTTATTCCTTAAGAGTTCTTGCCACATTCCATCCTCATTTAACAATTTGAATAACCACTTACCAAGCAACCATTTATTTTGAATATCTAAATTCTGAATCCCAAGACCACCCTGGTCCTTAGGTTGACACATAACTTCCCATTTGGCTTGCCTGTATTTTCTTTTGTGTTGATCATTCTGCCACTAGAAATGTGACCTAAAACAGTCAATTTTTCCAACACCCCTTTCGGCAGTTTAAAAAAAGACATCATAAATATTGGTAAACTAGACAGCACCGAGTTTATAAGGACCAATCATCCACCAACCTAAAGTACACAGAACTTATTTACTTCTTCTAAAATAGTAAAACATCTATGCATCAAAGAACTCCTAGCATGATATAATACAAATATCTTCATTCCATTATAGTCAACCAAGTTGATGCAATTAATTCGTTCATCCTTAAGCTTACTATTTCTTTTCTATACCTTTTCAATTGCTTCCATGCGTTTGATTGGTTCCACCCGCTCATTAATATTAGCTCAACAGATTGACTAATGAGGATTCTTCAACATTAGTTGACCGACATCCTTCAAGACACATAGAATAGACATGGATACACTAATCTAGCCTTATTATATTTATAAATACTAACATATATATCTTACCCACCGCATATCAGATACATATTTCTTTCACTATAAATAATACGATATCTTATCATTAACATTTAAAAATGATAGTGTGTCCTTTCCTATAAATAGGAGACTGTACGCCAAAATTGTAAATAGAATAGAAACCAGTTTGAGCTATTGTTCCTTCATTCAATCCATTTAGCACTATAAAATGTTTGTTAGGAAAGTAGTAGTTATCCTCCTAGTCGGGACATTAGTATTTTACCAACTAGTGATTGGTCATTTACCATGTAATAATGATCAGAAGAGAGAAATCATACGCCATTGTGATCCACTAAATTCAACACCGGATTATACTCCATCCCGACATAGTGCCTGTTGTGTGGCGGTGAGAAAGGTGCCAGGTATGGCAGATCCTCCTAAATCATATGGCCCACATGCATTATTATTGTCTAAACAGACTCAAATAACCATGAATGTGTTCCATATGACTTATAAGATCTGTCGGGTAAATCCCGAATCATCCACGATTCTTCGAGCAGGATCAATCATTATAAAGAGACATTACAGTATTACAATAGTTTTATACAGATAAGATATTATCAGAGTAAAATAGCGAAAGGATTACAATAACATAAGTTTACAAACCAGTTAATTTAAACTTACAAACCATATGTTTTTAATTATTACTACCATAAGAGCAGTGGAGTAGCGACATAACTTATTACAAAACCTTGGAGACATGCTCTGCCCAAGAGCCAGACATCCTACTCATCGTCACTCTCCGCAATGACTGTCATGCAGCAGGATGCAAAGCACTCCTGCTCATGAGGCTCACCTACAACAAGGGTTCAACAAACCCTGAGTACAAAAGTACTCAACAAGACTGACCCGACGAAAAAGAGGGGTGAAGACTTAGGAAATGCAGGCTAGAGGGACAAGGTAAGGCTTGCAGAGTTAAGGATTTTTGCAGAAAAACTTTGACAAAAAGCAAAGTTGTCTTGCTCTAGCTTGATATTACCACCAACTTCATTCTTAACCTTAAACATCATTCAAGTTGTTACTACGACGATGAACAACGATCAAGTCTTCTTCTCTGAGAAGCAACGGCGATTCGAATCCATTTTCATACCCAGCTGGGACCTAGATCACTAGGATACCGGAGACTTTAACTCTGATGCATACCAGATCACAGATATACCGAGATAACAACCGCAGCCATATATCACCACATGATACACGTGGACACTAGGACCCAGTGTACCGATATACGTGGGAACTTAAACCCACAGTATAACACACTATGAAATATGTGGGAAGTCTGGCCCCACTATATATCACTCCATGACATATTTGGGCTCCAACCCTAAGTATATCACTTCATGCATGTGGATTTCTAGTTTCTCGATATCACCAGTTCACCATCGACACGGGACCTAGGGCATCAATAGACGGAAACACTACAGAGGGACTCCTTTCCCAATGCAAGTTACCCGTCCGGACTCGATTTATTAACTATTATTATGATTCCGACAAGAAAAGCCATCCTCATCTTTTTTTCTTTTTCTTTTTAAAAACCTACTAATTAAGCAGGGCTAAGCATAACTAAACATTTTCCAAAAAATAGGTTACAAGAAATATAGAATTAAGACAGGTAATGCAATTGGTAGGTTATCACTCAACGCCTAGTACTTAATGCAACATAACATAACTAAAGCGATAAAACCTTTATAAAATAGAATAGGGTTTGAATGCATCCGGGGCTTGCCTTGGTATTCGGGGTAGATGGTCTTGAGTTCTGGATCAACTCCCAACTCCTGAGTCTGCTCTTCCTTGGAATCTGGTGCGACAACGTTAAATTCTCCGGTAACGAAAATTATACGATAAATGATATGCTTCAACATGATGGAATAGTAAACATGATGCTCGATGGATGCATGACTAGATTAAGGACTTAAGTACAACTTTCCTTCACGATAAAGTTGCAAGCCTACCAAAACTTATTTACTAAGTTCATTAGGGTTAACTACGTTATTTAAGAAGGTTATTAAACACATGAAATAACGTTAATTAAGCCCTAATGACATGATCCAGGTAAGCGCAAATATTTAATTAAAGTGCCAAAGGTCATTAGGGTTAATGACCTAAGGTCATCAATCAATCCCAAAGTCAAACAAACCTATAATGATTAAACTTAAATAAAGGGGTCAATTAATTAATTAAAAGCATTAAAATAAAGGCATAAAATTAAAGTTGTCTAATTGAGCTTCAAATTTTATTTTGAAAAGCTCTTGGTCTAATTAGATGGCAAAACAATTTTTAGAAATAAAAGCCAATTATTTTATTTATTAAAAATCATAGAAGATGCATTTTTTTAATTAAAAGAGCTAATTTTAACCTATACAAAAATTACTCAAATTTGATATTTCATATTTTTCCTAGGTATATGACATCATAAGGAACATACACAAAAATTTTTAGAATTTTTGGAGCTATACATGAATTATTATGATTTTTTAAAGAAAATAGCATTTAAATTATTTTCTAGAAAAAGAAAAAGAAAAAGGAAATTCTTCCCCGAGTTGACCGACGGCGGTGGCGATTTTGACCGGCCAAAACTCGCCGGCAGTGAGGTCTCCGACGACGGGATTTGACCCTACAGGCTCATCTCGACACGACGAACACCCTGGGCTGGTTAACGGAGCGGCTGGGCGACGGCAGCACCCATGCCGGCGGTCATGGCGGCGCGGCGGAGCTCGGGCGCGGCTGCCGAGCTCACCGGAGGTTTTCCAGTGACAGCGAGTGCATGAGCATGAGATATACATCTACGCGAGCACGATTGACAACAAAATGAAGTTCTACTAGGTCCCTAACGTACGCAGCTACGCGCGCGGCGGTGCGGCACGGCCATGCCGGCGGCGACGCACGGCGGCCGGCCACTAGGGTGCATTAAAGATGAAATTGAGGACATGGATAGGTGCAGGAGCTCACCGCGGTTCTAGTGCGCTTGAAGATGAAAGCTCGGAGTGGTTGAGTCGAGCTGCGGACGACGGCGCTGATGGCGGCAGCGGAGCTCCGACGGCAAGGTGAGTGTCACAGCGATTTCTGTGCACCAACGAACGGGAAAAGGTGCGCATGAGGGGTAGCGAAGCACAGAGAACATGATAAAGTAGTCAATGAAAGTAAATAAGCAACCTCGGCGGTGGTGGACGCGGCGATTTCACAGCGGCTCGGCGACCGGCCGCGAGGAAGACGACGGCGGCCTGGGCGATTCGGGCAGGGAGAGTGAGCACGAGCTAGCTCAAATTGAGCGCAAGGATGTGGTGGAGCTTCTGGCAAAAGCAATTGAGCAACGGTGGATCGACGGTGACGAATTCAGACGGCGGAGCGAGGTCGTTGGCGGTGGCGGCGGGGAAAGAGAGGAAGAAAAACGACGGCGGCCGACCGGTATTTATAGGGCAGGGGCGAAGCATGGATGGGCGACATGACGACGGTGAAGCTTCAAGCGTTCGGGGACGAGCTGGCGGCCACGGTAGAGCAGAATGTGCGGCCGTGGATGGCGGCGCGGCGTGAAAAGCCGGCCATGGCCGAAGTTCATAGGTCCCGGTACTGTTTCTGAAAAATTATAGAAATGCCATTCATCGAAAATAACAAATTACTTCAAAATTTATATAGGAACTTGAAAATATCCCAAAATATCATTTGCATGATTTTTCAAGAGCTACACTTTTCATTTAACAAGCATTTTGAAATTCTACATATTTTTTGAAATATGAATTCAAATTCAAAAAGGGAATAAAACCCTAAAAATAAACATTTGAAATTACTTCTGATTTTTCAATAAAACTTGAAATATTTAAAACTATGAAATGTTTAAATTTTCAAACCAAACATGTTTCATATATAAAGTTTTCTCAAATTATGCATAAATTTTGAATTATGCTTTTAAAATCAAAAGGGGACAAATGCTGGAAAATTGTATTTTCAAATTTATTTTAAATTCTTTTTGGAAACTTGAAAAACTTTTAATATGAACTTTGTAGCTCTTGTCAAGATATACAAACTATATTTTTAGAGTATCTCCAAATTCCTTATATATTTTGAATTATATAAAAAGGGATAAAAATCAGATTTTGAAATAAAGGGTTTTTGAAACCGAACTCAAACTCGATTTGGTTTCTAAATCAATTGGTTGGTTATTAGTGATCACAAACATCATCCAAGGACATTTTTAGGTCAATGATCCAATGACACCCTTGGTTGACCAAGTTAACTTTTGAAAACATTTTATAGCTTTCCAATTTGAATTTAGATTTGAATTGCAAAACTTAGGAATAAGCTTTGAAATCCAAATTCAACTTCAAATATGGAAATCACTTTTAAGGGTTGTACTTAGATTTATACACTATGCTTGACACTAGTGTAAACACGATTTACACCTCAAGTACATAGAATATAAACTAAGTATTTGAGATAACATTCGAAAGTGGGGTTTTATTATTTCATGTGATAAAACATCCCAGAAACACAATCAACCTATGAAATGTAAACTTATTGTAGTTGATGCACATCAAGATTGACTTAAACATGAATGCTTTGCAATGCATATGATGACATGGCATGTTTTTAGTTATCATAACACCAGAGGTGTTACACTAGGCACCAATATGCTTTGCATTGCCTCAATACTCTATTGTGTGCTTTAGAGATGCTTGTGCTCCTTCGCATCCACATCATCAGGTAAAACTCAATCTATCACTAGACTATTCTCATAAACTACAATGGAGTATCCTTGTATGATATGCTAACAAATATCAATATCATTTTGTGAACCTGGTCATCATAGCTTTTAACACGTGCATCTTCCTTCGCTAAGGGAATGCATCATCAAAGCATGAAGTTGAAAGGAGATATATCTCATGATGATTAATAAAAATAAAATTATTTTAATCCACTTGTGTCTCTTGTGTGATTTGTATCTTTTAAGGAAAATGTGTTCCATTAAAATTCTGGTCAGGTGCCATGGGAAATGGCTGGAACTGAGGGAGATGATGCAATACTCTCACAATAATTCATCCTTTAATGTTTGCATTTTAGGGGAGTTGCTAAGCACTACCAAACATATGTCCCTAATATCGATATGAAAGGTAAGATGGGGTCCACAAGTGTGTAGGGGGAATGACTAAAAAGTAATGGTTACACTAGGCCCATGCTATTGGGAAAAGAGAGGATTAAAGATGAGCATTAGTATTCTACAGATATACAGGATGAGGAAAGGGTTGCCCCACTAAGAGATTACATAATGTTGGACACCGATGAGTTCATGGAATTTGGAGGGCAAAGATGGTTTGATGGTTTCCTAAATGCTAGTGATGCCAAGATACGCCATGACAACATGGCCCTAATGACGATCATGGTTTGATAGCATTGATGAAGGCCAACATATTAGTTTGGCACATAATGTTAAGTTCCACAGATATACCCATTTTGGTATGATAAACCTTTGCATGGTGGCTCTAACTTAGTCTGTTTGGGTTGGCTCCTTAGCATATAGCTCGTATAAATAAAGGGGTGACATCTAGAAGCCATACTTAATTTTACTATCAAAACATAAAAATAATTGATCTATCAAAGCATTGGTGGGTCATAGATGGATTTTTTCTCACACATAGAAGATTGGTGCTACTTTGTACCATGCAATCTTGTCGATGTTATGATATCCCTAGTATCATATCAAAGCATGGATTAGTTAGTAGGCCTTATATGTTGGTCTGAAGACAAATCGACCATGGCCCAATTATTCCATGAAGGCCACGACCAACGCTAGCATCGTGGCCTCTCAACTAGCCTCAGTCGCGCACCAAGGTGAATAGCCCATGACTTTCACTGCCATGACCTCTGAGAATGGCGAAAAGGGATCAAACCCCACCAAGCTTCTCAGCTCTAACATAGGGCGGCACGCCATCCTGACCTCACAAGGACCGAGGGGACAGTGGCCACCTTGGTCCAGACAAACCACATCCATACCACATCATAGGGAAATGACAACACCGCCTCCTGCAATAATAGATGGTACGACAAATTACAACCCATGTACACGTCAATGAGACCAATGTACATTTCCACTCACCAAGGGATGGGAACCATGATTCAGAGGCCAATGAGGCCAGCGAGGGCCGCGATGACAACCCAAGGGGTCATGGCCAAAGCTTCCCCAAGATGATGAGACAAGTGCTAGTAGAAAGGCAGCTACCAACTACAGTATGGTGACCACCAGAAGGGCAGGAGATGTTGAAAAATACCATGATGTCTTGGGTTGATGCCGAACCAACTATATGCCTAAAGTGTTGCCATGGTCCATACTATAGGCCACATGACACGCTGGACACGATGATAGCCACGCCAACATGTACGACCCAATATAGCATTTCTTGCAAAAGCCAAGCTAGATAGGACCCCCTCTGTGTAAATCATGGCCTCAAACTTTATATATGGAGCTAGTGCACCCGATCTCGACATCCCAAATCATCTTCTTATTCATCATTTAGTCTCCTTGATAGTTAGGCTCCCGGAGCTTTCCTTCAGGAGTTCATCCATAGGCTCTAGCCTCCTACCTCATTCTTCATTGTTGCACCCCCCATAGTAAGAACTTCAGACCATTCACGCAAGAACACACACTCAATCATCTCTAAGACTAGACATAGTGCCCCGGCTTGAAGTAGTAAAAAATCAATGTGTCAATTGGATGCTACCATCGTCTTCCTAGAGTAGTGTGACAATCATAAATATGTATTAGTTGATTTATAAAACATCTACAATAGCCATGGCATCCACAGTGAGGTAAAAACAATCTATCAAACTAGTCATTTAATCTTAATCAATTTATCATTATGTTTAAGTTATACCATGTTTACATGTTAAGATCATATTGAGGACAAAGCTAAATTTAACAATTTTGTATTAGAGCCCATATAGATCTAACATGTTGCTAACTCCTAAGTCTATATTAAAGTTGATTAGTTCATGTTGTTTTGTTAGTTGTAAGATAGATTTGTTAAACATATTATGGTTATTCTAAAAACATACCATATTTATCCTTTAATAGCATATGTATTATATTTGTATTCCTCAATTAATGATCAATCCGTTAAGCCCTAATAAGTGCCTCTGATTAACCAAATAGAGTATTAGCTAAGATTTCATGATTACATTTTCCTTTTCAAGCAAATGGTTTGGTCTGTTCTAGTGGAATAATCACAATTTAGATCAAAATGACATGCATCAATAAGAAGCTAGTCTGGATTGTATTAATTAAGCCTAAATCATGTTGAAACCATATCAAGGGTTTTACTATATATTCTAAGTTTTATCCTTGGTCTAGGTTATTTTTTGTATAGTTTCTTTACCAAATTATTCAAATTTGATAGAGATTGGCGTTAAGGAAATGAATTCATGGATGGCAAACACCCTAAACAGCAAGTCCCATTTTTTCTCATATTCCAAAACACCAACTCATTCCCAAAGTCTTCCATTATTAAAAAGACTAACTCCTAATTCGAGCATGAGATACTTCGATTCTATTATATTGATGTGTAAGACATGAATATCTTATTTTGGCATGCTCTAGCAAGAGGTCATGGAAAGATAGGCATTGGTGTCACAACACAAGATGAGATTGTCACATAAACAACATTGGTGCAACCTAGACCTGATAATGGGCCAGTTGACCTAACATGACCCGCTAGTGCGTCATAAAAGCCCATGTTTGGTTTTGGTAATCAAGTCAAATCTAGTGGACTAATGCTTTTGATGAGTTGTGACTGAGCTTGGGTCCACATGATGGTGTTGAGCAACGCTAGGAGATGGTGGAGACGGAGATCATGACTACATGAAGCATGTGCTCACTCATGAAAAGAAGAAGGATATGAAAACAATCCCTAATGAAAGGTATATGCTAGGGATTTTATGGCCTGTTTGGTTGAGTTGTAGCTTTTGAGAAAGCTTATGTGAGCAGTGGGCTTTAGAAAACTTACTTTGCCTTTTGCTCATTTTTGTAGTCTACAAGTTCTATAAAACACCCAAACAGACATTCTAGATCAACAATAAGAACCCACATGCCATGCTCCACGTTTGTTGGTCATGGTTCCAATAAGCTAAGCATAATGACTATGGACAATAAGCTAAGACTAGGCATAGAGAGGGCAAGGACTAACCAGGCTCAAGAGCGGTAGTAGGTAGAGCTCACCAACCTATGCTTCGACGAGTTATGGTGTGGCACCAGCAAGAGAGCCATGATAAAGGCAAAGCTCAAAGCCACCAAGGACCACCACGTGTGCCGCTAGAAAAGGAGCATGTGGTTGATGTAGGAATGATGATAGCCTGAGCATAAAGAGGGTGTTGTGGCATCACTAGAGGTTGGTTACGAGGACCTTGCCGCCAAGCTTAACTTGCCGCACTAAAAGGGGAGCTAGAGTCCTTCGATGCAACTCATGTTAAGGCAGAGGGAAGGTTCCTCATTAGTGTCCATTCCTAACACCTCAAGGAGGAGTTGACACAGGTGACCTCCGAGCTGATCGTAGTGAAAGTAAGAGCAATAGTAGTGGTAGTGACAAGAGCAAGATGTTCGAGCAGGTAGGTAAGGAGAGGTGAGAAGCAGAGGAAGTAAAGCCACTCGCCTGCTCCTACGTGACAGTGTGGTTATCCTGGGGCTTCTCGCCCACTCGCTTCATGGCGGTGTGGCTCCCTTGTACTAATGATGGAGGAGAGTGGTGTAGGTGGTACTAGCATGAGGGAAGAGGGTGAGTCAAAGAGGAATCTAGAGAAGTGGCTCCTAAGAGGTCATATGGCACCGGCACACCCATAGGCAAGGTTGGTGGCAATTCACTATAGATCATGCTCCTCACCTCATGAAACCATTCAACATGTCATGTCATCATAAATGCACACATGGATCAGTATGGGCCTTTGTGAATAACATAAGAAGTTTATGGACCCAAAAGTTAACTTTTGGAGTTTATAGACCCAACTGAAACCCAACTGTCACGATCCAATCATGACAACATTTTTTAGAAACATCACAAGCATAAACCTGTATCTCAAAGATTAAACTTCAAAAGCCTGAATATTAGTCCTAAAAATCAGATTTGATTATAAGATGAGGTAATGTCAAAGCAAATAACAATATATATACAATTGGCACCTAGTGGAAGAGGATGTGGATGTCATGCATTAATATGTTTGAAGTTAGTGGGCTGATGTTGCAGTATGAGATGAAGTGGATAACTAGCGATGAGAAGTCATGTGGATCGCTTGCATGTTGAGAACTTGTTGTGAGGTTTATAGATATAGATATAGATATAGATATAGATATAGATATAGATATAG
>CM041636.1:37842144-37873331 GCA_023333625.1 Bothriochloa decipiens | reverse complement strand
AACCTATCATCAGGTGATATTCATAATTAAAGCACTAGCAACTAGATGTTATGCCATGCGTAATAGGATCTACGAGGTTGGGTGGGGTGTGGCACCTGTGAAATCGTCACCGAGCTCCTCCTCGTACTCGTAGTCGTCCTCCTCAAGCTGATCCTCCTCTGAAACGAGACATAATAGCCGCGTTAACGGCTCCTATAGAGTCAACACAAAGAAGCAATAAAATTCAATAACTCCAAATGCACTCATACACAAGCCTATGACGTAGAGCTTATTTTTATGAAAATTTGGACACTTGGTTCATATTTTTCGGAGTTCGTATGAAGAAGTTATGAATTTCCGAAGTTTATTCTATTTTCGGAAAAAGAAAAAGGGCAGATTAACCTGGAGCTGACACGTGGCAACTCCTGATTGGGCCACGTGGCGCGCAGGAACAGTGCAGCCGGTGCCGAGATGACATCAGCACTGACGCGGGTCTGGGCTCGATGACGTCATGCTGACGTCAGCATCGACGGTTCCTGTTAGCGGCTGACAGGTGGGGCCCACGGGTCTGGTCACTGACAGGTGGGGCCAGGTCAACGGTCAACGTTGACGGTCTCGACTGGGCCTCGAAAGGACAGGGCTGGATCTGGTTCGAGTTAGGTCGGCCACTGTACACTCGAGGGGGGGCGGTCCGGTCGACTCCTCGAGGACGGAGCTCGCTCTGGCGAACGGACTGGCCTCGAGAACGAAACTTTGTTCGCACGAATGGGACAGCCCTCGAGAACAGTGCGCCCCTCGAGTCTTGACCTCTGGCCTCGAGCCGGGCCCTCGACTCGGGCAGGACCTCGATTAGAGCCAGGTCCTCGACTCCGTCGGTCGGACCTCGACTCGTCGGGTGAACCCTCGACTCCGTCGGGCGGACCCTCGACTTCGTCGGGCGGACCATCGACGAATGTCGGGCGGACCCTCGACTTGTCGGGTGGACCCTCGACGAATGTCGGGCGGACCCTCGACTTGTCGGGTGGACCCTCGACGAATGTCGGGCGGACCCTCGACTTCGTCGGTCGGACCCTCGACGAATGTCGGAGCATAAGCTGAGCTACGTGGCTGGTCGGCTAGGTGCTCCAACTTGGGGAAATCGACCCTCAAGCCGGTGGCGGTCAGTGGGGCGCGGCAGCGGCATCTGGCGACGGCGAGGCCGAATCTGCCGGCGAAACCGGGCGTTGGTCTCCATCTTCCTTCTTGCCTTTCGATTTGGAGAAGCTGGGATCTCCATGAGCTAGCCACCGGGGCTAGTCGAGGCACGGCGGGGCGTGCGTGGCTCGGCGGCCACGGCGGACGCTCCGGCGGCCAGAGTCCGGGGAGGCCAGAGCTGCAAAAGTGCGTGGCTCCAACTGTGGCCCGTGCCGGCTCCTAGAGGTTGCCAAAAACGTGCTCTAGACTACGGCGAAGCTATCGGTCGCGGTAAGGAAAGAAACAGGGTAAGGGGAGCAAGAACATCGACGATGTACTGGTGGTGGCCATGGCCGAGCAGGGCGAGGGCGGGGATGCTTACTCGCGTAGCGACGGTCGAGGCAGGTGACGCGGGCTTGGTGGCGGCTCGGTGCAGGGGATGCGAAGCCGGGGCGTCGAGGCGGTTATGCGGCGCTTCCAGGTCCTCCTCAGCGCGCGGACGGCGGCGGCGGCAGCAGCGCTCTAGCTCCGCCTCCTTCCTGCTCCTCCCTTCTTCTCTCTCCCTCGCTCGACTGATCTGGCGGCGGGTCTCCACAAAGACGGCGGGGCGATGGGGAAACCCTAGAGGCCAGGGTGCTCCTCTTTAAATAGGCACGGCGGCCAGCCATGGACGGCGGAGGCAGAAGATGCCCATCGGGCGGCTGTGCGCGGCCATGATTAGGGTTAGGGTTCGGTGAAGCGCGGTGCAAGCAGGCGGTTAGATGGACGGCGCGGGACGCGGCCGTACTCGGGCGGACGGCGGAGGCGCGCGGTGCACAAAAATGGTGCGACGGATGCGACGTGCGGTGAACAGAAATGGTAAAAGGAAGGAGCTGACAGCTCGGTCCCACGCGTCAGCGGGACGGGGCGGCGAGCGGCGGAGACAGGCCCATGTTAGGCCATCCCGGTTAACTGGGCCGTGGCAGCGCACGAGCGAGCGCGCGCGCGAGCGGGTGTCGGGACGCGGCAGCGCGTCGAGCGCGACTGGGCCGACTCTCGAGGCAGGCCGGTCAGGCGAGCGCGCGAGCGAGCGGGCAGGCGGCAGCGCAGCAGGCCGAGCTGGGCCTCGAGCTCGGGCAGGCGGTCGAGCTGGGCCTCGAGCTCGGGCAGGCGGTCGAGCTGGGCCTCGAGCTCGCAGTAGGCCGGCGGTCGAGCGCGCGGACGAGCTGGCCAGCGCGGGGGGGTTCGGTAGCAGGCATATATGTATACATACATATAAAAGGTTATTCGATTTTTATTAACATCACATAAAATTGAATAAGAGGCGAATCAAACTCTGGTTATTTAAATGCAATGCTTGGGCTAACGTTGGGTGCTATTTGTGCAACTATTGGCGGGTTTCCTACATGACATCCACCATTCACTGTTAAACTTTAGAAAAATTTTTGAAAGCCCGTATTTTCAGTAACCGGATTTCTAGGGTTGTTACAGAAGCTAGCTGTGAACTTAGGATGGTGCACTGATAAGAAGACATATAGAATTTTGAACCAGATATACTATTGAGATACGTACAAAGAGGAGTAGATAGGTGGACAGAAACCACCAAAAACCAGATATACTATTGAGATCGAGGACATCCAAGCGTGCACACATGTGTAGTCCCGCAACACAAGCGTTGATTTAGTTTGCGACTTCCATGATCGACCAGGACCATACATCCATATATCTCCTGTGTTGCCATATGGGCTCTGTTACTTGTCAACGTCATACTAGGATTTTTCCACGTCAAAGTGGACTCGGTCTCATCATCATATATATAATTCTTCCAACATTATTGCGTATGGAAAAAAAAAGAACACTTGAACACATGCATGTGTAGTGTATTCCCGCCAGCGCTGCAGTGCCCTTGCGCACACGACGACAAATCACACCATCCAGAGCCCCACGGCCTTGCGTGCATGGAACGAGATACGTACACATGCCACTATACTTCCACGAAGCCGACGAAGTTTGAACAAAAGAATATCTGTAATCTCTCGCCGCAAGCCACGCAGCTGGCACTGATGTTGAATTGCCCGCTTGCTTCTTGGCGTATATATCGATTTATTAGGAAATCTTCAAGCTAGATCGTCGACTTCGCTGGATACAGGGAGGGTCCGGATGGAAGTCGAACTGCGGAAGTCATCACCGCTTGAAGAATTCTATGGATAAGGGCTGTCATGTATTATACTTGTGCTAGTAGTACTACCCCTTTCTAAATTATAATTTATTTTGATTATTTTGATTTATGTATTTTGCTATGTATCTAGACAAATAATATGTCTAGATACGTAGTAAAATATATAAATAAAGAAGTCAAAGCGAACTAAAATTTAGAACAGAGGATGTTTTTATCCCATACAGTGGCAGTCCAGTTCCATGGAATTTTCTCCTGCACAGAGGAAGCGCCGGTGCAGGAAGCCTGAACCCATTTTTTTCCATGTTCCATATGCGTCTGTGGAATTTTATGACGTCTAGCAGCCGAATTAGTTGACCCAGTCCTTCTGATAGTGCACTTCATTGCGTCGAAAGAGGTAGAAACAGAGTTCCATTTTGTCAGCCATGACGAACGGTTACCTGTTCCGTGAGTACATCGGCGCGCAGGACACCGGCGTCCAGTTCTCCGACGTGCCCATCAACGCGTTCCTCAGCTTCCACTTCATCCTCGCCTTCGCCATCGACTACACGCCCATCGGGCAGCAGCCCACGCCGGTGCCGACCAACGGCGTCTTCACCCCGTTCTGGGACGACAACCTGTCCCCGGACGCCGTGGCCGCCATCAAGAAGGCGCACCCCAACATCTCCGTCATAGCGGGGCTCGGCGGCGACAGGGTGACGCAGAACGTCAACGTCTCCTTCACGCCGACCTCCATCGACTCGTGGGTCGACAACGCCGTGACGTCGCTCACGGGCATCATCAACGAGTACGGTTTGGACGGCGTGGACGTGGACTACGAGCACTTCGCCGACGGCGTCTCCATGGACACGTTCGTCGAGTGCATCGGTCAACTCCTGACGCGGCTCAAGCAGGCGATGCCCAACATCGCCACCTCCATCGCGCCGTTCGATGACGCCGCCAGCATGGTCCAGAAAAACTACCAGCCGCTGTGGCGCAAGTACTCCGGCGTCATCGACTACGTCAACTTCCAGTTCTACGGCTACGGCGCCAACACCGACGTGCACACGTACGTCGATTTCTACGACAAGCAGGCGGCGAACTACCCCGGCGGCAAGGTCCTCGCCAGCTTCCAGACCGGCAACACCACTGGACTGCTGTCGCCGGACCAGGGCATCGCTGGGGCCATGGAGCTGCAGCGGCAGAACAAGCTGCCCGGGCTCTTCATCTGGTCAGCGGACAGCTCCAAGAAGAGCAGCTACGGCTTCAAGTACGAGACCGAGGCGCAGCAGATCATTGCCAATCACTGATCTGCGATCAGATTAACAAGGGATCACACATTTTCCAATAAATAAATAATAACCTCTCAGGTCACAACAATTACTCGCAGGTTGATGTTGAACAGGTTGGAGTTGATTCAAAATGGTTGGTGTTGGTGTATTTCAACAACAATTGTTTGCGTGCAGTTTTAATAAGAGTGAAAACCATTCTATCCACCGCATGTGTTTGTGTTTTGTGAAACACTAAAAAATAGTAGATATCATGGAGGACTATAATTATCATAGAGAGTAATTATTTACCCAACACTAGATAAAAAATATGATTTTTTTAATACAACAAGCTTTGGTACGCAAAGGAATATGCTGCTTGAACTTTACATTGCTTTTTGAACATCACAACGGTCTCAAGTGATAAGACTCGAAACTAGAAATTCATAGATCTCATTAAAGGCTACAATTCATGTAAAAGTATCTTTGTCTGACACCATACATCTATGATAGATTTTTCTAAGATGACATGCACTGCTACACAATTAATATGTTGCTCAAATTGTATATTGTTTTTTAATCATATTAACAATCTCAAATTACAAAACTCAAAATTAGAAATAAGTAGAGTTTATTGAGAGCTAATCCTACAACTCACACATAAATATTTTTACCCGACATCATAAAAGAAAAAATGAATTTTTTAAGACCAGAAGGTATGTTATGCGACATTAATATGCTACGAAAACTTTATATTACTTTTTGAGCATCTCAACGATGGATCTCAATCAGGAAAAAAAGACAAAACTAGAAACTCATAGATCTCAAGAGCTATAATTTTCTTATAAACATAATCTTAATCCGAGACAAATGAAATAGATGTGATTTTCCTAATGTGGAGTTTTGCCATTAACATGGGTCTAATTTATCATATTCATGTCATGTAAGATATTGGGTCAGATAGATGACCATTTAGGTCTAGATATAACTCTATATAGGATTTTGAATGTAAAATCTGTATCTTATCTTATACTCCTATAAAGATAAACCTTACTAGTTATTTCTCTCCACGTGTAATTAAGCTATCCACCTCATCAGTCCACTATCACATGCATTTACGATCAATTATAATCTACATGCCATCAAGACACATCATCCACTAACATTCACTAACTTGCATTACGTTACATTATCCACTAAATTAACTTATAATTATTTATCCCATTATATAAATAATCTTATTCCAAATCATCAGCATTTCCGTAGCAACACGGCACGATATGTTTTTTTGACCCTTGAGAACCTTAAGGTTTATGGATTTGCAATTCTTATTAAATAACCCACATTTGTATCTCTCTCTTCCATTTATCATTCTCGCGGCAAATATATTCCACTAATAGTCATGTTGAATAGGTTTGCTATGAAAATATATTCCACTAATATTATAGTATTTATGTACTATCATAAATATTAGTACCTTATATAAATTTAATTAAATTTAAAATTATTTGACTTTTTAGGAAAATGAGAATTTTAATTTTTCCCAACGAAACGCGTAATGCCAGTCCATCTCTGAAAGGCATGACTTCACGTGCATAGGGCAATCGGAGCCGAGCCACATGTCGAAGCATTGTTGAAGAATGAATAAGAGAGACACGTTGTACTATTTGTTCAATATTTGTAGCTATAGCTTTGTTGATTTTGCTTTGCTTGAAGAAAGACACGCTGGGTGGAAATTAGCTTGGATATTGGCTGATTTCTTACAGAGAATTTTTATTAGCTCGCATTATTCATCTCCTCCCAGCGCTCTTGGCCAGGATGAGCACGGCTTAAGTCTTTTGGCTTCGTAATCTTCTCTCTTTTTGGCTTTTGCGTTGTGCGGGCTCTAGGGTTACGCTAACCTGGGTTACCGTCCCCTAGGCGGTTTCTGTGCGGCGTGATCAAAATAAAATTATTCACCTCCAGTCATCACTGTTAGAGGTAACGGATAGGAAAAGGAGAAAGGAATGGAGATGACATCATTGTCCTATCCTTTGGGAAATGAAAATAAACTAACACGCCTTTGATAGGAGGCAGGTGAAATGACGGAACGAAATCCTATTCTTCGTCGCGCTCTCTCATGCGCCCCTTGCGTCTTTCTCACTCTCTCCACAGCACAAGCGCCGCTCTCTCATGCGGCGGCCCTCCCCTCTCGTCTCCACCACAATGCGGATCCTAGGCGCCCCTTTATTCCCACCGCACTGTCTTCCCTCTCTTCTCCCCCACACGACAGCCTAGTGGTGATCGGCGAGGGCCTGGCTGAGGCGGCGGCGCAAGCGAGCTGCTCCTCTCGGCGGCTTAGCAGCGCGGGCGTGGCAATGCCGGTGCGTGCGCAGCATGCAAGGCGGGCACGCTCCCTCAACTGGCGGTGGCGACGCGCGGGGCGGGTCTGTCCCTCATCTAACGCCTGCAATAGGTGGCAGCGCATCCCCAGCGGAGACGGATCCATCCACCTCCATCCTCTCCAGCGATTGGGTGCCCGGATCCAGCGATGAGTTGCCCGGATTGGTGGCTGCTACCTAGATCCGGCGAGCGGCTACGAGGATACAGAGGTGGTGGACCGGCCAACGCCTCTCCCCGCCCGTGCCAACCTTCTCCCCGCGGGTGAGCTCCTCTCCCTCCCCGCACTCCACATTCTCTCCGCGCGCGAGCTCCTCTCCCTACCGATGCCCTACCACCTCCCCACACCGTCCGTGGCAGATCCGACGGCGGCGGTGATGGATCCATGCAAGATAGGCCTCCTCTTCCTCAACTCCAGCCATGGTGGCGGTGGCGGGGGTGACCAGGGGGGTGAGCTCACCAACCACGCTGTGTGTTTTGGCGTAAACATCAAAAAACAACACAAACACAGACGACCGATGGAAGCTACACAAATTGTTTCCCACTAGGAAAGTTTCCAAGAAGTTAGACTTCATGCTTTTTTTTCCTATGGAATTGAGTGCTGGATTGCAATCCTATGGAATCTATCCTTTGCTTTTGTGTGAACCAAAGGGACATTTGGAAATTTTTCTTGGGAATCTCAATCCTGTGGTTTTCCTTCGTTTCACCCTCAATCCAAAGGGCCCCTTATTTTGAAACAGCAAGCATGTTTGCGACCTGGATAGATCCAGAGATATCTTTCAAGAAAAAAATGTTGGAAGGAAAAGAACGCAAGAGTTGATATATACTATCGAGGTCGATGACATTTCAAGCGTGCACAGACTAGTCCCGCTCCCGCTACACAAGCGTCGATTGAGTTTGCAACTTCTCCAAGATCGACCAGGACCATACATTTCCAAGATCGACCAGGACCATACATATACCTCCCAGCCATATGGGCTCGATCTGTTACTTGTCAACGTCATACTAGGATTATTCCACGCTAAAGTGGACTCCGTCTCATCATCATATTCTTCAAACATTATTGCGTAGTGGAAAAAGGAACACTGAACACATGCAAGTGTAGTGTACTCCCGTCCTACCAGCGCTAGCGCAATTTCTGCAATGCCCCTCGAACACACGAAAAAAGATGTTAGGAGCAGAGCAGATCGATCGAGCCCCACGCGTCCTTTGCCCGCATGCATGGAATGGGATGCACATGCAAGCATCCTTCCACGAATTAGCCGAGACGAATCTGTAACAAAGAAGATTTGCAACTAACCGAAGCGCGTCTCTCGCCGCAAGGCACGTTGTAGCCGGCAGCCTCCGATGTTGAATTCCCGGCTTCCCGGCGTATGTATCGCTTCATGAGGACTTGGTTCAAGATCGTCGACTTCGCTGGGGCGTCGAACACAGCGGAAGTCATCACAACTTATTTCTGCCTAGAGATGTACCGGTACGTGGTGCGTACGCCCTTATCCCATGCAGTAAGTGTCTGTTTCTTCCTTCTCTCCCAGTCAAAGCTACCTAGAGATTGAGCTGTCTTTGGAGGACATCATTGACTGCGATCATATAAGTTTCTCCGCGTGCGTGGAATTCTGTGACGTCTAGCCGCCGAATTAGTTGACCTCCTCTCCCTATCGCAGGGAGAGAATACAGTTCTTCCAGATTCCACAACCACATACGGCGACATCAGGCATGACTGATTGTTCTCTGCTCGCCAGCCAGAAAGTAGTGGACAACGCCTATAAATGCGTCCCCTTCCCTCCTCCCTTGATGTGTCCACGGCAAACCTGTCTCGACATCGCGAGGTCCATCCATTCTGTCCGCCATGACGAACGGCTACCTGTTCCGTGAGTACATCGGCGCGCAGGGCACCGGCGTGCAGTTCTCCGACGTGCCCATCAACGCCTTCGTCAGCTTCCACTTCATCCTCGCCTTCGCCATCGACTACACGCCCGTGGGGCAGCAGCCGAAGCCGGCGCCGACCAACGGCGCGTTCAGCCCGTTCTGGGACACGGGCAGCCTAACCCCGGCCGCCGTGGCCGCCATCAAGAAGGCGCACCCAAACGTCGCCGTCATGGCGGGGCTCGGCGGCGACAGCGTGCAGGACATCGTCAAGGCCGTCTTCACACCGCGGTCCGTCGACTCGTGGGTGGACAACGCCGTGACGTCACTCACGAGCATCATCAACGAGTACGGGCTGGACGGCGTGGACGTGGACTACGAGCACTTCGCCGACGGCGTCTCCGTGGACACGTTCGTGGAGTGCATCGGCCGCCTACTGACGCAGCTCAAGCGGAGGATGCCCCACATCACCACCTCCATCGCGCCGTTCGAGGACCCCGTGGTCCAGAGGTACTACCAGCCGCTGTGGCGTAAATACTCGGGAGTGATCGACTACGTCAACTTCCAGTTCTACGGCTACGGCGCCAACACCGACGTGCCCACGTACGTCAAGTTCTACAACGAGCAGGCGGCGAATTACCCCGGCGGCAAGGTCCTCGCCAGCTTCAAGACCGGCGACGTCACCGGACTGCTCTCGCCGGACCAGGGCATCGCTGCGGCCAAGGAGCTGCAGCGGCAGAACAAGCTGCCCGGGCTCTTCATCTGGTCAGCGGACAGCTCCAAGAAGAGCAGCTACGGCTTCAAGTACGAGACTGAGGCGCAGCAGATCATTGCCAACCACTGATCTGCATCTAGCTTAACAAGGGATCACACTTTTTTTACAATAATAAATAGATAAATAATAACCTCTCAGGTAAGGTGGATGATGAAGAGGTTGGTGTTGATTTAAGAACCAGAATAATAATGGTGACTTAAAAAAAGCTAAGTTTAAAGAACTTTGATAAGCATGCTGTTTGCGTGCAGTATTAATAAGAGGGAAAACCTGTCTATCCACCGCATGTGCTTGGGTTTTGCGAAGCACTAAGAGCATTACTAGAAATTCGTGGATCTCATTGAGGACTATAATTTACATATAACAAGTAAATATTTATCGGACACTATAAAAAGTATGACTTTTTTTAATGCAACGAGGTTTTTCATATTACCTTTTGAGCACCTTAACGATTTCAAATGACAAAACTCAAAATTAGAAATATGTAGAGCTACAATTTTCATATGTAAAGTATCTTTAACCAACATCATACAAGAAAATTTTTCTACAATAAGTCTTGGTACACGATTAATATGTTACTCGAAACTAGAAATTTGTAGAGTTTAATGAGAGCTACAATTCATACATAAAGTATTTTTATCTTCGGAAACCATACGTGAAAGAGATGATTTTTCGAAGATGACATGCTATGGTACACGATTAGTATGCCGTTGAAATTTTACATCCCTTCTTTTAGCATCTTAACCATCTCAAATGAAAAACACACAAAACAAGAAAGTTGTTGATCCATCGAGAGTTATAATTTTCATATAAAAATCATCTTAATTCGAGATCTGTGAAATGGATGTGTAAATTTTCTAAGTGCATGTGGGTCTCATTTATCCTACTAGGTGAGTACCTGTGCGTTGCAATGGGGGAACAGTTGTATATACATGGTGATATAACAGCTAATGCTACACAAAATCAATTCAAACAAAAAATGTGTTAAACTTTATGAGGGTTCTTTTGTTGTATAGCATCATACACGATACACGTGTGTGTATTTGTTCAAATAAAAAATGTAACTTCACTTGCCTGATTCCTTCATACTATAGTAACTGTACATGAGAGTACATGAGACCCAGTAACAGTATAAAACAATATTACTCCCTCCGTCCTCAAATAAGTGTAGCTACATTTTCCGAGAAACAAATGCCGGCAATTTTTATAAATAATAAGTATTATCAATTAGTATCATAATTAATATTATTGGAAAGATCTTTCAATCTAGTTTTTTAATAAATTTATTTCGAGATACAAATATTGCATGTATTTTCTACAAATCGAGTCAAACTTATAGCACGTGTCCCACAGCGACACTTAAAAAGGGACGGAGGGAGTACATGTATTCTAAGATGACTTGCAATTACAATTATAATATATTAGTTAACCCAATCCAAGAACTACTTGCATGGACAATGATGTACCCTTGTGAAGCTGACCCTAAGGCCTTGCACCATATATGTCAAACCTTCGGAGCTGTCATCTCTATACCGCTCCTGCGCAATGCAGGCCTGGAAGTGCTTTGGGCGCGTTTGCGAGGGCGGCCCACGGGCTTGGCTGCGCTCGTGGGCTGCAACTTGCCGTGTTTACGGCGTTGGCCCGCGAGGTGGCCTGGCTCTGGGGAGCCAAAAATGCCCTCTCCGCTTGGCTCTCTGGAAACGCCGAAAATCGTCGTTTCTTCCGAGCCGTGCTCGTGGCGGCGCTCACGGGCGATTTTGGGTGGCGGCGGGGTGGCTCACGTGGGCTCTGGCGGGAAGGGGAAACCTCCTTCCCGCGCCATGGCTGCTACGCGCAAAACGAAAGCACGTCGATTTCGCCTGCCTTTATAAGGGTTGCCACTCTCCACTGGAGTTCTTCTTCCTCTCGTTGCTTGCTCTTCCACCTCCCTCGTGAGAGACCGGCGGTGATTGGTGGCGCGTGGCTGCGGCGGCGACCTCCGGCTGATTTCCTCTCCGGCCTCGAGGTTCGTGGCGGTGTCCCCGCCCCAGCTGCTGCTGGGACTCCGTGGCGTTGGTCTTCCTCTTCTTCTCCGTCCGCATCTTCTTCGTCTTCCTCTCGATCTGCATCCTCTACTTCCAGATCTAATTCCTCTCCTTTCGTGTGACCCCAAGGCAAGGTGAAATCCACCCCCTTCTTCATGATCTGTGGTTCCCTATTCTTCATGTGTTACGGTTTACTTATCTTCTTCATGGTCTGTTAGGGTTTGTTCTACTATGCGATTTTTGATCTGTTAGGTTCACTACCTATGTGCATGATCTGTTAAAGTTTATTGTACCTTCCTGTTCTTGATCTGTTAGGTTTTAGTACCTATGTTCTTGTTCTGTTAAAGTTTATTGTACCTTGTTTTTTTGATCTATTTGGTTTTAGTACCTATGTTCTTGATCTGTTTCGATTTCTATTATCTTGTTGTTCTTGATGAGTTTGGGTTCACTGCTTATGTAGTACTGTTTCTGATGGTCAATGATGTAGTCCAAAGATAGCACTGGGAGGCATCACTTACAAGATGCAGCCGTGCTTTTCATATGCATTCATTTCACATTCATGTTGATGACTTAGCAGGGTACAAAGCTGAATTCATGTTACATTTTTACATGCTTGTAGATGGATCTGTGTTTGAGCCATGACATACTATCTAGGAAGGCAGCTGCGTTGACTGTTGCTATGGTTTCCTTTGTATCCAGTAGGCTGAAAAGGAAAACCCCTGAACCTAAAACCCCCCAGCCTGACCCTATAGCACTGGCTCTGATTAGGGATGAAAATGAACAGCATAGACAGAGAACACTGGCAATGATATACCACTCCACTGATTCAAAGTGTATTTCTATGATTAGGATGAAGAGAGCTGCCTTTTTTGGGTTAGTGAGCACTTTTAGAGAGAGGAGTCTTGTCACTGATAGGGAAGGGGTGTCAGTGGAGGAGCAGGTTGCCATGTTTTTACATGTTGTAGGGCACAACCAGAGGTTTAGGGTTGTCCACCAGTCCTTTAGGAGGTCCATCCAAATTGTCCACAAGCACTTCCATCAAGTGTTGTATGCTGTGGGTGAGATTAGGAATGAAATGATCAAGCCAGCTAACACAAGCACTCACCCAAAGATACTTGGAAGCCATAGATGGAATCCATATTTCAAGGTAAATGAACATCCTGGGCTCATTAGTTAAATTAGACATGTTGTAATGACTGACACAAGGTTTTTAGGATGTAATTGGCTTTATAGATGGCACACATTTCCTAGCAAGGGTTCCTAGACGCATGCAACAAGCTTTCAGGGGTAGGAAAAAGGATCCAACCCAAAATGTGTTGGTGGCTGTGAATTGTGATCTCAAATTCACTTATGTCCTGGCTGGCTGGGAGGGCTCTGCCCATGATGCAACTATTTTGGCAGATGCTGTAGCCAGGGCAGATGGCTTGAGCTTGCCAGAAGGTAATTGCACAACCACATTTTACATCTACTATGACATATTCCATGGCCTATTAACACAAATCTCATAGTAGATGTCTTGTGTAGGCAAAATGTTCTTGGTAGATGCTGGGTATGCTTGCAAAACTGGTTTCCTACCTCCCTACAGGGGGGTTAGGTACCATTTATCTGAGTATGGCCCAAGGAATAGGCCCACCAATGCAAGGGAGCTGTTCAACCTTAGGCACTCATCACTTAGAGTGACTGTGGAGAAGGGTATAGGAGCACTCAAGGGCAGGTTTAGGATCTTGGACAATAAGCCCTTCCACAAGTATAGGACACAAGTGAAGCTGGTTATTGCCTGTGCCATTTTACACAATTGGATCCTAGGTTTTGGTATTGATGAAGTAGTGCCTACTGAGGAAGGTTTCACAGGGTCATCTGATCTAACCAACCTGCCCCCAGCTCATCCGGACCAAGACTCTGTTGAAATGACTGAAATAAGGAATGCCATTTGCAATGCTATGTGGGAAGGGAGGGGGACAAACACTACTTGATGTAATATGTTGTTGAATAGCTGCTATACCCTGCTGTGGAACTCATGTGTGTGATGTTGATGTAATAATTTAGAAGACAAGGCTGAGACCATTTTATTGTTTCTTTCATCCTGTTATTCATGCTGTTACTTGTTCATCCATTCTGTTATTCATGTTATTTATGTTTCACTCTATCCATTCTGTTCATGTTTCTGCAATGCTGTTACACATTATTTGATTAAGTTTGTGTGTTGTCAAACATGACAGTACTAGGATGGTTTCATCTCCATTTGAGGGTGGGTTTGTTGCTAGTTCTTCAGTCATGGAGCAGCTCATCAGTGGTGGTTCTGCTCCTGTTGATGCTGCTGCTGGTGCTAGTGCTGCTGCTCCAATTGCAGCTAGTGCTGATGCTGCTCTAGTTGCACCACCAGCTACTGATGTTGCTGCTCCTGTGGCTGGGGCTGGGGCTGTGAGGGCAATGAGGTGGACCAACACCACCTCTGGTTTTGTTCTTAGGAGGATGGCTGCCCTTGTTAGTGATGGCAGCAAGCCTGACAAGGTCTTCAAGGACAAGAATGTGAATGTTGTGGCCAAAGCCCTTAAGGAGTTCTGTGGGGAGGTTGTTAGCAACACTCAAGTGTACAACCACTTGAGGAAATGGAGGTAGAAGTGGTCTAGGGTGAGCAAGCTCAAGGACCTTAGTGCTGCTCTTTGGGATGATCAGAATCATGATATCATGCTTGATCAAGAGCACTACCTTGGCCACTGCAAGGTAGCTAATTGATCTCTTATCTTTGCCTTGACCTTCATATCCTTTCTTATCTTTGCCTTGATCTATTATCTTTGGCCAACCATGTAGGACCATCCTAAAGATGCAGAGTTTCTTAACTACCCTATTAGGTTCTACTGTGAGATGGAGGATATATTTGGTAATGCCATGGCCATAGGCAAGTTTGCACTTGGGTCTGGTGAAGCCTTAGGGCAGAACCAGGCTGATGCCCCTCCTGTGACCCCTACAACAGTACCTAGTGAACAGGGAGGGGATAGCAATGCTGCTCAAGTGCTTCCTACCTCCTCAGCTGCTGATACAAAGAGGAAGAGAGGGAACTTCTCTGAGGATGAGATTCTGATGTTGACTAACATGAGTGATGCTGTGAACAATGTGGCCAATGCTCTTAGGGAGACTGGGCCTGCCCATGTTGATGCCAATCTGTACCTTGCTATGATGGAGATGCCTGGATTCTCTGAGGAGGCACTTATTATTGCCTACACCTTCCTCCTAGACAACAAGGCCCAAGGCAGGGGCTCTGTGAACATGAGTGATGCCCACAGGGTCATTTGGCTTAGGAACTACCTAGCCAAAAACTACTACATCTAGTCACACTAGATGAAGGTAGTGTTGGCCAGGAGGGGGTTGACTGTAGAGATGTATAGTTCCTCCATCCCCCTCACCCACTCTCTCCTCTTTTGACTGCTTTTGACATCTAGTAGCTTTTCTGGACAGTTCTCACTCTTTTGACACCTAACCTTGTTGGTATACTTTGGCTGGGAGGGTGGTTAATAGGAGGTAAGAACTTTGGGTACCATTTGAACCCTTGGATGTAGTCTCTGTCGACTGCTTTTATTGTAACAGCTTAATAGTAGTCTCTGTTCACTACTTTTATTTCATATTTGCATGCTTCTAGTTGCTTCAATTGTGGCTTCCTACTTCTCTGTTCATTACTTTTATTTCATATTTGCATGTTCATTACTATTGGCTACTTTGTCTTCATCAGTAATGAGTTGTTTTCCAATAGCATACATGAGGTAGCCTATGATGGTGGTAATAGTGGGAAATTTATGGCCTATGATGCAATAACATACATGAGGTGGATGCCATTTTGCTGTGTTCTGTACCTTGCTGTTGTTTTATCTGCTTTCCTATGCTTGCCTTGATCACTTTGCTCGCATGCCTTGCTTTGCAACAACATCCATGATGATTGATGGCAGTGAGTGCAACCCTGTGAGTATAAGTGTTGATTGGCAGGCTTGCAATTTTCTGGTTTTCCAATTATGCTGTTGTTTGCATTCTATTTTATTTTGGTTGGCATCCACCAGTGACTATGATTGAGTAACTAAATCCAACAGAATTACAAAGCTGAGGCCAAAATTATGTTCTTCAAGCCAATGATGTCAAATTTGCTGTCATTCAATGTAAACAATCGACTGAGGCGCAACCTTTTTTCATCTGTAGTGCCTCCAGTCTCAAGCACTTACATGATGTACGTGTCATTTGTTTCAGACAATGACGCCTTATTATGTGGTGTTTCAGACAGTGACTGTGTCTGAAAAATGCGGACATCTTGTTGTTACTTATGCTTGTACTTGCCCTATGCTATCTCTTGTTCATGTGCAAGAAGTGAAACAGTTTTGATGAGGGCGATGATGACAATATAGATGGACTAATTAGCTTGCTACATTGTGCTTCTTTAACTTGTTGTTCTGCTGGGTTAGGGTTTTAACTATTGATCTTCCTCTTATGTTGTTCATGAGCTCGGCTTCAAACTTCAATTCTGTTGCTAGTCTGCTTTCTTTTGTTTGATTTTGCATTGTAGCAAGCAATGATATTTGAAATAACAAACGGTAACATGTCTGAGGCCAAGACCTAATATGTCCAATTATTGTGTGCGGTTTAATTATGAAATGTTTACTATTGTTTGGAGAAGTGTTTGAATCATTCTTTTTTGATCAAATGGTTATTCACATGCATGATGCCTGGGCCAGGCCGTGCACAGCCAAGCTGCCAAACACGTTCTCGGTTTGGCAGTTGGTGGCGGTTAGCCTCTCAGCCCGGCTGAGCGCTGGGACACAAACAAGAGTTCGCTTCGGCCAGGCTCATTTGGTGCAAGTGCATAAACATGTGAGGTTGGACCATTTGTGACAGGCTTGTCGGGGCCAGGCCCAGTTCGGCTAGCCAGGCTGGCCAGGACCAGGGTCGCAAACGCGCCCTTTGTGTCCCAGCAGCAAGGCTGGGGCTTTGCCTCCCAGCTACAACACATAGTGGATGGAGGTGCCAACAATCTCAGTTGTGAATTGACACCACTGTTGTTAGGGAGGTCATTGGGTACACCTCATAAATTTTGACTGACAGAAATTAAAATAAACCACACTGCCAAGGTGACACAAGGTTTGTTTAGAACTTTGCAAGCTAAAACTAAAAGTTTGAATGATATACCAAATCTCTGTTATGACAGAAACCCATGGTTCCCACCCCTCTGCTTTTGGGTCATTGGGTGTTTGACACCACTGCAAAAGCTCACCACCATCCTCTCAGACAGCTTCAGCATGCTCTTCCCTTCCCTCCGTGCTAGTCACCACTGCAACAAATGTTTTTTCATAATGATCTGAAATTTTTTAGGGATTCAATTGGATAGAAAGAAAATGGTACATGGTAATGTGTCCTACCGATATCACTTGGTCGGAATGTTGCTGGTCATGATGATGCTGGCAAGGCACTCGTACTGGTGATCCGGAACTCCATCCAACCAATGTGCACAGAAGGCGAGCCCCGAGTTCACCCGTAGCGTAGATGTTGTGCACCAACCTGATGTCCACTTTGACATGCTCCACCAGCCAACTTGATATATGGAGACACAATACAAATCTCATTTTTTTAGATAATAATATAGAGTACAGATCGCATGATCAATCTTTGAAACATCAACTGCTGATGATGTATGAAACTTGAAAAATCCAATTCAATCATGTACAAATTGCTGACCTTTGAGGACCCACAATCTGATCCCACACCTCCTGAGCCACAACACCTTGGCATCAGGAAGAGTATTGTGCATGACCAAACGGGCAGCATTCCCCATCTAAGCATTTCGTCGAACATCCCCAGGTGCGTGTGTGACCAAACTGGGTACCATCTCGGAGAAGGCGATGATGAGGATGCTAGGACGGGAGTGGGAGAGCTGGAGGAGGATGATAGAGATACAGATCGACATTGATGCGAACTAAATGTCACGGACCAAGCCCGTACGCCTCTGCTTGTCAGCGTTAGGAGAGCCATGAGGTTGGAGCGCTGCAGAGCGACCTGGCCATGACGGAGTGGAGCACCGGCACCGATGCTCCCCACAGCTGCGGCCTGCGGGGATGGGGAGGCGTGGGGCGGCTTCACCACGGTTTTGGTGGGGCACGAGATCGTGGAGGCGATTCCCACGACTTCACCACGTGCGGCGGTTCTGCGTATGCCTGCAACAGAGGGAGCAAGGGGGCAGGGGGTTATTGCGGAAGCCGGGGAGGGCGGCGGAGAGCAGGCCGGGGGCGGAAGCCGGGACGGGCGGCGGCTGAGCGCGTCCTCGGTGGTGGAGAGCCGGGCGGCGTTCGACGACATGCGCTGGCGGCCGAGCGGCGGAGAGCAGGCGGCGGCAGAGAGAAGGGCGAGGGCGGAAGCCGAGGCGAGCGGCGAAGAGCAGGGTGGCGGAGTGGGCTTCGATCTGAGGTGCGGTTGTCCGGGCAGGGCGAGGGAGCGGCGTCGTGCGTGAGGGGGTTACCGAGCGGGAGGAGAATTATGGGGGAGGGGGTTACGGAGCGGGGAGGGGGATTACGGGAGGGGGGATCATTAGTTTAGGATGTGACGATGACATTTGATTCCTTTTAGGAGTAAAGATTCTTGCCATATAAGATAACGGGTCAGCTAACAGTTATAACTTTATTATAGCTAAAATGTATTTTGAAACTTTAAGATATAGACTATATGGAAACTCTCAAATAACTTTGTGGAGTCACTTTTTTTAGAGAACTTTGAGGAGTCACCTGTCGAGCACCTCACGTCACGGTTATTAGACAAGTGGACATACTGTAGGTGGGCTAGGAGATGTAACTGCTATGGTTTCTGCTAGTGTTGGACTATTTTATTATTGTTGTTTACTTCCACAATTCTTCCTAGCGAATGGTGGCCAAGATCATATTTCCTATTGAAGATTAGGTACGTTATTTTGCTTTTATATTTCTTAGAAAAACCATTTTCTATGCTAGTCTCTTCAAACCATCCATTATTAAAAAAAACACGCACGGACAAAAGATATTTTACGCTCGAAGAGCAAAATTAATAGCCGCCAACTAAACACCAAGGCCATTGAAAGATAGTAACTTTCCATTCCTGAACTTGTGTTCCTATGTTTTTCTTTGGAAGTTGTTTTATTTTTTGCGAGTTTGTTGGTGTTATTTGACCTATCCATAAAAACATGTATATAAATTTGTTATGTGTGTAAGGTAAATATGATAGAAAGGTACTCCCTCCGTTCCAATTTGTAAGTCGTTTTGGCTTTTCTAGATTCATTTATTTTGCTATGCTTCTAGACATATATTATGTGTAAGTACATATCAAAATGAATGAATCTAGAAAAGCCAAAATGACTTACAAATTAGAACGGAGGGAGTATCTCTTAGTTTTTTTTAGATATAAGTTACTTATTTTTTTGCCACTCACTATTAAAGCTCTTTTATAATAACCTTATACACAAAGCTAAGAACCGCGGGTTTTGGCGTCCACTAAAACGACAGCCCCGGCCCGTGATCTAATCTAGCCACTCATTGCCCTCTGTGGTCCACACCGGAGTCAACCTCAATTCCCCCTCGCCTTCCGTACATTGGGCCTATACACCACATAATGCAATCCCATCGCAACAAAATATCGGCGGCCCCACTAGCGGACAAACACACCCCACCATACACCGGGTCCGTGTAGCCTTCTGACCGTCCACCTCCCGCTCCGATAGGGGTGAAAGGAGGCGGAGCTTGGCCACGACGCTGACCCATGAGACCATGACCGATCCCCGCGGTGAAGCCGAGACCTGTGATGCATTCGTGAACTTCAAGAAAGCCTCCCCTTCGCCGCGCCTTTACCCTAAAACAGCCTACCTACCTGTGGCGCTCCACTATCACTCATTGCTACTGCACCTACTCTGCTCTAGTACGACTACTGCTGCTGTTGTTGTCGCTCCCGGTGGTGGTGGTATTTGACTATAGAGGATATGTGCGCCAAAATAAACATGAGAAAATGGAAGGTTCAAAGGATTGGTCAGGCGCCACTCTAGTAGCATTCATTCATTCATTCATTCATTCATTCATTCATTCATTCATTCATTCATTCATCCACAACAAATTTGCTTATTCATTCATTTCTTGCGCACTTGTTTTGTAGGCATTCATGGAGTACTTGGCACACAAAGCAAACTGAATATTTCTAACACTATAAGGTGTTCTGAATTTCTGATGGAACCTATGAAGAAGAAAAGTTGCAACAACTTTAAGATACCTCACATGAAAAAAGAAATATTGGAAAGAGAAGATCGTCTGCTAACTTCCATCCCTTGTGAATTGTGATCCATCATTGCTACATGAAGCCGAGGCTACTCTTGCTGCAAGAAAAAAATTCGAACGATGCTAGTTAGCTTAAGTAGTAGAGACATTCTTGTAACAATTAATTAGAACTAAATTTAGCCTATGCTACTCCTGCTGCATGTAACAATCTTAGTTATCTTACCGATGCTTTGCCGTCATCCTTTCTCGGCAGCAAGTCCTTGTAATGCTGGATGAAAAGGTCGCAGCAAGACCTCCTCCGAGTCCGGCACGACGTCGTCCGCTGTGACCAGCACCCGCGCGCTGCCGGTCTCCATGGCATGGAAAGGAACTGAACTCATCTAAACCCTAGCTGCTGGACTCTACGGCGAGCATGCGGAGGGAGATGAAGTAGGCAACTGCGCTGTGGGCGAGCGTGCTGTGGGCGGTGAGGGAGGCGAGCATGTTGAGGCGATCTTGAATCGAGGAGTAGTGCAATTAATGCCCAGTAATGTTGAGGAAACGCGAGAGGGAAGACGTGCGGACGGGCAGCGCGCATGCCAGGGGTAATCGTGTCCAAAGGAGGCCTCGATAGCGTGAACGACATCCTTTGCTAAACCCAGCCTCAGCTCTAGAACGACTTCTAAAAACGATAAGGAGGGAGTACTAAAACAGAGAACAATAGAGTGCAGAAGTGTGAGAGAGATTTTTTAAGAAACGTGCGAGACATCTATTTCCCGTCGTTAGCTTGGTGGTCTGAGAACCTTCTGGCCAATAGAAATTCATGTAGGCTAGCAATTTGGAGGACGTTGGGGGCACCCTTACGCCGTCCAAAATGGTGGTTGCAAAATCGCCAGCGTAGGTGGATGAGAGAAGAATTACAAAAAAAAAGAAACAAAGCTCAGGTGATAGACTATGGCAAAACGTGCACAGAGAGAGTGTCACGCTCTGATTTTGAAGGAATGAAACCAAGGCAAAAGCTCATGTACGCCAGGAATAATTTACACACATGAACAATAAATTATATGGTTCAAAAATATTCGAATAAAATATAGTATAATGATTACATCATACCATTATTACATAACTGTCGTCAGAGTAAAGCGGAATATAAATCACATCATCCAAAACGAATAACAACTAAACGACGTAGACGTAGCGACTCTATCTCGCCACAGGAAGGTCGGCGGCAGTATCACGATGCCTAGTATCTTGGATAGTTCTTAGAAAAATCACCATCCGAGTCATCACTTGAGTATCCTTTTGTTGGGAAATAGCAAGGGTGAGTTTCATGTCGAAACTCAGCAAGTACAGACGGAAATTAATGACATACAAGGCTACTACAAGGTAAAGCTAAAAGGTAGACTGCGGTAGCATTTTAAAGTTAAATAATTAAGATTTAACTTATTGCAACCTATTCTCTAATCATCTTGGTTGAAACACCCAAACCTTTAATAAGGTTCAAGTAGTATTAATGTGTCATTTAGCATCATAGATATAAACGTATATCATTAATAATGTTAACATGAGATAGCCATCTCAAGGAAACACAGGACAGCCATCCCGATAAAACCCGAGGTAGCAACCTCACAACATCACCACGATTTAAAAGCTTAAACCATTTGGCTAATCATGCGAGGATCTGGGTCGCTCGTGACCGTGAGCACGGACGATATATCGATTTTAACTCTGCGCAGAGGTGTACATTTTCACTCCAGATTGTGATTACTCTTTATGCCCGAGGCGGCCAACCTCTTAGCCCATTACTGAGATAGGCCGGTAGAGGTCACAACGAGATCCTTCACAGGGTCATAGGCAGTGGTAACCCGATCCGTGATGTCCCAAGCACATGAGAGACGTACTCGTAGCCGCCGCCTCGGTCTACGGATCAACCAGAACTCCCATGCTAGAACTTGTACCACCCTTCAAGTCATAGCTATGCTACCCGTCGGTAAGCCACCCTCCTACCTATGATGATCATGCTAACAGACCAAGCCAGAGCCCATTAGCCTGGAGATGTACGGAAGTCCCAGGTTGCCACTCCACGAAAGGACTACAAGGGGAGGAGATACGGATACCCCCGTCAACACGAGTCACTCTAGCAACTGTTTCCACCATCTTTCACCGCCAACCGACGATGCGGACATGCATCAACTTCTCCAACGGCCGAAGCCAAGAGCCCACGGCTCCAACCTATTTAAGAAACAAGTTTTATCTTCATTAAACGGTGAAAGGTGAGATAGAGAGCTAGCGACCTACAAGCCTATCAACTACAACCCCCATAAGATATCTTTGGGTAGAGTGGCTAGTAAGTCCTATGGTTTGCCGATTTAAGACACATGCAATATATTTACTTAAACATGAATAGGTGCAATATGTTCAAAAGAATGCCTAAACTTGCCTTGGCTGATGTCCTGCTACACATAGTTCTCCGGGTTCTGCTGGTCCTCGTTTACCCACGTCTCGTTCTCTATACGCCGCAATCATCACACACGAGCAATACATGCAAGCAAACATATTTTAATTAGAGCAATACACCAAAACATCTCAACAGTAGCAAACAATAGCATAGATCCATTCTACTCGTCGAGACGATTCCAAAAAGTATAAGTTTGCTAAAATCAGAGTTAAAACATAAAGGTTATGGCTAAAACAATTCTAGGGGCTAATCTGCAGAAAACAGGACTATAATCTAATTACTTTTGAACTGCGAAGGACTAGATCATAATTTTGCAAAAAAGCAGGGGCTTTTCTGCAAAAGTGATAAGGCTGTCGGCGGTCTGACTGCGTTGACGCGGTCAGCGCACATGTGGCGCTGACGTGGCACCTGCGTGGAGTCCATGTGGCTGCCACGTCGGCAGGTGTGGACCCCGGTTGACCCCATGGTTGACCGGGAGTCAACACCCGATCTGAGCCGCTCGGCTCAGATCCGACGACTGGCAAGAGTCCGGCGAGACGGGGTCACGGGAGCAGCGCCGAGACGGCGGCGGACGAAGCTCAGAGGCAGCGGTGATGGCGGCGCTTGAGCTAGGGTCCCGGGTGGCGGCTAGGGTTTGGAGAAGCGGCGCGGAGAGGCGGGCGACGGCTTTATAGGATCCGGTGGTCCTCGGGTCGCACACTCGCGCGACGCGTGGCGGCTCGGGCGGCACACGGACACCGATGTGTGTCGATCCCACGAGGAGGACGACACTGTAGCGGTGGGCCCCGCTCGGGTGGACCCCACCTGTCAGTGTTGGTCGGTGCGGTGATGCGTGCTGGCGCAAGCTGCTGGCATCGGCGCTAACGTCAGGCGGGCGGGCGACGCACGGCGACTCGGCCTGCTGGGCCGCTCGGCCCATCAAGCGGCGCGGCGCGCTGCGGCTGGCGGCTGGGCCGGCCTACGCGAGCGCGCGGCCTGCTGGCGCGCGGGCGCTGGGCTGCGCGGCGGCTAGCCCAGCTGAGCGGCCGGGTGACCTGCGGGCCTGCCTGGCCGGCCGTGGCCTGCGGCTACAGCTGCTGGTTTGGCCATGGCTGGCTATGGTGGGCCATGCTTGGCCAGGAGAGGCTGGGGTTGGCCAGGGCCCACTAGGGGCTGGCCTAGGTTAGTTCGACTAGGTTTTGTTAGTCTAGGGGTAGTGAGGACAAGTTAGAGCATATAGGTAGATAGAGAGCAAAGCAAGAATCGAACAACTAGCTCAAATAATTCAACCAAAAACTGTGCAGCGACATGAATGCACAATGCATGGTTTCTAACGTGCTACATCTTTTAAAGTTATTCATAAAACTTGATAACTGACCTATAAATGTAAAGCATCTATGCAAATATAAACTTAAATTCATTTAAATTTTAAAGTTTCAAAAAAAACAGTGTTATAGGTCTATGACAGTCCTTGGGATGTGTGCTGAGTATAACGCTTCCCATCTCGCTAGCGAGCACTATTTTTACCTTCGCTCAGCTCCACGTCTACATCTAGGTAGCAGAATCGTCTGTTGTTGGGGATGCCCTTAGGAGTAGTGTAGGAGGAGAGAGCCCCACTCATCCTTGCGTGCATAGAATGTGGATGTACATACATGCATTCTTCCACGAAACTGATGGGCATATCTATCTATATCTTTTTAAAAATAAACCCTAAAAGCTTAATGTTTTAGCACATCTTTGTGTCACATCATTTAGAGATCCTACCACCATAAGTCCTAGGTAGTCGAAGAATCAAGAATTGAAGTATTCAACCAAGACTATCTGATGACAGAAGGGGCCGCAGTGACATGAAGAGGCAACGACGCTATCTTACTATTACTAATTGAAGGTTTCAACGGAGGCTGCACGTTAACTCTCACCAGATGCATGGAGAAAAAAGATAAAAGCTAGAAATTTTACTATTACTAATTGGAGGCTTCAACGGAGGCTGCACGTTAACTCTCACCAGATGCACGAAGAAAAAAGATAAAATCTAGAAATTCTCACGTTAATTAGAAACATTCAGCCATCAATCAGAAGTTCATAATCACCCATGACCATTGGATCTATGTTATTATCCAATTAATTACCCACTTTTGCTATTATATATTTAAAAATATATTTTTATAAGAAAGAAAAAACAGAAAAATCCATCCAACGATACCTGCCGAGGAGAACTATACCATCTCCTGCCATTATATATTAAAAATATCTCTCCCTTTTAAGAAAAACTGAAAATCCATCCATAAAAGATATTGGAGGCGATCTATATAATCTATCTACGCCAACAAGTTCATCTTTCGTGCCTTGCGACCTCGCCTTTGAGGAAAGCGTCGCCGCAGCCGTGGACGCCGACATGGCGCAGCATGCCCGGCTGGACGTCACGCTTAACAACGCCGGCGTTGTGAGCTTGCTCCCGGCACAACGCATATCGCCAGCCTGGACTTAATGCTGTTTGATGCCGTCATGTGCATGAACGTGCTCCGGAGGACGCTGGCGGGGAATTGACGATCAAGCACGCCGCGCGCGTCCTGCTGCCAAGGCCGCCGCCGGTGAAGGGTTCAATCATTTGCATGGCAAGCATCAGCGGCATCCTCGGCTGGCTGGGGACGACGTACCCGTACTCGGTGTCCAAGTTTGACAATGCCGGGATCGTAAGGCCGCCGCGGCCGAGCTCTCACGCCACGGCGTCCGCGACAACTGCATCTCGCCGTGCCCGCGCCGATGTTGGTGGATCAGTTCTCAGCGATGCTGGGCGGAGCTGCCGACCAGGCGCTGGCGCCGATCATCATCAGGGGGCTCGGGGAGCTCAAGGGGCAACTTGGGAGGCGGTGGACAGACTGCCATGGCCGCTGTGTACCTGCCCTCGGATGACACGAAGTATGTGTCTTGGCACAACGTTGTGGTTGATGGCGGATCCACGAGATACAAGCACATGAACCTGCCTTTCCCAAGGGAGTGATTTGGCACAACTTGTGGTTCAGGTGTTCCGGATTATTTATTCTTGATCTTAAGGTTGCATCACTATGCATCTCATTGATCAGACATCAACCTCCAAGAACAAAGATGGCCAAGATGCATCATGCAACAGTGGGCAATCACATGAATTCCAAGGTTGGTTTAACCGAGAAAAATCATCCAGACCATGGCTATTTTTTAGGTGCCCTTTCTGTATCTATAAAATAGTTTTTTGTATAAATAACATGTATGACTATCTTATTCTTTTTTTTCCTATTACAAGTAATATTTGATCAAACCTGATATGTAAGTTGAAAGATCACAGCTTGGACATAGGATATAAAATCAGTGATTTGCAATGAGTGTCCGAGGTCCCTGACAGATAAGGTAATTCATTCACGTATCTCATCATAAACAATGTAACCAAAGTGAACAATTTTCAAGTTTTTTGTGGGAAAAGAGAAAGACCATACCTACGAGTTATTTGTTAGTAAATACAATCACTTTCACCATCCAATAGTTTCTCCATCAACACACTATATTTAGTTTTATACTAAAAGGTCTTCTTTTATGTCCTTTCAATTTCAGTTCACAATGACATATATATGGTCCCACCCTATATGTTATTTGAGATTGTGGAATCATGGAGAAAGGAAATATTTAACTGAGATTTTTTGCTAAGATGCACCCTATATGGGGATTAAGTTTAATTTAGAAGGGCTCTTGGATGTGAGGAGATCTAATCATATTATTTTATTTTGGTCTTAAATTTAGAACAACAACAATTAGTTGAACCACTTCATGAAATTGCACAAAACAAGTGGCCCTTATCATGTTATTTTCTCTGCGGAGATTGTGAAGCGATATGTTGTGACATGGGACGAAAGAGATCTTTTTTAAAAAATAGTAACAGTTTTTTGTAAATTAAATTTGGTCTTAGAGTAACTCAAAGAGACTATTTATATCTTTTTTCTAATTTATACAAATGGAAATTTTGGTGACAAATTTTGCCTCCAACGACCTCTTTAATTTGATGGTAATTTGCATGTCTTTCTCATGATTATGATACATTTTTTATTATTCAGAAGATATAATAAACCTATAATTACTTATTTTTTTGGGCACTCTATGGGAACTAATGTACATGTGTGTACTTATCAATTTTTCTTAATAAAAATATACTTAAAATATTATAGAGCTAAAGGTAGAATAAGATTTTACTAATTGAAGGCCTTATTATTTTATATAGTTTGCATCATATGTTGCCACAATATTCTAAATAGTCTATAACCCAATTTTAGGAAAAAAAAAGTTAATTCTTCATGACCTATTAAGTAAGGAATCTATTGCTTAACAGGAAAAAAATCAGATTTACACATCGTTATTAGCCCGTGAAAGTGCACGGGTTTCTATAACAAAATGAACAATGTACAATTTAATAATTTTATTTAAATACATTAAGCAGTAGTACCTAATGCTTATGTGTTCTTAAATTCCATCCCGTGCAAGAGCACGACGGACTAGTATATTAAAACTGATGTGTCCATTAATTAAATTTATTTTGTATGCAATGCATGGAGAATCCTCCTAGTATAATCCGATTCATGAGGACTTCTTCAAGATCGCATCGACTTCGCTGGATGCAAAGATATAGGTTCGTTCCATTTAATGATTCCCTTAAGATATCTTTATTTTTGAAGAGATTATATTACAAGATAAATGAAGTAAATATTTAAGAGAACAAAGAGACATTTATATCAACAATTTACATCATAATTTTTTTATTTGGACACTTAACATTAGGTAATCAAGAGGTAATCAAGAGATGTATTTGAGAAAAGCAATCTCAAATTAGTTAGTAAACTTATAACCTATAGTAATTAGTGAGAAATACAAAAAATAGTATTGAAAACAATGCGACGTTGGGGGGGGGGGGGGGGGGGGGGGGGGGCCTGCCCCGCCTCCCTGGTTGGCAACGATCTGCTGCGCCTCAGTCTCGTACTTGAAGCCGTAGCTGCTCCTCTTGGAGCTGTCCGCCGACCAGATGAAGAGGCCGAGCAGCTGGTTCTGCCGCTGCAGCTCCTTAGCCCCAGCGATGCCCTGGTCCGGCGAGAGCAGTCCGGTGATTCTGCTGCTAGATGTCATAGAATTCCACATATCGAAAAGGGTGGGTCAACTAATTCGGCTGCTAGATGTCATAGAATTCCACAGAAGCCAAGGATCATGGAAAAAAGATTGACCTGCCCCTGGCACCTCCTCCAGGTCCGTTCGGATAGAAGCCACGTGTCTTAGCAAATCCATCGCATAGCCAGACGTGTGATAGAGTTTTTAATTGCCTATTTTTGTATCCTGTGGAATCACACACGTCTGTAACATATTTCTTAGGCCATGTGGCTTGTATCCCAGGTGGGCATGCACGGAGACACTGGTGCAGGCAGCTTGCACCTAATTTTCTTCCAGGAACATGATATGCACGGTACGATGAATTGATGGCTTTATGTGAGCTGCAAAATAGGATGTACTCACTCCATTCAGTTTCAAATTATAGTTTATTTTAACTTTTTTGGTTCATGTATTTTATTATGTATCTAGATAAATATATAGCAAAATACATAAACCAAAAAAGTTAAAATAAACTACAATTTAAAATGGAGGGTGTACTACGTACGTACATTGAGAAATCTCTAATCGCGGTGAATGTCACCGTTGATGAACAGTGATGGACGCCGCACAGGCCGTTCCTTAACAGGAATGGTTCTGTTAATGTTTCAAAAAAACTTGATACTGTTCATATTAAGGGTCCACTACTATTCCGTGCGCCCATTAATGTCAGCCTAACAGGTTCGTTATTGTCCAAAAACTCATTCCTGTTCATAATGGGTGCCACCATCCAACCCGTTATTTTTCCTCTTTTTTGTTATCTCTTCCTTTTCCCATGGTGTGCACCACATTTAATTTTCGACCCCTTTGCGTGGGGTTTTCATCTAGTTGATGTATATTTGTGGTGGCTAGCTTGAGACCATGCCATGGACATGGTCGCTGATCTCTTGAACTCGAAGGTCGGAGAGACATGTTTACATTAAGCCCTCGAAAGCAGCTTCATAGCGTCTAAAATCAGACGTGTATGGAGGAGCTCTAGTCACTAGGCGGCTTGCCTGGAAGAGAAGGAAACGGACCCATACATGACCTCCGCTATTGAACGCCCTATATGTTTTAAATCAACCTCTTCAACGTCAACCTGAAAGTAATTGTTGTTGACCTAAGAGGTTATTATTTATTTATTATTGTAGTGTGATCCCTTGTTAAGCTAGATGCAGATCAATGGTTGGCAATAGGGGCGAAGCCAGGATCGTGAGAGGGGTGGGGGGCAGAGACATTCACCAAGTGTCAACCAAAAATATATATTACCCTTGCTCAACCTTGATGTTAGCTTGAAAATTGCAAAATTTGATATTGGCTTAAAAACTATAATAAAAATCATCTTTAATCTCTTCGTCTTAGACAAATGATACTCCTCCCTCCATCCTAGAATATACATTACATTATGACTTTTAAAAATTCTTTTATTGAGCCTATTCCATCTAACCAGAGTAATGGTGATTTGGAAAAAAAAAGTTTAAATAACTTGATAAGCACGCTATTTGCGTGAAGTATTAATAAGAGAGAAGCCAGACTATCTATCCACCGCATGTATTTGGGTTTTGTGAGGACTGGAGCGTTACTAGAAATTCGATACTAAGACTACAGATTTTATAGAAAAACAAGATATTTATTCGAAACTACATATTATATGATTGTTATTACAACAAGCCCTCATGATCAATACGTTGCTCGAACTAAATGTCACTTTTTGAGCATCTTGATGATCTCAAATGACAAAACTCAAAAATATAAACCATAATCCTCATTAATTGAGACCTATAATTTTTATATATGAATTATCTTTATCCAACACCATACTAGAATGATATAAGTTTTCTAAGATTAATATGTGTCTGAAACTTTATATTGCTTTTGAGCATCTTATAACAATCTCGAATGATTAAACTTAAAACTAGAAATTTGTAGAGTCTTTGAGTGCTACAATTCACATATAAATATTTTTTATTGGATACCATACAAGAAAGATATGGTTTTTCGAAGATCATAAGCTATGATACACGGTTAATATGTTTCTAAAACATTATATTATTTGTTTTGAGCATCTTTTCTTAAAACACTTTTTATCATCTTAATAGTCTCAATGACTAGAAAGCCGTAGATCTTGTTGAGAATTATCATTTTCATATAAATTCATATTGATTTGAGTATATGATATAAATTTGATTTTTCTAAATTGTAGTCATGCCATTGACATGTAGGTCTCATTTATCAAATTCATACCATGTAAGGTTGTGAGTCGGGTAGACGTCCATTTAGGCTTATGTAAGACCTGTAATAACTTTATATATATAGTTGAAAATGTAGTTTGAAACTTTATGATCCAGATAACACCTCTAAAGTAACTTTGAAATAATTTTGAGGATTCACCTGTCGATAACTTTATGACCTTATTAAATCTTTTAACTTGAAAGATGGACGCACATTGGTCCAATAACTTATAGAATAATCAATTTAGTGCTACAACTTGGTAAGTGTGTGCATATTAGTCCAACAACTTATAAAATACCCAATTTAGTGCAACAACTTCTCAAATTGGTGCATCTATGGTCCAAACAATACAATGATAATGTATTTGGTCACATTGTACAACAAATAGATAGTCTATTCGGCTCGAACAAATAATTGATAACAATATGCCCTTTGATACTCGCATCACAATGGTGATATAGTTTTCCAAGTTATGTCTATTGCACATTATGTTTTTTACGTAATAACAAATAATGTCTATGGAACATTAGAAGCCTAATTTGCATCTATTTATATGTTTTAAGTATGTACAAAAGCAATATTTTTCTATTTTAACTATAATTAGAATTTTATTAGAGATTTGAAGTTTTACTAAATTATAAAGACGTGAATTAATTCATAAGGTTATGTTTACACCGCGTGTTAATCTTCAGTTACAACTAGAATATATTGCCTAATTTGTTATGTATTCATGTTATTTTGTATTTTATTTTTTTAAAAATAATTACGTAATGGTAAGATGAATTTCTTCAACAAAAGTAAGTCTGAGAAATACAAGAAAATATTGCAAAACCAATTTAAAAAGTGGAATTTGGAGTTTTGGATTTTTTTTTCTGAGAAACTGGAATTTTGGATAGTGGGACGAGAAACAACGCACGTGGCATCTACCAGTCACGGTCCACTGAAACGACAGCCCGGCCCACAATCTAATCTTGCTACTGACTGCCACCTGGGGTCCACACCGGAGTCAACCTCAATTCCCCCTCGCCTTCCGTACACCGTGCCCATGCACCACAGAACGCAATCCGCCCGCACCAAAATATCGGCCGCCCCACCAGCCGACAAACCCACCCCACCATACACCGGGTCCACGCAGCCTTCTGACCGTCCACCTCCCGCTCCGATCGGGGAGGAGGAGGCGGAGCGTGGCCGCGGCGCTGACCGAGAACGATCCCCGCGGTGAAGCCGACACCTGCGCGTATAAATCCCCGACCTCGCCGGCGCCCGCGAGCTTCGAGACAACCTCCCCTTCGCCGCGCCTTGCCCTAATAACAGCCTACCTGCCTGCGGCGCTCCACTATCACTCCTTGCTACTGCACCTATTCCGCTCTGGTACTGTTGCTGCTGCTGCTTGCTGTCGCTCCTGGTGGTGGTGGGGGCACCCAATCCCTAGCCCCTGCCGTGATGTCGCAGCAGGAGCAGGCTGCGGACCACCCGCCTGCGGCGACGGACGAGCGGCCACCGGGGGGTGGGCTCCCGCGGAGCGGCTCCGCGAGCCGCCTCAACGC
>CM041636.1:37684697-37832144 GCA_023333625.1 Bothriochloa decipiens | reverse complement strand
CTGGCCATTGGTACCTGGTCACCATGCCTACAAGTGCTGAGGCACTGATGGCCATTGGTGCTGGTCACCGTGCCTACAAATCATGGGACTCACACACTAGACAAGCACACCAAACATAGGCAGTCTAACACACCCCCTCAGTCGAAACGTCAGCCACTTTTTACGTTTAGACTGGACCTAAACTCCGTGAACATATTGTGAGGATGTAGGAACATGCAGAACACGAAGATGTAGGAACATGCAGAACACGAAGATCACCAATGGCGACTCGCTCCCGGACGAAGTGAAGATCAATCTCAATGTGCTTTGGTGTGCTGATGTTGCACCGGGTTGGAGGTCATGTAGACGGCACTGATGTTGTCGCAATACACCAGTGTGGCGCGCCGAAGAGGGGCATGCTTCTCCAAGAGAAGCTGACGCAGCAAGGTCGCCTCTGCAACTCTGTTAGCCACCGCGTGATACTCGGCTTCAGCACTTGATCTTGACACCGTGTTCTGGCGCTTGGAGGACCAGGAAACAAGATTGTCGCCAAGGAACACTGCATAGCCCGAGGTGGACCTGCGAGTGTCCGGACAACCAGCCCAGTTAGCGTCAGTGTAGACGACAAGATTAGTAGAAGTAGACGGTCGTAGCAGGAGACCGAGGTGGAGTGTGCCCCGAACATAGCGAAGAATCCGCTTCAGAGCAACGAGGTGAGGCTCTCAAGGGTCGTGCATGTGAAGGCAGACCTGCTGAATAACATATGCAATGTCTGCGCGAGTGAACGTCAAGTACTGAAGAGCTCCGGCAAGACTGCGAAAGTCTATAGCATCAGACACAGGGGCCCTCTCAACTGCAGCAACCATAGGATTGGTATCAACTAGAGTAGAGCATGGCTTGCACTCAGCCATCCCGGCGCGATCTAAGATGTCCAGCATGTACTGTCGCTGTGAGAGCAGGAGTCCATCACCACTTCGCTGAACATGCATACCGAGGAAGTGATGTAGTTCACCAAGATCTTTCATGGCGAACTCTCGCTGAAGTGCTGAGATGATCCACCGAAGAAGATCGGGCGAAGAAGCTGTGAGGACAATGTCATCAACATATAGGAACAGATAGGCTGTGTCTGATCCACGCTGGTAGACGAAGAGTGATGTGTCGGACTTGGCTTCAACAAACCCAATAGATAGCAAAAAAGTGGCCATCCGGCTGTACCAAGCACGAGGAGCCTGCTTCAGGCCATAGAGCAATTTCTTCAAGAGGCAGACAAAATCTGGATGAGCGGGATCTTTGAACCCGGACGGCTGCTGGCAATACACTGTCTCAGTCAAATTGCCAAGAAAGGCGTTCTTCACATCCAGTTGGTGAATGGGCCAGCGGCGAGAGAGTGCCAGGGAGAGCACCGTGCGAACAGTAGTAGGCTTCACCACAGGACTGAAGGTCTCTTCAAAGTCCACACCAGGTCGCTGGGTAAAGCCATGGAGAACCCAACGTGCCTTGTACCGCTCGAGGGAGCCATTAGACTGAAGCTTGTGCTTGAAGGTCCACTTCCCAGTGACAACATTGGCTCGGGGCCGACCGGGCACAAGATCCCAGGTGTGGTTCTGCAGGAGAGCATTGTGTTCTTCTTCCATAGCCACTCGCCAGTTGGGGTCGGCAAGAGCGCTACGAAAGGTCTTCGGCACCGGAGAGAGAGGCACAACATGGTAGGTGGCAGGCATCCGAAAGCCGCTCTTCGAACGTGTGCCCATGGGGTGCTGGTTGATCGCCGGAGGGGCAGCAACCGCGCCCTTGGGCAGCGGGGCGGCAGCTGCAGGAGTCGGTGATGTAGCAGTTGGGGCGGTCGAAGCAGGAGCGTCTGGTGGTGGTCGTGGCCGACGCGAGTAGCAGTACGTGAAGTCACGAGCCGATCGAAGAGGTGGAAACCCAGGCAGAGGCCCGCGGGGCACCTGAGGAGATGATGTCGAGCAGGCGCGAAGTGCGCTCGGGAGGGACGCGCCACCAGGCGCGCTGGTCGGTGTCGTGGCCGCGCGTGGAGCGGTAGGGGTCCCCGACGCCCGCAGTGCAGGAGGAACGTAGAGCGCGGGCGTCGAAAGATCATCCGCGTCCTCTGGAGGCTCCAAGGGCACCCTAGGCACGGCCGCAGAGGGACTGGCAGGGGCGCTGGTGGCGTCGGAAGTGCTAGGTGGAGTTCCTGCAGGCAAACACTTGTGCAACGGTCCAATAGGATCGGGCACAACATCAGTAGTGTCATCGTCAAGAAACTCGAGGTCCGCCGGAGCACTAGGACCATAGCGCTCAACAAAAGGGAAGGCCGTTTCATCAAAGATGACGTGCCGGGAGATGATGACTCTATTGGATGATAGGTCAAGGCAGTAGTACCCTTTGTGATGAGCGGAATATCCTAGGAAGACGCATAAGACAGACCGAGGGGCGAGTTTATGAGGGGCAGTGGCGGACATGTTGGGATAGCATTTGCAACCAAAGACTTGTAGATGATCATATGTGGGTGGCTTGCCGAACAGGGCCAGGTTAGGAGTGGAGAACTCTAGAGTCTTACAGTCGCCGTGGAGAGGGCCTCCACCTAATATGAGGGAGGCATGGACGCCTGAAAGAGTAGTGAGCGAACAACATTATTGATAGAGCGAATAATGCGTTTAGCTTTACCGTTTTGAGGCGAGGTGTAAGGGCAGGACATGCGAAGGTGAATGCCCTGGATGAGGAAGAACTGTCGGGTGCTGGAGTTGTCAAACTCTTTCCCGTTATCGCACTGTACAGCTTTGACGCGAGCGCCAAATTGAGTGAAGGCGTGGGTGATGAAGTGAGCAAGCGTGCTGAAAGTGTCAGATTTAAGTCGTAAAGGAAAGGTCCATAAATAATGAGTGCAATCATCAAGTATGCCCAAGTAGTATTTATAACCAGAAATGCTGATAACTGGAGAGGTCCATAAATCACAATGAATAAGATCAAACTTGCTAGACGCACGGGAGGTGGACAGATGAAAGGGAAAACGAACATGACGCCCTAGTTGACAAGCATGACATAAATCTGAACAATCCTGAATAGGAAATGAAACAATAGACGCGAGCTTTGACAAGGACTCATGACCGGGGTGCCCAAGGCACCGGTGCCATAGTGGAGAGGAGCCCTGAGCGACAAATGAGAGTGCTGGTGGAAGGCGGAGTAGGCATAGCGGCCCGGAGCTATCACACCTGACGATCTCTTTCCGAGATGGAAGAACCTTCACAGAACAACCAGCGGGATCAAACTCAACAGAGCAATTATTGTCGATCGTAAATTGGCGAACAGAGATAAGATTCTTAATAATTTGTGGCGACACAAGGACATTATTAAGACGTAAAGTGGGTGATACCTCTGTGGAGCCAGTGGTAGTAATAGGAATAAGGGAGGCATTACCGACGACAATAGATGAAGGGTTAGGGTACCGCCGGAATAAAGTATGTGAAAGTGAGGAGGACTGAGATGTCATATGTGAAGTAGCACCTGAGTCGAAATACCACTCGTTGGTCGAAGGAGGGGTTAGCGACGCCGTGCTGAACGCCGCGGCGAGGTCCGTCGGGTCCCAGGAAGGGAGGCCGGTCATGGGGTTGTAGTGCCCCGGAGCGACCCACTGTCAAGCACCATGGGGAGCGGGTTGCTGGTGGGCAACAAGCGCCTGCTGCTGCTGCTGCGCGAACAAGGGCCTGCTGCTGTGCCTGGTGTTGCGCCTGGAGGTGAGGGGGCACCAGGATGGGCGCCAGGGGTGGACGAGGACCCCCTGGCCACATCTGGATGGTGCCGGACCAAGGGTTGTAGAAACTGGGCCAAGGGCGCCCCCTGGCAGCCGGCTGCTGTTGCTGTCCAGCAGCCTGCTGCTGCTGCGTCGTGCCAGCAGGGGGTCGGGAGCCCTGCCCTGAAGAGCTGCCGCCGCTGTGGCCTTTGCCGCCACCGCCGTGCTTGCTGCGACGGTTGTTGGGAGCCTTGGAACTCCCACCAGCACCCCCGGAGCCCGTACCAGAAAACGCAGGGGCCGGGGTGGGAGTGGTGGAGGCGGCGAGTGCAGCGGTTGGAGCATCCTTGCGGTTCTCCATGGTGAGTTCCTCGAGGATGAGGTCCTCACGGGCTTCCAGGAAGGTGGGGAAGGGTTTGGCCCGGCGGAGAAGTGCCCCAGGACGAGGGTGCGGTCGGTGATGACCTCACCAAGGGCCGTGAGATCATCAGCCATCTTCTTCAGGTTGCTACAGTATTTGGTGATGGAGAGGTCGCCCTGGACGAAGTTGCGAAACCGCGTCTCCAGCTGAATGGAGCGGGCCTCTCGATTGCCGAGGAACTGTGACTCGACGGCGAGCTAAGCGTGCCGGGCAGTGGAGCCCCGAGTGGAGATGATCTCGCCAAGATCATCGGTGAGCGTGGCGACGATCCAGGACTTGACGACACAGTCCATCCGGGCCCAATCAGGGGAGATCGGGTCTGGAGGATCCTCACGGACATGGTCCTGTAGCGAGAACTTGCCGAGGATGAGCAGAAACTGATCAGACCAGCGGTTGAAATTACCGGAGTCGACGTCGAGGACGGTGGTGACGTGGTTCCGGATGTTGCTGACGGCAACGGCCTGAGAGTGGAGTTGGAGGAGAGCCACGGCTTCGTGGTGAAGCATTGCCGCACGGAGGTCAATCGGCTCAGGCGGTGCTCCAGATGGAGCCGAGGCGCCACCAGGTGCGGCCCCCGACGACTCGGGCGCGAAGGCAGCGGCGGCGGCCGCCTGCCGAGTGCGTCGCTGGGGCGCAGGGCCGCATGATCGCGCTTCTTGGCCGCAGCCACAGCTTCCTGCTCGGCCTTGAGGGCGCGCGCGGCCGTGCGCTCGCGCTCGAGGCGCTGAGGAGCGGCGGCGGCCTCGTTCGCCTGCTCCTGGGCGACGGCGTCTCCTTGGACGGAAGCAGAGGGATCAGGCTGATCGCTCCGCCTTGGAGTCGATGGAGGCGTTGCCATGTCGAAGGAGTGCGCGGCGTAGAGGATCGCGGCACGGGAAGGGCGGCGTGGCGAGGGGCCTGCGCGCGCGGGGAGGAAGGCAGCGCGGCTAGGTGCCTGCGCTTGCGGGAAAAGGCGGCGCGGCGATGAGCCGGCGCACGTGGGGAAGGCTGGGCAGCGGAAGACCTAACCTAAGCGTGATACCATGAGAGAATGAGTCTCTGTTATGTATAACCATATGCTGTGTGCGCGTGATATAAATACAAGTGCTGAGGCACTGCTGGCCATTGGTACCTGGTCACCATGCCTACAAGTGCTGAGGCACTGCTGGCCATTGGTGCTGGTCACCGTGCCTACAATTCATGGGACTCACACACTAGACACACACTAAACATAGGCAGTCTAACAATTAGTCAAGCAAGAAATCAAGGGTCAAGCCCACTTCTGCTGTTAGCTGTCACTCCGACCCTCTTGTGCTGCCTCTCTGCCCTGCTGCACCACCTTCATGGCCACTAGTCACGTCTTCATCACTCCCAAGTATGCAGGCACCAAATACCATGTTTTCTTTAATCTTTATCGACTCATAGACCAAGCCCCTTCCTGACTTTGACACATATTGCACTGAAAGCATAAAGAAAATATTAGTTTTTGGGTTCTTGGTTCATCAGTCTTTTATATTCTGACATTTTTTATTTTTTCTTGAACGGGCTTCAGGAGATGCCTGTCATATGTTAAGAGGAATGAAGAACCAGTTTTCCAAACAAACCCAAAAATGAATACAAATCTGGAAGTTTGTAATATAATTTCATACATCGATACCATATTTATGCAAAAGGCTAGTGTTGAAAAAGTAGGAACACTGGTTCAAATGGCTAAACATATCAAATAAGAAGATATGAAACTTGGTTCAACTATTATATTTTACGCAATAGACAAATTATATGTATTCCTTTTCATCATGGTTATTTCCTGCCAAAATAATAATTATTTTCCTTTGATGGCAGCTTCATGCTTTTGTTGAGTATGATACTATTGAAGATGCTGCTAGAGCGGTATGTGTTCTTATATAATGTTTCAATCACATTTGTTTTGTAAATTCATTATCTTATATTGTTTCATGAATTACAGATTGTGGAACTTAATGATGAGAGGAACTGGAGAAGTGGACTCAGAGTTCGATTGTTAAGCACTTGCATGGTAACCTTCCATTGAACTTCATTAATTGCACATGGAATGGCTTAGTGTTGGTATTGGTGTTCTTGGTTCAACTGCTTACATCAAGATAGCAGGAACTTGCCATATTACCTCAAGTTGTCATATTACAAACAAATCATGTTACAAAAATCCTCTGGGGCTTCGAAACTGCTATGTGTACCAATATAGCAGCTTCAAAGCCCTGGCTGAGTCTTCGAGAAATAGGTTTATTTTGAATCTACTTTTTAGCAAAGCAGAAACCGCCCAATGCTCAAAGGCTGAAGCCAGGATCTATTTGGAAATTTGAAAGCTCTCTCGAAACATTATAAAACAGTTTTTTCTTGAAAAATAGGGAGAAGTCTACTTTTGGCCATCCAACTATTGTCCTAGTTGGTTTTGCTGTTTTGGCCATTAAACTGGAAAACCAGGAATCTTTGACCATCCAACTAATAATCCAGGACGGTTTATTTATTTGCTCTCCTCTTAGGAATGAGAGCAATGAAATGTGGAGCAAGATCAGCAATACATTGTCCATGAAGTCACCTATCCTTCCAAAACAGAGGACATGCTTTATCACCAATTTCAGAGATGACCACTATAGAGAAGAAAGCCCTCACACAGTGATGCATGTGTATAGGGAATTTCGTTATTCCACCCATGGACTACTTGGCTTGGTTTTTTTTCAGCCAGAGCCACCTCATTTGGAGTGCCCAACTGAGGTTCTGAAGAGCTGACATGCCAAGACTGCCAAGTTTGTGCGTGCGATGTGGGGGCGGGCGCAATATGCGTTGTGCAATGCCGCCAGGCAGACCATCCTTTTCCAAAGAAAGCTTCGCACCTTCGCCTGATCTTATCTATTTCTTTGATTGCCCATGGTGGAAGGTCTACCGCCATATCAAGATAAATCAGCATTCACGTGAGAACAAATTGCACTAAAATCTCGTGCCCACCTTTGTTAGAAGTTGAGCTTTCCAACCTAAGGTCCTGTTCCTGTGTCAGCTTCCGAAGAGAGAGAGGGGCAGACCTAAATACATGGGAATTCCAGCAACTCACATGGAAGGTGACCTTATACTGTACTGATATGAGAGGAAGTGCACTGAGTAGGCTAAGAGGCTGCTCTGCTGTACATTGGTCTCGAGTCCTTACTCCTGATATCTCACCAAACATTTGCGAACTATTATAATTAAATCATTTGAAGTTTAGTGTCTGTAAACTGTGCTGTTCTGAACTTTGTTTATTTCATGACAATCATGTCTACAGTAAATGTTTTACCTAACTTGTTTTTGTATTGCAAAACAATTTCCTAATTTATTTGCTGACTGCCGTTTGCAATTCAGACAAAGGGAGGTAAAGGGAAAAAAGGTGGGCATGAATCTGATGGGTATGGTGAGGAGGAGAATGTCTCCACTTCTGATCAACCAAATGATATACATTTAGAAGGAACACCTCAAATGTCAGATGTGCCTGGAGAACACATGGTATGACTTCCTTTAAGTTTCTACTCTCATTTGTTTTAGTAGTGGAAAAGAAAAAAAGAAACAGCTTGCTTTGCCTTTGCCAGAATATTTCAAATATGGGGTACTATGTACATGTTTCTTTAAGCAGAAAATGAGAATGCTTATTGTTGGTTTCAAGGATTGTAAAAAACCACCAGATGCAGAAAAAAAATGGACCTTGGCACTGTACTTTTGCCTTTTCCAGCTTACCGGTTTCATGCGTGTGGAACATATCACATCTGTTTATACTGGCTGGTTGCCACAACTTCTATCCTGGCACTCCCTAGGCCATTGGTTTGTTGGTTCAGAATCAATGATCGATTTATTGAATATCTGTTTGTTATACCTGAAAGCTCACTAAAGAAGTTTTTTGTGACAAACCTGATATCATTTTTATTTCTTACAGACCGAGGATAGCACTGGTGATATGGGACGAGGACGTGGCAGGGGACGTGGTCGTGGTGGCAGGGGCAGAGGGCGTGGTTACCATCAACAGAACAACAATCAACACCACCAGAATCACCATCAGCACTACCAAAACAGTAGCCACCACAGTAACAAGAGTAGTACCCCAGTGGGAACCCCACCATCTGGCCACTCAGTCAAGATTGAGCAACCATCTGGCCACCAAGTCAAGACTGAGCAGCAGCAGGAGGAGGCAGCTCAGTCCCAGCCCATCACAGCAGCTAACAAACAGCCTCCAGGTCCCCGCATGCCAGATGGCACACGTGGATTCAGTATGGGCAGAGGGAAGCCGATAACATTGACGACCAGAGTATCCGAGTCTGAACCTTGAACAATGAATTTGAACCCCGCAGATAGGGAGATGAGCAGATAGGGAGATGAGACTTGCTGTTTGCCATGTTGATACATATGGTGAGAGACTTGCCTTTTAGAAGTCTGTCCTCAGAGTTTGCTTTCTAATTTATGGGAACCATATTCATTTCTGCATGTGCTGTGTGTACTTTCGTAACCAGCAGACACTGGTTTTCGACTGTACGATTGCGGCCATTTTGTAGTTTCATTTTTGGCCCCCTTTTGCAGTTTTGGGTGCAAGCAAATACTCATGTTAAAAAAGCTGAAAAGAATCGAATCATTGTAAAATAAGATTGTGTTCCTTAGCCTTTTGTGGGAGACTGATCATTTCGATGCTTTTACCATATTGTTGTTATCGTTATCCATTAATAAATTGTCGCTGAAGTTTTTCGAAAAAAATGTTGCTGAAGAAGGGTGAATATTGCCACCAATCGAATTATCGGAGCCTGGTAGCTAGAGTAGGGCTAAGTTAGGTCAAATATATATCTATGTAATACTCTATCCTAAAAAGAATGCAACACTAGAAATAATTGCATCATTCGTTTTAAATTATAGTTTATTTTGATTTTATTTATACATGTATTTTGTTATGTATCTAGAAATATTATTTATTTAGGTATATAGCAAAATACATATAAAAAAGTTAAAATAAATTATAATTTAGAACGGAGGAAATATTGGTCTTGGAATGGAGAGAATATACTGTTTGATTATAAGTCCAAGACTTTCTTAATACATATCTTTTATTTTATATCACCATAATTCTACTTTACATAAATGCACTTAGAAGCCAAGAAGACTACAGTTACCAATACAAACTATTCAATTTTACAAAACTGGTGGAATCATCTACATCACCATGTGGCATGTACTACTTCTATTCTATAAAGCCGTAAGCATGCTTGGAACTATATCTGATCCAAAATTCACTCAAGCTATAAAGATCCCACGGTAATCATATGGGTTATTTTCTAGTTCTATATATATATTGTATCTTATAGTTGTAACATCTCTGATCTTCTATCTAAACATGTAATTCATCTACATCATCTTTAATTAAATGCCACATCAACCAAATTAATTTCAAACTTATTAATGTACTGTCCATGTCAACTTCCATTAACTACAAACTTCCACTAAATACAATGCTCTTATTATTTTTAACATATAAGTTTAACCAAATTTATAGGATAAGAAAATAACATTTAGGATGCTAAAGTATTATTAGATTCTTGGTTAACTATATTTTTATTGTATATTTATTTGATGTTATAAATTTTTATAATTTTTTCTATAATTTGGTCAATCTTGAGATGATTTACAACTTAGAACGGAGTGAGTTATTTGTAAAAGGCTAACGAAAATGGTAACATTGGAAAGGAAAAACACTCCTTTTACCCTGGCCTGCCGGAACAGGATGCAGTCACCACTTCTCTTTTTTCTTTTCAGAAAAAGTCCTATTTTGCTCCCTTAACTATCCACATAGTTTAATTTTCGTCCCTCAAGTGCAAAACCAGGCAAAAGAACTCCTTCAACTATCAATACCGTTCAGTTTACCTCCCCGCCTCCATTTCAGAGCGGTACATGTCACCACGTCATGTGGAGGCGCGGCGGATGTGGAGGCGCCGGCGTGGCTCGACGGAGGTGGCGGAGCCGTGAGCGAGTGGGCCCCTGGTGCCGGGCGAGGCGGGCCAAGGTCTGTTCGGGTTGGGCAGGCCGCTGCAATCAAGAGCATGTTCGTCGATGCGTTGGGGCTGGAGCACTGAGGCGCAGGCCGGCGCGGGCGACGACGAGGTCCAAAGCGGCGGTGAGATGGTGAGGCCTAGTGGCGGGGTGACGGCGGACCTTGCCGCCAGCGGCGGGGCTAGAGCAGAGGCGATCCCGTCTGGGGCCACGGCGCTACCCACGACCCACACGAATGGCACGCCGCTGCGCTCCAGCGCCTTGGCCAGTGCCGCCGCCATGGCGGGCCTATCGCGGCCTAGCTCCCAAAGCATACATACTCGACGCCAGCAAGGAGCTCATGTATGAAGTCGTTTGCGCGAGTCAGGGCTTGCTGTGAGCTCGCCCGTGGTCATGGCGGCACAGGCGCAGCAGAGCACGGCGGTGTTCCGGCGTGTGTGGTGCTCTACAGCCAAAATAGAGAAGCCGACGACGCACACGGCATCAAGACAAAGCTAGCGCAATCAAGAGATGAAATGAGTGGCTTGACTACGGTGAGATGGCCAAGGCGGCGCTCCTGGACGTCCGTGAGGAAGACAACAGCGTAAGGCTGATTCCGGTGGAGAGAAACAGCGCGAACGGGCTCAAGAGACGCGCAAGGACTAGGCGGAGTCGGCTGCGCGATCCGGCTCTCCTTCCTCCCATTTCACGCCCTGAATTGCAGCTCCGGTTTTGATTCTGCTTTTCCGCCGCTTTGTCTCGCGGTCACGGGTTCCTGGGAGCTTCTGATTTCTGGTTCTGTCTCTAACCGTGGTTGCTATAGGCAAGAGTGATTGGTTGGTTGTGTCTTCATGTTTTTGATCGATAGGTGGTGTAGCGGTTGGTTCTGAATTTTCTGATCGGTGATTTGGGGCGATGGGTTTGTGCAGGCAAGAAGAGCAAGGCCCGCGGCGGCAGGGACGGCCTGTTTGACAGTAGCGACGCTGGCTGCGTGAGCAATTTCACCGAGAGGGAGATGCGGTGGAATTTCACCGGCAATCCGAAACCGACCGATGCAGCGTGCGCCTTCCCCGCCGATCTCTCCATAGGCCTCGCCGAGTCCCCGCGTGTCTCCATCGTCCTCGTCGTGGCGCAAGATCTACGGGTCGACGACGGAGGGCATGAATGGCATGAATCGCGTGCAGCAGACGGTGGCGGCGGCGCTGTCCGTGCTCCGAGACTCCTCGCTGGAGCTGGCGGGCCCGACGGTGTGCGACGCCGGGTGCGGAATGGGGTTGCTGGGCATCCTACTCACGCTCGAGGGCACCGACGTCCCTGGCCTCTGACATCTCGGCGGCCATGGCGTCAGAGGCATAGCGGCTGGCGGCACTGGCGCAGGCAACGGCGGCGACGGGGTCATCGTTCTGGATACTGGGATCGTGGGAAAGAGGAAGATCCGGGATGATGTGGCGACGACGGGTGACACATAGGACGAACCCGCCTTGACATAGAACGAAACCGTCCTGAAACGGAGGCAGGGAGGTAAACTGAGTGGTATTGACAGTTGAGAGAGGCCTTTTGTCTGGTTTTGCAGTTGAGGGATGAAAATTAGACTATGCGAATAGTTCAGGGAGGAAAATAGGACTTTTTCCTTTCTTAGCAAAATCAGCCTTTTGTTCTCACAGCAAGTGGGGGGCAACTACACGGCGCACGCGCGCCAGTTGCCATAGCGGCGCACACGCCCGCTCCCCTTCTCCTCCCTTTCCGTACAGCACTGGTCATCTTCCCCAACCTGACCCCGCCGCCCCGCGGTCCCCCGCCCCCGCCGCGGCCCCCTTCTTCCCCCTCCCCCGCCCTGCTCCCGCCGCCGCTCGCCGGAGTGCGCCCCCGCCGCCTGCCCATACCCATCCGGCCATCCTGCCCCGGCCGGCTCGGCGGCGCCGCCGCCGCCGAGCTCACCGCCGGCCGAACCGCCACCGCCGCCGGGTCGACGACCGCCGCCAGGCCGGCCGGGCAGATTCTACAGCCGAGGAGAGGATGGAGGCACTAGGGGAGCTCGCCGAAACCCTAACCGCCGCCGCGCCGCCGGACCCTAATCTCAGGAGAAGTGGCGGGACCCTAATCTCATGTATGTCACCGAACTCCGTCGTCGCCGCCGCCTCGTCCACCTCCCCGGCCGCGGCGCCCTCACCGCCGGCCGCTCCGTCCGCCGCCCCCTGCCTCCGCCGGCCCCCTTCTTCTCGGGCGTGGCCGTGTGCGCCAGTAATCTTACTGGCCCGCGTGCGCCAAATAGCGTTTGTGCAGCAAGTGGGTGGTCCAGGTAGGCCCATGAATACCCTGGGTTTTGGCCCAATATGTTTTTTATTGCTCTTCGGCCAATGAAAAATTTGGCCCATTCCGCGTCTCTCCATCCGACGCGAAGGTGAGGCAGGAGCCAGCCTTAGCCGCCGCCCGCCGACCAGCGCCCGGCCGCCCTCGCCCGGCCGCGCGGCGCCCACCTCACCCTGCCGGCCCGCCCGCCTGCCGGCTGACGCCTCGCCAAGGCATTCGTCGGCAGGCCTTCGTGGCGTTCTTCGCCGGCGACGAGCACCCACCAGGTATGCGCTTGCGCATCTTCTTTTTCGTTCCTGCTGTGCGAATAAAGGACAACCGAACCCTAACTCAAGCTATTTATATTCGGATCTCTTCTAATTACAAGTGTATACATGCCTCCTAACTTCGAATTTTTTGCTAAACTTATTGGGTTTACCAGTGTACCACCATGCCCTTTATTGGGTCCGTCCCTGCTTTCATAGTTAGGCTGGTTGGGGTCCGGCCAAGCTGCTGTCCTCCTTCCCGGGCATTTGCGGCTGTCAGAGCTCAAAAGATTCAGCTTCCCAAGAAGTAAGTGTTGTGAAAATTCTGATACATGTACTTGCTCTTTTCCTGATTTGAGCACATGCATGTAATCAAGCGTCGTACTGAATGGCTATTGTCAAATTATGCTGGTCATTTGGACCATACTCCATAGAACAGAATTTATCAAATTCTATTGTCACATAGCACATACTCTGTACCCCATTGTAATTGTGATGGCATTGTGTGGCTTGTGTCACATAGTAGAATTGTTCCTGCAGTGTATTTGGAAACTTGAATAAGCTTACGGTTGTGGTGACAGTTACTGATGCTAAACTCAACGATGTTTATTTAGGCTCATAATATGTGGGAATGTGTGGTCCTAGATAGTTATTGTTACATCTTTTTGTTTAATTGTTAATTTGTTATTTGATCTAACTTTACTAGTATCTGCTTAGTTAAAAGTAGTTGTTCATCTGTTGGAAAAAATGGCAGTTGCAATTAAAAGAGGCGAATAAAAAATTGCTAAATGCCATGCCTTTCTTTTCTTCAGATTGTGTTATTTGAGTAATATTGTTTCTCAATTTCATTTACTTCTAACACAGAAAAAGGCGATTGGATGAAGTGTGCTTAGAAAGGTTTCAACAATACAGTAGAACATACATCCAGTCGTGGATTCTTCAAGGTTAGTTCATTCTTTTGATGATTCTGTGCATTTTGATCCTTGTACTTCTGTAGGTGGTCATATACAAACAAGTAGCCCAACATTCTCTGTGTTCTTCCAGTCCTTTTTTTTGTTTTGCTTGCTCATTAGTGCCTAGCAAATTATCTAAGTTTGTATAAAATCCTTATTTTTTATAATTTTTGTTTTCTTTCACCTGAAATATGTCTCTGTTGGTACTGTATAGATTGCTTAGATTTGTTCTGTTCAATTGGTCGTTTGAAAAAAATTGCATGACATCCTATGGTAGGAAATTTCTGATATCATTTAGATTTTAGACATCTGCCATTTTTAATTATATACTATGTACCCAGAGCCATACTTAATGGACTATTCTTTTTTTATTGAACCTTTACCTTTCTGTAGGTAAAGTCATTGTGGATGGAAGAGTTGTGAATAAAGCTGGAACACAAGTATCTGACAAGTCTGTCATCGAAATCAAGGCTGAAATCCCAAAATATGTATGTAGGTGATGCTCTAATTAAATAGCTTGAAGTTTTTTTTGTGATTTGCAATATACAAAATTACTCCTTTCTGAAGCTTACAGTCATCCTCAATATCTTTTTTTAAATAAAATAAAATGCAGAGCAGGACATAAGCTTGAGGCAGCCATCAAAGGATTTGATATTGATTGTGATGGAAAGATAGCCCTTGATTCAGGATTATCTACGGGTGGATTTACTGACTGTTTACTTCAGCATGGAGCATCACATGTTTATGGTGTAGATGTTGGATATGGACAGGTTTCTTTACTTCTTTGATGTTATCTAATTCCTACCACTTTATCTGTCAGCTGCGGGTAGTTGTTAGGCATATGCAGTAATATGACTCTAAACCTCAATGTGTCCTCCATTTCAGGTGGCTGAAAAAATTCGCACACATGAACGTGTTTCAGTGATTGAACGCACAAATTTAAGATATCTGTCTCGACTGCCAGAACCAGTTGACTTGGTGACACTGGACCTATCATTTATCTCCATTCTCTTGGTATAATTTAATGTCCACTTTATTATCATGTATATTTAGCAGCCAGGTTATCTATGTGTTTAAAAATTTCTAAAAAAACATGTAGCTGATATGGAATATAGTGAATGATGCATTTTACCCTAGTTGTTAGAATAGTGCTTTATTTTTGTCTGTTGTCTGTTTGATTTTTATTCTATGCTCACAATTTCCTTTCTTTATGGTTTAGTGCTTTCTTTGTATAATTAGTGTTATAAATAATTACTGAACTTTAAGGTCAAGTTCTCATGAAGCTATATTTGTTATATATTGTAAACTAACCCAAGAAACTGCACAGATGACCTAATAAAATTTCAACAGTTATTAGGCATGTCATCGGCTTCAGTAAAAGTGAAACAGTAGAGGTAAGGGCCTGTTTGGTTCTTGGGACTAGGGACTAGAGACTACACAAGTACCACTAGTCCCAATTAGCACCTCTTGAGACTAGTGGACTAGGGACTACTAGTCCCTCTTTTAGTCCCCCATGTTTGGTAATTTAGGGACTAAATGGGACTAAAATCTAGTCTCTAGTCCCTAGTCTCTGAGGAACCAAACAGGGCCTAAAAACATACATTGGGAATATCAAATGCATTTTCCTCTATTTCTCTGAGGAACCAAACAGGGCCTAAAAACATACATTGGGAAAATCAAATGCATTTTCCTCTATGTGAATGTATAGTCCGGCTATCCAAGTCTGTTCTGTTTTTCCTTTCATCTTATCTTTACCATGCGTTAGAAAAATGATTGTTTTTCTGTTGTGATAACTCATTCCTGGTATAGTCTATAGTTTGCATGACATAAGGGGTTAATGGCTTCAGACTCAAGTTCTCTTTGTTATATATTGTTCAAGAACTCAATCAACCACACATATGACTACCACAAATTTTTAGAAGTTATTAAGATCAGCTTCACCTTCACTAAAACTGGAATAGAGTAGAAAGCTTGCATTAGGAAAATGAATTGCATTTGTCCCATGCGAATATTTGGTGCAAGTGTGTAACTATTATTTAACCTGTTCTATTTTTTATTTCATTTGTATTTAGGTCATGCCTTATATTACCCTAGCATGAACTTATGTTATCTGTGAAATCTAGGTCATGCCTGCTGTTATCAAAGTAATGAAGGCGGATTCTACATTGATAACACTTATCAAGCCTCAATTTGAAGCACGTAGATCACAGGTAAGATTGAAGGGAAAGAGTGGTTCAGCTGGAGTTTGGGCTACTTGTTATTATATGTAGATTAACAGAGATAAACCAATCAAATAAATCTTGTTTGATCTTGCTCAGGTAGGAGGTGGAGGCATTGTTCGAGATCCTCTGGTTCATAAAGAGGTAGCAGTTCTGCTTTGCTTTCAACCTTGTTCCTGTATTATTTTGGTACTCTATTTCTGGAAATAGAATGATAATTTGTTGCATACATAAAGTAAAAATAATTCACCAGGATCTTTGATTATCCTGAAAAAGGGTGCCATATTTGTGATGTTAGTTCTATTGTCTGCCTTTACTTTAAATATTGTTTTCCTATTGAATTGTAACCTGAGAATCAATCTATTTTGATTCATTCAGGTACTGGACAGAATAATTTCAGGCGTGGAAGAATTTGGATTCTGCAATAAGGGTTGGATTGAATCTCCTATAAAGGGTGCAGAAGGGAATAAGGAGTTCCTTGCTTGCTTTCACAGGATCCCAATATCAGAATCACAGCCAGAGGTAGAGGCAAACGAACCTGTAACCTAGGATGTTATCAGAAATTACTCAAATGAGCATGATCATCAAACAGGACACCTCTAAGAAGTATCTGGAAGTTATGTTCATACACCGTTCTGATATTTTTAGTTGTGAGATGAAATTTGTCCAGCTTAGTCCAGTTCTGATACTAGAGATACAGAATTTTGAAACACATCCTGAAGTTTCAGGGGTCTGCTTGTTGTTCCCCAGGAGAGCAAAGAACAAACACAGAAAGAGTACTGTAACCTGTTTGTGACATAAATTTACTGCTCCGTTGCTTATTAAACACTGAATCATGCAGTTTTTACTTAAAGTGTAAAGATGTATGAAATGTGTAAATTTTCCAGCAAAATTTGCTTTAATTGCATACTTGCATTATGTGCCCTTGGTTGTTGACTCATTCTGATACTCTGAATCTGGTATAATGAAAGAGACTGCACATGCGGCATGTTGTGTTTTCCACTCTAGCTAGTTTTGAGAAGAATCGGTACTAAGTTCACCGGATGCTGTTGTTGAGCCATAAGCTATCAGTTTATCACAGTTCTCATTGCTGAGCAACTAACCATGCGTGAGTTCATTTTCACCAGTTGGCATGGACACATATATCAATGTTCAGCAATGAACTAGCATCAATTGGGAACATGCTGTACAATTATGAGATGATGATGCATTTTTGCAACTTGGAGGGTAAGATTCCCCGCATGAACTATTCTATCATATCATTGTAGCCACATATATTAATTCCCTCTGGTCATTAATATAGTAGATGAATATATATTGATAGTAGTACAGTCAAATTAGCCTCTATTTGCACTAATTTGTCTGCTTTGACGCAATCTAGAGGGGGGTATAATACTTATTCGATTGTTTTTGCATTTTTCTTCACCCAACTCGAAATCTAGTGGACGTACAACAGCATAAGGTCGGTGAATAGAAAATTTGGTGGGATCTGGGTCGACAATTTCACGTGTGCACCGGAAATCTAGCTCTTATTATAAGATTCATATTCCAATTGTTGCAGGGAAGGGAAGCAATGCAGCGCGTACTTTCAGATATATCATATATGAGCAGTCTGGAAGACCAAAGAAGAATTGCACCACCATTGTTTAATATTTGACTAGGAAAACAAATGGAACATCTTGGCAATGAGCATCTGGTCATTCGGCCATGCAGATTGACTTTTGTTAAATATAAATATAGGAGTTTATGCCTTTGGTGTTGTTGACCTTCTGAGATAAGGACAATGAACAGTACAAGTGAGCTTTGACGAGATTAAAAAAATTGTGATAGATTCTACTTCGTCGTTCTTCTCAGGTCAACCGCTAAAATAAGCAGCAGCCACCTGAAAGACAAATTGCCCACTTTGCAAAGATTTTTTATTGGCACCGCCCAACTAGATTCCTTGTACATCTGATTGTAGCATAGCTGTAGAATCTATGCATGCAACGTTATCTTTCATAAAACATTAGTCCCTCTGTTCTAAATTATAAGATATGATATTTTGACTTTTCTTCATTATGTATACATATTTTTTAGTTTATTTCTAAATGTATAACAAAAACTGCCTGTCTATCTGAAAGAAATTAAAATGTTCTATAGTTTTGAATGGAATGGAGTACTTATTTTACTCACTTGTACATATTTTTTAGTTTATTTCTAAATGTATAACAAAAACTGCCTGTCTATTTCAGTTTGTTGCACTGCTTTTGCATTATGTTTTTTAAAAAAAATCATAATTTCCAATTTTAAAAAATAATACAACGCCGTAGCCAGTTTGGCCGGCTGAACTTTATTATTACAGAAATTGTGGGAAACTGATTGAGGTAAAATGGAAGAATTGCTTAATCATAATTATTTCCTAACCCAAAAGTCCATGATGTATGGAGGCCTTGTTTAGATCACTCAAAAAGGCTAAAAATTTTACTCTCTTTCTATCACATCAAATGTTATGTCGTATGCATGGAGCATTAATATTGGTAAAATAAATAACTAATTATATAGATTAGTTATAAATTATGAGACGAATCTTTTAAGTCTAGTTACTTTATAATTAGACAATATTTATCAAATATAAACGAAAGTGCTATAATGCTTTTTAGGCTAGAAATTTGCCATGTAAACAAGGCCTAAGTAAGCTTTGATCAAACGGCGAGGTGCACTGAACTATATAGACTCCTGTGTTCCTCTCTCTCTCTTTGGAAATGGACGGTTCTTTGCATCGGACGCATAGATATGATATGAGTTATCTGGGAATGGAGAATCCGATGGAGAGAGAGGATTCAATGTATTTTGCGATGTGATATGATATGATTATATGATGTGTCTCTGATCTACTCCTGGACGCAAACACTGGACGCACACAGGCAATCGCTGCTCTGACTTTTGTGGCGATGTGTGGGTTTCCCAATCCCGTCGAACAAGACAGCACCAAACTTATAATTAAATGAAAGCTGTCTCTGCCTAGTGGTAAGTGGATCCTGATACAATATCATGGCGACACATGAAGAGTATAGGCCACCAACCTACGTAATAAATAAGCTTCTGGAACATACATGAGTACTTTAAGCCTCGGTTAATTTTACTTCAACAGTTAATTTAAGGTTCTGTTTGGTGCAATTGTGCTTCATTAGTGAGGTAGCCCTTTTTTTCTGGCTTTGCTTGAGGAGCATTTCCACTTGTATAACTGAGTTGTTCTAGAGAAGGTTGGTTAAAACAACTTCTCATAGTAGATAGAAATGATTACATATCCACGATGTTCTTAGATTTTTTGATTCTTTTTTCACTTTATTTTCCTCATGTTCCTCTATTGTTTCTTCCTTTCCTATGTTATCTCGGCGTCTTCTTTCTTTTCTTCCTCTTTTCTTGCCTTTGACACTTTCTTCCAAGCCCCTGATCCCAAGTGCCCATGCTCCCTCAACACTTGATGTGCCACACACCTTGGTGTACTCGTGCTCCCATAACACCAAGCCCTAGTGCCTTTGCGCACCCATGGCCCGACTGCGCTCGCACACAGAGGAGCCCCTCATGTCCTATCCACCTCCGGCACCGTCATCCCCCCCCACCCACCCAAAATGCCATGCCTGCTTCGGCGCATCTGTACACCTCCGTGCGCTCGCCCAGTGACATGCCTACACGGAGAAGGGGTAGTTCCAGGAGCGTCCATGCACCTAGATAGAGGAGTGATGAGAAGCTACTGTTTCCAGCTCTAAATCTTTCTCATGGCTTCATTCAGCATATTTCCGAGGGTTTCATTGGAGAAGCGCAGTTGGATGAGGACGCATTTGGTTGCTACTCGTGAAGCGACTCGCGGAGCGCTACCAAATAGACCTTAAAGCTTGTATGCATAGTTCCATACTAATAATTAATTGATGAAAGAAAACTTGTCGGATAAAACAATTTGTGCCTATGGTATTTTCCTAACAAGACCGGAAGCCCGGTCAAGAGAGGTCACTAGTTTGGGTCTTAACTCGTGCTTACTTTAAGTTCTGAATTAAGTTTACCCTATGAACTAAGCTTGTATGAATAGTTTAATTATGGAAATTAAGACGTGTTTAGATTAGCTAGAGTTAGTTACTAGTTAAGGCTAAAAATTACCCTAAATTAGATTTGGTTGGCTAGTCAGTTATGGTTTGACTAATAAACTAGTCCCACGTTGGGCTAGGCTAATTTTTAACGGGCATTTTTAAATAGATCTTAGCATCAAACAAGCTCCTAATTGACAAGAAAATATTCAATTAGTAGCGAAAAGGTCGCCCCAAAACTATTTGACTAAAAAGAGGTTGGCCGCTTGACCAAGCTCTTGGAGGAATTCGGCCTAGGCCTTATTAATTGAGAAGGAACATAACAGGGATGGATCAAAATATTAAAAGATTCAAAAGTTCCGATATTTGTATCACTTTAATGTCAATCTGAATGTCCCTATTTGTTTTCGATTCGAATATGAGTTTTTTTATTATTTTTATCTGACGGTGGGTGGCGGGCGCCGTCGTCCCACAAGGCCCCGCTGATCCCCGGCAAATCACGCGAGCCGTGGGATCGTGCACTCCTGCTGTCCGCCCACCCGCCCGCCTGCCTACCATTCGTACAAGGGAGCACGTACACGATGGCGTGCCTACGTGATGGTGATACGCGGCGTGGCTGACGGGCCACCACCTGGCACGATTTCGCACTGCCTGGTTGAAATATCCTTAATTTTTCTACGAAAGAAAAATACAGAATGAAAGATATAATGATAGTTTAGGAGGTCTAAGCATCAACTTATCTAATATCAGTTGATTACAAAGCCATATATTGATTAAAAGAATACAATAGAGAGGTTTACATAATTTATTACATCGTAATATGGCGAAATCATCAAAGTATCTAGCATCAAAACAGCTGCGAAAGTAGAAGGATATTACGAAAACATCGTCTTTCACCATCTTGAGCGTAGGCACGAGACCATCTAATCCTTTCGTCCTTCAGGAGCATCGGCAAGCTATCATCCAAACCTGCATCTAAATTTTCAGTACGTTTTGTACTGGCCACATCTCCCACCTTATGTTTTGCTTTTGCTATGTAGTATTTGGTGGGATGAAAATGATATAATAAAAGAGACCTAATATATGGTTGTGGTTTTCTGTTCAAGTAGTGACTAATATTATATAATATAGTTCATCAAGTTTTAACCCATCTCATCCGCACATCTTTCCCATCCCGTCACATCACACACATCTCACACTCTCGCACTCAGTCGACAGGTTCAACTCCCTCTCGGAGCCTGTCTCAGCGGCTCATAGCCGGAAGGGTAACACTAGGGAGAGAAAATAAGGACTCATCTCACTACTCCCGAGAAGTGTAGGTCGAGGGAAGGGCCATACCGAGGTCGTGGACTTTATATAGATTCAAAACTCTGCAGAGTGTGTACTCCCGTAACCACAAGATCACCATCCTCGGCGGTGAGCTCCGCCTAGGCTGATTCCGGCTGCTTTCTAACCGGTGCAAATGCCATCCTACCACTCAGTTCTAGGACACCCCGAAATACCACCGGAACACCGACAGGTACACCGGCACACTGAGACTGTGAGGCGTAGTTATCCGGGCTACCAAGGTAACTTTGCGGCTTTAAGGAGGGTATGGGACCCAATGCCCGTACCTCCCGACACTATCTGCTAACAGCCTAGTAGTAGTGGCACCGTCCTAGCTAGTCAGACATTCGTCCCCCGCCCATTCAGGGGCGAGTGGTGAGCACGTAGGTCCCAAGGTTCCGGTTCTCAAGAGATATCAGGTCCTAGGGGGATCAGACAGGATTACCTTCTCATAGGGACTACAATAGTCCGTGCTACAACAGTACCTCCTTCCCGGGGCTTCGCTCCACGAAGGCTCTCACCCTAGGATCACCATTTACCTCACAATGTATCCGCCATAGATACCTCACATAGGGATGCCCAGAACCCACCCCCCGGCAAAACTCGCCCTCATGGCTCGTCGTAGAATCCTGTCCGATCGACTCAACCCTCATCACATACCCAAGACACACGTAGCACTCTCCCCGAGTAAAGTGGCACCGCGTGCCTTAACCATATACCATACCATACTCTCCACCACGCATCACATCACAGATATAAGCGTAGTAGAAATAAAGCATCATAAGAAAAATAAGCATGCGTCTAGCCTATCAGCGGTGTGCAGGAGTAAAGTTGCAATAAGGTAAAGGCTCATCAAGCAATTCTACCATACAACCTATCATCAAGTGATATTTATAAGTAAAACACTAGCAAACTAGATATTATGCCATGTGTAATAGGATTCTACGAGGTTGGTGGGGTGTGGCACCTGAATAGCTATCACTCAAGTCCTCCCTCAAGTCCTTGGCATGCTCCTAGTCCTCCTCTTCCGGCAACTCCTTCGTGAGATCTGAAATCGAGACATAATGGTCGCGGGAGCGACCCCTATAGATTAACACAAAGAACCAAATGAAATCCAATAACTCCAAATGCAATCATACATAAGCCTATAATATAGAGCTCATTTTTATAAAAATTTGGACACTTGGTTCATATTTTTGGAGTTCATATAAATTAGTTATGAATTTTCGAAGTTTAAATCATTTTTTAAAAAAAGGCTGATTAAACCAGGGGCTGACACATGGCGCAAGCTGGCTGGTCCATGTGGCACTGCAGGCCCAGCAGTGGTGGCGCAGGGCTGACGTCAGCGCTGGCAGGTGGGGCCGACTGGCTTAGTCACTGACTGGTGGGTCCCAGGTAAATGACAGGTCAATGACAGGTCAATGACAGGTGGGACCCAGTCAATAGTCAACCGTTGACCGATGAACAGTCAACCTAATCGGGCCTCTACCGGGCCTTGGCGGGCCTAGACAGGGCCAGATCTGGGCTGAGTTCGGCCGGCCTAGCCCGAACACGTGTCCGCCATCTGAACAGTCCACGTGGCGACCTGGGTCCTTAATGGACCGAGTCCATGACTCTGCCTGCGTGCGGCAGGTTCACGGTGAGCCATGGGCAGTAAGCCCACGTGGCTCCTCTCCATAAGTCTAGCTGGGGCACACCGTGTTCTAGGTCCATGAGCAGGGAAATTCCTTTCCCTTCCTATCTCACGCACGCGCGGCCAGGCACGGCGGAGTTCACCGGCGGCGAGCAGCGCGGCGGCTTCGGCCAGCCTTTCTGCACAAGGGCTGCTGCTACGGCATCGTGGGGTTGCGGTGAAGGCAGCTGCAGGGTCGCGGCTGCCCGGTGGCGTGTCGGCTTCGCCGGATGGTAGAGGCACGGCAGCGGGGCGATGGGGCGCGCGGGGAGCGGTGCTGGGTGCGCTATGGCTTCATGAGGGCTAAGCTAGTGCGGCCGCGGGGTCGCGGCGGGCGTGTGTGGCATCGGCTTGCCGGCGTGCGCACGGCGGCGGCACGGGCCGGCGGCGTTGCGGCGGTGAGGCGGAGGGGTGGCTAGGTGCGCACGGGCTTCGCAAGGTCTAGGCGAGCGCGTATCTGTCCCTAATCGAACCAAGTTCACCTAGACGACCGGCACCGACGGCGGCGGCGGTGGTGACGATGAACGGTGAAGCTCCGGCCACACCTCCAAATTTTCCTCCATCTTCTTCCTCCTCCTACGTCTAGAGCAGCTGGGAGCTCCAAGGATCTACGGGCGCAGCTAACGAGGCACGGCGGAGGCGCGCGCGGTGGTGGATGCCACGACGGCGCTTCGACGGCCGGGTGCCATGGCGACCGGGGCTACAAAATCGCGTGGCCCCCATTGTAGTCCTTGCCAGGCACCAAGAAGTTGCCGAGAAGGCGTTCTAGGCAACGGCGAACGCGTCTAGGTGGTTAAAGGAGCCTATTGCGGAGCAGAGAGCGGAAACGTGAGGGGTCGCTCTGGCCGGCGGCCATGGGAGGCATGGGCGAGCTTACCTCGGCGGTGCTGACGGCGGCGGATGCTGCGGTGTCGTGGTAGCAGGCGCTCGGGGGAGGTGTAGCAGAGCAGCGACGTCGCGGTTGAGCGGGGCCGCTCGGTCCTCCTCCGGCGAGCAGCAACGGCGGCGGCGCGCGGGTCTGGCTCCGGCCTCCTCTTTTCCCCACCTTCTTCTGCTCTTCGCGACGTAGGCAAGCGAGCGAGGCGCGTGCGGTCGTCAACAGAAAGGCGGCTGGCGTGGGGGAAACCCTAGCGGCGCAAGGTGGTCCTCTTTTATAGCACAGCAGCGGCGGCCATGGTGGCCATGGACGGCGCCGATGGAAGATGCTCATCGGGTGGCCGTGCGCGGCTATGACTTAGGGTTAGGGTTACGTGGGAGGTCGTGGCGCTCGGCGGGGTGCGTGGCGCGCATCCGCGCGGGTGCAGGCGCGGGCGAACGGTCGGGACACCATGGCCATTTCTGTCCACTGGGAAAGGTGAAAGAGGTGAGCACAAATGGTAATGAAGATGCTGACAGGTGGGCCCCGCATGTCAGCCGGCGTTGGGAAATATCCCACGGGCGTGCGCGTATCGGCCTGGCGTGGGGCGGCCTTGCTTGGCCGTTTCGGCCAGTTGGGCCGTGGTGCGGGGCTGCTACTGTGGGCGACCGACAGGCCTGCTCGCTGGGCCGGCTCGGCCTTGCCTGCGTGGGCCGCGGGGGAATAGGGCCAGGCCGAGGTGGGCCGGCCACGTTAGGCCGAGGCATGGGAAAGGGTAGCAGGCCGGCCTGGTGGCTTTGTCAGCTTGGGCTGGTTTGCCTTCTTGCATTGCTTCTTTTATTGTAAACCTTTTTCTATTTCCTCCAAAGCCACTAATACCAACCATGACATGATCTCGTTAGCAAAGGTGTTAGTGACCTTGGTGCATACACCATGGTAGGTCCACTAGGGTCTCTTAGAGTGTGGAAAGCTATGTCCATGGTTAGTGGTATATAAACACATATATATACACGTGATAATAAAGGTTGTTGATTTTATTAGCAATACACAAAATCAATAAGAGGCAAATCAACCCTTGTGATTAAAATAAAATTGCTCCAACTAACATCGGTGCTACTTATGTAACTATTGGGTGTTTTTGTATATGACACTCACCAACAATGAGATGTTTTAGAAAAAAATTTATTGGTTATGATTTTTGATGTTCGGATTTTAAGTACGTTACACTGGTCATCGTCATGAATGAATATAAAAATAAAATAGTGCCGGTGCATTGAACCTGCCTGTGAAGGTGGGGGTGGAGTGAGCGGAGTGTGGATTCTGCCACGGTTCGAGCTGCCAGCAAGAAAGCTCCCAGCGGAAAGAGCTCAAGAGGCAGGCGGGCCAAAAAAGAAGCCCGACCAACGATTCGTCGGCCCAGAATCAGAACAGTACTCCAAACCTAGTTGCATCGAGAGTATGATGTATTTCTAAACAAAAAGAAAAAAATATAGATATGATGTAACCGAGAGTATTAAGGAGAGGAGAGAAAAGAAAATAGAACTTGATTAGTTAGTGGTGAGCTACCGCTCAAGAGTTCGCTAGCCCGTGACCCTGTCTATCGTACCTCATGCATGTATTCCCTCCATCCAGATTAAAAGACGTCGAGGAAGCTGTCACGTATACTAAGATCGGTGGAAAATGACTCTGCAGCCCCTATGCAACCAGTGCACCTGACGTGAAGTCTGCAGCAGCATTTACTCTTGCTAGTGCTTCGGGCTTGGTGCCCCCTCACAGACCGGCTGCTTGTTTTCATTTTTTATTCGCAGGCCGTCCAAAATTATCTTAAAATTCACTACGTAGAATTTCTATCATCCGTCACGTCAAAATACCGACATATGCATGGAGTACTAAATATAGATAAAATCAAAAACTAATTACACAGTTTTGTTGTACTTTACGAGACAAACATTTTGAGTCTAGTTACGCAAAGTTTGAACAATTTTTATGAAATACAAACGAAATGCTACAATGCGCTAAAATAACATAATGTGACATTTTCATTCAAAATTCGGTCAACTAAACACACCCACAGTGCGCAACCGGATGTGACTGGTGGCCGGTGCTATACTCTGTCACAAGAGTTGCAGTAGCTAAAACGTCTTGCTTTTTAAAATTTTTTCCGAACGCGACGACATGTATCGTGGGACAGAGTTCACTAACCGTGACCTTGTCCATCGTACCTCATACATATAGACTATAATAACATCTGGTACCAGATATCTGGATCTTGGCGCATGAGCACTGCACATTCCTATAAATAACCATGAGTGTGGAGGAGCAATTTGCCTTGATTATCGCCAAATTGGAGGAGCAGTCGAAGGGGATTTCTAGGGGGGATTGTCACCTCAACGAATGTTCACACGTCAGTGGAGGCTCTCAATTAAGACGACCACGGACGTATTCGAGCAGTGTTAGCCCCACGTCGATACCAAGGTCTTCGATCTGAATCAGTCATCGTGTCAATCTCTTTGTCAACAGATGGAGGCCCTTCAGCATCAAAAGCTCCATTAATTCCATAAAAAATGACTTCATAGTGAATTAATTTGTTATTTTTTATAAGTTTATTGAACTTCAAAGGAATTGTAACGTTCATTCTTTTTTTTTTTTGGTTAGCAATCAGGTCATGTAAGTTATGAAATGAACTACTACCAAACGATCAAGTATATGTAATTTGTGTTTGAAGGAAGCTCGTTTTAAAGCGTTAGATTGAATTGCCAAGGAGTAAAGGACGAAGTAAGGGGGCTCTTCAATTTGTGGAAGCAAGCGAGCGACCTCACCTGAAAGAGGAGATCTCTAGATGCGCCAAAAAGGTGGCCAGGGGAGACGAACCCTTGAGCAGCAAAAAGAAGAATTGCGCCTTTCTGACTTTTCCAAAAAGTGTTTGGAAGAATAATGTTGCTTCCACGCACTCCCGACGAGACCAAGAATTATGACCAAAAGGCAGCTATCGAATTTACTTGGTACAATTTTTTGAAAACAATTTTGTAGGACCAGAACAAACTTTGGCCTACGTGTTCTGATGCTGTACACATATGTTAATTTGTTCAAGGTAAAGCTTGCGGACGTCATCAGTTGCTAAGATTTTTTTTTAATTAGTACGTGACGTGCCCATCGAAAGAGAAAAAGGTTCTCACGCTGTACACATTTGCTAGGAAAATGACATGTTATATTAATTAGCTACACTACTTATCAATTAAAAATACTAGTGAACATTATTGAATTTGTACAACCAGTTGCTAGATCCTTGAACTACTTAACAAATGTGTAGCGAATATTAATTAATCACCTTGTTTGACATTTGCGGAACTAAAAATAACTAACATTTATTCACTCCAAATAAAAGAGAGGCCCTAAGGCCAAAATGTGTCGAGAAGAAAATGCTAGTCTGCACTTAGGTTAGCTGAATGAGTAGATGGCCGATTTCTGTTACATCCGATAAGCACAGATATTAACATCTTTGCAAAAGGAAGATATTATGCCCTTCCATGGCGAAAAAGAACATAGATTCGACACGTAGATTGGTAGCAACGACGAACCGTCTTTACCGGATGATTGCGTGTCACTCACCACTCTTGAGATAAAGACAGCATGCGTGATCAAACTCTTCTACTCTGCCATCAATGCTATGGTAAGAATAAAACATGCGTATATCATACTACTACTACTACTATTTACTCACACGTCACACTACCAAATCTTTTCAATTCAACAACTAAGAAAGTATATATTATCCTCTCCATCCTATAAAGACTGCACATTTTATTTTCAAAAGTGTCATTGATTTTTTAGACATAATTTTTAACATAAAAGTCAAAAAAATTTAAATTTGGTAAACTTATCTAAAATGATATCAATCTTATATGTTTTCAAAAATAGATTTACTAAATATAATTAATGTTAGGATGCTTAAAATTGATTTACAAATATGACCAAATTTAAAATTGTTTATAACCTATTAGAAAGTGAAAGCGTGCATTCTTTTTGACTTTTGAGACAGAGTATCAAGTGCATACACGACAAACTTTGCCATAGACCATGAGACCACCAGCAAATAGTGCATATATTTTTACTCTATTAACCTAACAGCACTACAAAACCACATTAGTCAAGGCTCATGACTAGACGTGTGTGGCAATTGAAGGAGAAGGAGACGCTAATTGCAATCAGACAGAGAACCTGGTCAGGTCAGGTCGCTGCCAATTTGCCAAAGGGAGAAAGGGCGTGGGGCCCACCCTGGCACCCGGCACTCCACCCCACCACCACTTGGCTTTGCGCTGCATGGGTTGCCTACCCAAGTTGGTCCTTGCCTGTTCTCGGATGCAATGTATCCGCCCCTCTCCTTCCTCCGACCTCCGAGATTTGAATCGAATCCCGCACTCCACTCATAAAATTGACCACCCGTCGTCCTCCCTGTCCGTCATCATGCTCAATCTCTCTCTCTCTCTCTCTCTTCCCCCCGTTTCGTTTCCATCTCCATCCGTCCCCCCGGGAACAGCAGCAGGAACTGCAGGATTGCAGTCGGCGTCATCACGGGAGATATCAGCTTCGCTATCAGCAGATCCCCCTCCTCTGCTCCCTCCGGTCCTCCCATCTGCGCGCTCTGTCTTCTTCTGCGCGCCTTGCCGGCGGCTGAATCCGAGCGAGCCTTTGTGGAGTTCTTCTCGGCTGCTGCTGCCGCTCTTGTGATCCCTTTCTTGATCTGGAGGGGTTAAGTGGGATTCTTGGCTTCCTACGGGAGCAAGAGAGAGGGGGAGAACGTGCTTGTTCGGGTGGTTCAACAGTGCCGGCCAGAGAACAATGCAAGCTTCAGGATTGAAGGTAACCTTCTCCTGCTGTGTGATTCGATACGTTTAGGTAATTCTTCATCTTCCATTTGATTGGTTTCTTGGGATTCTTATAAGTAGGGTAGCTATTATTCCCACTAGTTTCTTTACTGCGCTGAAAATTTCTGGGGAAAAAGGTTCGAACTTTGTCCGCCCTTGTAGAAATTCTTGCCGATTACGGCGTTCTTGCTACATATTGTGTTCATAATGACAGCTCAAAAGACCATTTTGGTTGGTAAAACCATGAAGTACTCATCCTCAACACTTGTGTTCATTCCATCTCTTGACAGGTATTCTGTCTTCAGGGGCAGTTCTTCCAAAGCAGGTGACAGGCGATTCCATCACCGGAGCTCAGATCTGATTACGACATTCAGAAAACACAGGAGTTCCCACACCGCCTTTCACTTCTCGCCTACTTCTGCAACCACTCGCCGTGACCGACCTCCACGTCCACCAAAGAACACCACACATGGCAAGCCGATCCAGCGCGATGGAAGGAGGAGGGGTGCAAATACAGAGGAGGAACAATAATGCGGTGAAGCGGCACCTGCAGCAGCGGCAGCAGGAGGCGGACTTCCACGACAAGAAGGTGATCGCGTCCACCTACTTCAGCATCGGGGCGTTCCTGGTGCTCGCCTGCCTCACCTTCTCGCTTCTGGTACTGCCGCTGGTGCTGCCACCGTTGCCTCCGCCGCCGTCGCTGCTGCTCTGGCTGCCGGTCTGCCTGCTCGTCCTGCTGATTGTGCTGGCCTTCATGCCGACAGATGTGCGCAGCATGGCATCCTCTTACTTGTAAATAGATAAGATTGGCAAGTTTTCTTCTGTGTTTTGGGGGTGATTCGTCCTAAGATGGGTCATGAGTGCAATGTGAAGCATGTTTTCTAGACGTAGTAGATTTCAATGAAGTTTGGTAGCTATACGAAGTTATTGGTTGGAATTTGGAAATTATGTCCATTGTGCGAACATATTGTTGTGCGGAATTTTCTGTAATTGCAGCAATCAGTTGAACAGACTGACTGATCCACTTGTAGTGGGGCTGAGATCAGGAGTAAGTTATTTGACTCTTTGCAGTTACTGAATCTGAGTCCACACGGTCACACCTGAAGTGCGCCATTCAGTATGACAAACTAGACCTGGATATATTACCAGTGCTTGAATGAAATGAAACGTGCTTACTAGTTAAATTATGACACGTTCCTGTGAAAATTTTCTTGCCCATATTTACGAAATAGGAGGTAACCATCAGCAGTTACTTCCTCCATTCCAAATTATAAATCATTTGATTTTTTTATTTCAAATTTGACCGCTCGTCTTATTAAAAAAAATTTGTATAAATATAGTCAAATTTAAGATATTCTTAAAGAGATTTGATTAATAAAACAATTTATATAAATTTTTAAATAAAACGAGTGGTTTAATTTTATGTCAAAAAAGTCAAAAGACTTACAATTTAGGATGGAGGAAGTATTACTGTAGTAGCCTTCGAACATCAGGGGTCCTTTGGAATGTACAGGCATTTCATAGGAATCGGTTTATTTTCACAGGAATCAGTCTAAAGAGCCAAGATCTCCCTCACGTTTTATTGGGGCATCATCTACTTGTTCATCATTTTGGTTATTCAGAAATGATTTGTTTTTCTATATGAAACATTCTTGTTCACCTTTGCTGGTGACAAATTCAGTTATCTATTGGTTTTGCACTTCGGTCATCCTTCAAAGGTTACCTCGCATGACTTGGTTGCAGTGGCATCACAAGTAATTTTTCCTGGGGCACATGGGTGAGGGGTGGTGATATGATCTTAAGGGCAATCTAATCTCTGGATTTGTAATCAGTAAAGTGCGAGCATCTTCCTTTTTGTTTGTTTGTTTAGATTGTGCGGTTGGGTTCAATATTATTATATATTAATTTATTGTAATGATTTTGAATTAACAAGAACAATTCAGAAACATGTTTATCCCTAATATAAACTATATATATGAAAACCTTGTGTCAGCACGAATAGAAGCTAACTTTATTGCCTTGAATGTTTGGGCTTAAGGTAGCAATAGCATAAATGCTAGTTTGCAAGATGGTAATCAGGAAAACAAACAGAGAAGCCAAACACACTGTATGTCACAGACACGCATGACAGTGATACGTAAGCGAAACTAGTAATACACACACCTAACCTAATTAAACAGCAGGGCGGATGGTTGTTCTGTTGAAGATGCCGGTGTGCGTGAGTAACGCCCAGACAAGCGTCAGCAGCTTGGTGCCACCGGCGATGGCCTTCTTGTGCGGCGCCCTGAGGCTGTCGGAGGGAGCAACGAAGAGTAGCATTTCGGACCAGAAGCTGGCCAGGAGGGCCCACCCCTCCTCCTCGTCTGGAGCCAAATCCAGCAGTTGCTTCCCCAGCTTCACACCTCGCCTGACCACCTCGTGCTCTGACCTGTCGTTCAGAAGAGCGACCGCCATGCCCTCCTGTTGGTCGCCGTCGCCGTCGAGATCGAGAGCGTGCTCAATGTCCCCACTGACGGCGCTGAACAGCTTCTTGGACCATGCCCGGTCATCTGGCAGGAGCTCTGGACAGGCTGCCATCAAGTAGACGCAGTACCGAGACAGACTCGTGGCGACTGTCCTGTTGGTTGATGTCGATGCCGACACCGAGGCTCCACCGCGGCTTGCCTCGAAGTCGAAGACGCCCGTGGAGATGTGCCACGTGAGGATCACGTCGGATGTGCCTCGCGCTTGGCATGCCCACAAGAGCCGGTGGCCGATACTGCTCCTGCGGAGCGCGGCGGTGCCATTGCTGAGGCGACCGTTGCTGCTCCTGAGCGCGTCGACGATGGCAGCCTTCACAACGAGTGGCACCTGGACATGCTTGATCGATCTCCTGGAATCAGATGAGAAGACACGGAAGAGGCGGTGGCACGTCAAGGCAGGGTTTCGCGATGCAGGCGGCAGCATCTGGATCTGGCCCATGCGATCGTTCCAGCTCCTTCTGAAGTTGATCTTGAGTTCCAGTACACGACCGAGCCACCTCTGGACACGAGGAGATCTCTGCCAGGACGGCTGGGTTACGTAGCTGCAGAGCAACGTCACCTTGATCAAGCTGGAGCACAGGTAGGATACGATCTCCCACGCTTCTGCGACGATGACCGCTAGGAAAAGGGAGACCGTGGGCAAGATGTTGAAGATTATGTTGCCAAATGCAACTCTCCTGACACAAGATCCCGCAGAACAAAGGTAGCCATCGTTCAAGTAGTGGGGTGGGATCGTGCAGGACACCGGAGTCGGAGTGCAGAACAACTGATGAGGGTGGTGGATGCTATAGTGGTATGATATCGCACACCCAAACAGGCACCAGGCTATGATGGAGAGGGAGATGACGATGTTGAGACACGGCAGCAGCCGACCAAAGTTGGAAGTGGGGAGGGACGAATAGTAGGAATCGAGCACGAAGGAGATCTCATCCGCGATCACCTTGAACACCCTCTCGGGGCTGCCGCTGTTGAGGATGACATCCAGGACCAAACTGAAGGACTTGGCTGGCTCGACAAGATGAGTCACAGCAAACCGGCGTCTGAGCAGCTTGAACAAGGCAAACGAGAGGCACAGATCCTTGAGCCATGGGCGAGTAGCCAGAAGCGTGCCGTCAACAACGCTCCAGATCATGTCGAGGGTGACCAAGGTGCCGCTCGTCGTCCTTTGCTTGACGACGGTATACCCGTGAGGCGTTTCATTAATCTCCTGCTGGTCTTCCCCCATCACTATCAGTGGTGGAACAACTGATGTGCGGCAGCTGTCGTCAGCTAGCAATTCCTCCGTGTATCCGGTAATGAGACGAGAGTTTCGCCCAAGAGCGAACGACTGCCTCGCCTTCTGAAACGCGTAAAACTTGAGCGTTATCTTTGCAAGAGCGAGGAAACAGAGAACAATGAGGAACTGGGACGCGAGGCTATAATAGAATGCCACGGCCGCCGACTCGTCTTTCATGTTGAGCTCTGCGGGGAGGAAGCCGTGACGTGAGTAGTAGAAGACGAGATATGATGTCCAGACCGTTCGAGCAAGCAGCTCGATTGAGGGGCCGAGCTTGTGGTCACCGCCGCCGTCAGCAGCCGCGACGATTGCGCTGGTGTTGGTCCCGACAATCTGGACAAGAACTGTCCATATCAGGAGCAAGGCCACGCGTGCCCTGCCATGGCATTCCACGTCCAGGCCTGATATACCCATGCCGAAGTGTTCGTCCTTGTCGACGGAGGAGACGACGTAGGAGACGATGGGGAGGTACAGCGTAGACGCTCCCAGGAACACGAAGCGGGTCACCAGAGAATGACGATAGCGCCGCCCAGATGCGCCGAGCGCCACCATGATCGCCACCAGGACGGCACTGGCGACCACGAGCGCATTGGAGAGCAAAAGATTTGCATTCACCCTTTTCATAAAATATTTGACTGCAGCCTCTGAGCACTGGATTATTGGATCCGACAGACCTGCATAATTGCATGCATGCGCTGGTTAATTACTGGAGTAGTACGTAGTGTGTACATGCATAGAGACAAAGTTGCATGAGCTACTACTTAACATATAAGGAGTACAGTATATAATAGAATAATATAAGGAATTGAAACCAAACATGAGTTCCAGTGCTTCCAGCTGAATAGCAATCAGATTTATCTTATCTTACTATTACTAATTAGAGGCCTCAACGGAGGCCCACGTTAACTCTCACTAGACGCACTAGAAAAAAAGATAAATCATAGAAATTCTCACAATAATTAGAAACATCTAGCCATCCATTTGATAGTCTATAACAATGATAGCCATTAGATCTATTTTTCTTCTAGATAATTACCCACCATTGCCATTAAATAATAATATAAAATAACCCCCTAAATCTATATATAAATTACCCACAATTGTCATTATGAAAAAATAGACACCTAAATTTTGCATAAAACATATCCCATCCCAACGTAGAATATCTTGAACGATATGTCCCCACTCCCCATCATGTTGCGGTCGGTTCTATAAAAATTAAAAAGCAATTTTAGAGATTAAATACAGCCACATTCAAGATACATCAAAAAAACCCATATCACATTATCCACCAAATATGCTTGGTTAATTATTTTTTCTTTTGCAAAAGGCAATAGATTAATTAACTAACGGTGATACCCATCAACTATCACGTTCATTAATCTATTAACAAATTGTATTGTTATTATCCCATCTTATCTCATGTGGGGTTTAGCCAAGCCCTACCATCATAGCCGCCGGCCAAGCACACAGCTTCAATCAATCGGGGATCGATCTTTCAATCCTGCTACATCAGGCTTCCCCACTCGGTCACATCGATCTTGCCTTGGACTTCCCTTTCCCTCCGAGTCATGCGTCGTTGCTGTTTCTTTGTATGGAGTAGTCCCTATGACCCATAGCCTATGTGAGCTTATTTGTTGTCGTCCTTTGGAGCAGTAGTAAAAAAAAACTCGACCCACGAGGGGTAAGACAGCCCCCTGACATTGTGCTTAAGAAGAAGACCTTCTCACGTAGGTCAAGAAAATCCCCGAACCTCTACCCCATCCATACACAGCGGCACCGCAGCTCACATAAGACTGGGCTGGCCACAGACCTGTGCTTTGGCGTGGCACGAACAAGGGGATTTTTTCACCTCTGGTAGGGCGGGCAAATGTATCTGCAAGCGCTAGAGAATAAATATATAAATTCTCTGCAGGGAGCGCTCCAGCGGGGGTTCGAACCTAGCACAACCACCACCAGGAGGGTGCCAACTAAACGCCCTGACCATCTGGTCCGTGGACATGGTAGCCTTTGGAGCAGTTATAGTTCTTTGGATTGCCTAATTAATCTCCTATTTGAGCTTGGACATACAGGTTATTAATATAAACAAGTAACCGAGATAGAAGACATACGGCTAGCTGGATTATTATGGTCTGCATGGACAAGCTGGCGCGGGATGTATACCGGACATCTGCATTCCTTCACTAATGCATGCGTGGAGCGATAGGCATGCTACTTCGTGCACCCATAAGCTTTGGCTAATAGTGAGATTTCTATCACTACTGAGCAGTAGGTATGCCACCTTGCATTCGTGCCAATCTCTGCTCTGCGGTTTTGGTCATACACATATGTAAATTAAAGTGAAGAACAAATACGTCCCATGTTTGTATATAAATCACCCTATTTTTATTATTAATATAATAAGATTAAAGGAGAGAAATAAATGATAATATGAGATGACCTATCTAAAGGTGCTTCAAAAGAAAGAACATATAAGGCCAATCAGTCAATCAATCATCATCGTTACTAATATTAGATCTATTTGCATTATAAACAATATCCACACCAAATGGTATGAAGAATGCATAAACTCTATAACTTTGTTCCTAACATTACAAAAATATAGTAAACTCAATTTGTAACTAATTACCCACTTCCTCCATTATGAAAGATAATTTGCCCTAATTTTGCATCTCAGCTATGCAAATCTGTCATTATAAAATATAATTGAAAATGATAATTTTCTAATATTATTTTATAATTATGCACATGTGGCATAAAGAAAGATAATGCAAAATATATGTTTGCATTCTAACGATATATGCATAATACATAAAGATACAAAAATTTGTCTCAAATCTGTATATACATAATACATAATAAAAAATTTCAAAAAATATTTAATTTTCACAAAGTATGTGATATATATTCTAAATTACACCATTCTATGATTGTTAAACTAAAAGTACACATAATTATATGTTGCACCACATCGAACACATAAACATATAAACAATAGGATACATATTAATTTTAATAGTTTATCAAATGTGTAAATGTGTTTATAAGAAAGCTATCTAGAAATGTTCCATTATGCAATCAACTTTAAGTTATTCCAAATAGCTTCATAAGTTTTTTATAAAATATAATATCTTATGAGTAATGGTAATTTAGTTTTAAGCACTCTATATTTTATAAAACAATGCTACTACAAATAAATTATGTGAAAGTTTCACTGATGCAAGGTAAACGACTATTCATACAATAAGAATCGAGAGAATAACCTAGGACCATAATATTTTTTAATAGAATAAATGATGAATATCATGAATAAAGTATTAAACAAGTACTAGAAATTCAACTAAACATGTGGTAAAAAACAATTACAATATATGCACTAAATGTTAAATTTATTAATAGTGTAACCATTGCTGCATAAGTAACATCTTCACAACTAGGGTAGATAGTGCATACTACAAGTGGCTATATATCTTCCTGTTTTTTGAAATTTCTTAGGTACGCTCATTATAAGGCTTAAAATCCTAGGTCATCCATCAAGCTCTAAACTGATCTTAAGCAATATGGTGTAGGTTTAAAGTGACTATTTAGGCCATCATTGTATTAAACGGTGTAGTCTACACCTAAAGTCCTTATGTAATAATCAATAAGGCTAATAATTGATAATCAAACTTATTAGATTCATATATCATAAGTTAATGATGGAAAATATATATATTAGTAATTGATAAGTATTTGGTGTGACTATTATGTTAGAAAATGAAAGAAGAAAATAAGAATAATTTAATGCAAATACCTTTTATCATTTAGAGACATTAAACAATAACTTTTGTATATTTCTTATAAGATTTTAGTCCGTGTGAGAGCACGGGTTGATGGACTAGTGTTAGAAAATTACCATCATCGCCGCCATTAGCTTCGTTGGGCCATGGGAGGATCCGATATATATATACTACAATGTTAAGCTGGGGAAGATCGTACAACGGCAAAGGTCTGAAGAACCATGCAATTTTAAGAGATTGTGGACTGAGATGAGTAAGCAGGACAGATTCAATGGTTTCTGATGAAATTACTATACATAAAAACAATTGCCCTTTATAACTTTCTGTTTATTCTCTGCTCTACTCCTTTGATGCGTGCATCTCTCACATGATCCACAGCCTGGTTTTCCCTTTTTCTTTATTCTTTTCTAACTCCTTTGCTAAACACTGCACCTGCAGGACGCCTGTGTCGGGTTTCCTTAGTTTATCTGATGGCCGAGCCATGCCGAGGCCAGACACGTGTTAAAGTACTCACAACTATGTAAACCACATTCCGTGTTGGTTCATCACTGTCTGAAGATTAAAACCCTCGTGATAAAGGGATCACTGCTAGTTCATACGTAAAAAGCCTATCACTGACGAAATTAAACATGGTATTGAACCCTTTGTTCGAGACCCAAAATTCCATTTCAATGCGGTTAAATCCACCTCACGTCCACAGTCCATAGCGTCCTTCTCTCTTCCCTCTCTCCCCCCTCACACTCTCCCTCCCTATCACAAAATCTCATCTATCATTACCTACTCCGTTTTCCTTCTCCCCTCGCCTCACCCCAGTGCGGGCGCAAATATCTTTCCCTAGATATCCTCCCTAGCTCTTGTGCCCCCGTCGCCTCACACCAGCATGGGCATAAGGTGCCCAAGCAAGGGCGTGGGGCACGTGGCGGCGGTGGTCGACACGTGCATGCAAGACTGGCATGGGGTGCGGTGTTTTTTCTTTTGTGAAAATGGGCCCGTTGCCAGTTGAGCAGCTGATAATGAAACACCAAAGGCATTCTTGATTACCCAATGCTTTGAAATCCGACAGCGAAAGCTAGTTCGAAATCCGATAGCGAAAGCCAGTTCGAAATCCGGTAGTGAAAGTTTTGAAATCGGTAGTAATAGCTGGTTTAGGGTAGTGACTATTTTTTGTTTCTAAAATTTATACTCATTTCAGAACATTTTGGAAACTTCAAGGCCAAGGTCCTGTTGAGGAATCTGTGAGATGTAACTAAATCATGTAAAACTCTATATAAATGGTAGCAATTATATTTCCCCGCATATAGGAGCATCTATCTTGAGCATCTCTTCAAGGTATACAATGCTAATATAAAGTTTATCTTCATATGAGTTCGTTTAAAAAATTTATGAATTTTAATGTGCTATATTTATTTTAGAGGCACCTCTATAATCAGCTGCCTCTACAAATTCATTTCTATAGGTGGCTCTAGATCCAGCTGCCTCTACAGATTCGGGCAGCTGGCCTCTATAAATAGATTTATAGATGCAACTTATTTTAGAAACCATTTTTAGGAGCCGCTCAAAAATACAATTTCATTTTTCAATGCCGTTAGATGATCTAGTTCTTAATATTGTTAATTTACTTAACTTACAGATTCCACACCAAATCTCTTGATTCGGAATTAAGGACTCATGTTCCGTCTGATGAATTGATTTTCTTTTTACACTTCTGTATCTCAATCTTTCATAACTTAAACTTAGGTAAGTGCTTTACCAACATATGTAGTGTAGTAAAAAAATGGATTTTAACCCCTTCCTGCTTACTATAACTAGTTATTTTGGTTTTCTACTAGCTGTTTTAACTATAACCTAGCTCTATTTATTGGCTTGAATAAGACACGTCTATTTGAGATGAATTGAATGGATAGAAGAATCTTTTTTTTGGGTTCATGGTATTTTAGGCTCTTTTTTCACACTAATTACCAATACTTTTCTTGGTGATTAAGATCCATGGATAGTTTCGACTATTATTTAGAGATAGATCCTACCTCTTTTTTATCTCCTCGAACAAATCGAAATGATGAAAGTTTTTTTATTTGGAGTCATATTAGGCCTAATTACTATTACTTTAGCAGGATTATTCGTGACTGCGTATTTGCAATACAGGCATGGGGATTAGTTGGATCTTAGATTGAGTACAATTTTTTTGGTTGACATCCTCTAGCATATGTCCAAAAAATATATCCGTTGCTAAAATTCGTTCATGTGGTAGTTATTTCCTAATAAACAGTTGAATACAAATCACGAAATCACGTTGCAGGCCTGGTTGATATGATTTTACAGCTTTGCTTTTGCATGTGGTCTTTGATGTCCCCCCTAATGACGAATCAATTACGTTGCGTGATTGTCCTGATGACCTCTTTAGTTTCCTTCTTTCCTAGTCACGGCATACTGACACGCATGGAAAGAATCAATCAAGTTGCTTGATTGGCATGATTTGCACCCTTGCACCGACATTGAAATTGCGTCACCTCGGCACCCCAAGCCCGCGCCCGCGCGCTGTGCCAGTAGCCATCGTGCCCCGCCCTAAACCTACGTCATACCCTACCTTGTTATATACCCAATCAAATTTGCAAAGGGAAAATGATAACAGAAGATATTCTGTGTTCATGCAGCGGCCTGAACTTTATTTCAGTATTGGAATAAACCTTCCTTTATATAAAATAAAAATAACAAATAAAGTAATTTTGATGTGATGATAGTAATAATCGTAATATGAACCCTGAGCTATGTATGACCTCTTGTAAAAGCAGAGAGAGACTGATTGAGAGGGGTGCCTGTCCCTGTGCCTCTGCCAAGCAATTAATGTTCACAGCAGTTCCGTACAAACTACCTACATACCCGCGTTAATCTCACCCACTACGCCAAGAACGTGTCAGTTCAATCTTCTGGAGGTACGATGTCACCTTGCCATATAATAAATTATTTCGTTCTCCAACTTCTCTCTCTATGCAAGTCTATGTATTTGCTTGTTTATTTTGAGCGGGTTATCTCTTTTCTCGTAAAAAGGTAAAAAAAAGTTCCTGTATGGAGCCTAGCAACCAACTATTCTGTATAGAGCCCACCAAACAACTCCCAATCATTCTGGCACCGTTGACTCATTGTACGGTTCACTTTTTGAACCAAGTCAGTAAGGGAAATCCTAACTTATTATCTTTTAATTTTTAATAATATGAACATGTTTAAATTCGTTCTTATGAAGAATCGAATCCAGGTCTGCTAGATGCTAAACACTATGTTAAAGGCCATTTCGCTTGTACCACTTAATTTTGCCAAGTAGAAGTAAAAATTGTATAGCAAATATGAAGTTTGACTAAGTTGTGTGGTTGACATTTCTTCCTAGGGTGCACAAACACCCATCAAAGGCAGCTCTTAGAGCATATCTTCAACAGTTTGTCATTTTTCATTCCCCAAATCACGTTATTTGCCAACTCCTAAAATAATATGAGGAGAAAATAATAGCTCTCCTCCAAGAGTTTGGCATAATCACTTCCTAAAAATCCCAAAGTTGGTCCCATAAGCCTTGATTCACGGAAAGATAAAACAAAAATACTTCTGCATCGAGGACCCTATACTTGAAACTAATTAACTAATTCTAGATTAGAATCTTTCCTCTCTAGCAAACTTGCATCAGGAACCTGAGAGTGAAATAAAATTGTGTTTCCGCTCGTCTTCTGCCTCTTCTCGTATGACGACAACCTGCTTCGCGGTCGCGGAGAAGGGCATGTCCGTTGTAAGGTCGAGATGGACTAGAGGGGGGTGAATAGTCTTTTCTAAAACTTATCGCACCGGCTAACCAAAACAATTGCGGAATTAAACTAAACGGCTAGCCAAGACTTCACCCCTCTAACTATGACTCTAGAAGCACCTTGATAAAAGATCCTAAGCAAGAATTCAAGGTGCCAACCTAGCTAGTGCACAACTAAACAATACTAGCTTGCAAGGTCACACAAACCTAAGCAACTAGTACTTTGGCAAGCGGGTGTGCACCTACATAATTCTAATGAGCAAAAGCACAACGCCAACCTAAGCTCACTAGACACTCAAGGACAAGATTACACAAACCGAACCCAAGAGCTCAATTACTTAGCTACACAAACTAAGCAAAGCGAGAGATAAACTTCTAGCTACACAAGCAAGAAGAACATTATCAACTACACAAGCTATCTAATCGACAACAAAAGCAATATATATATATATATGATTGTAAATGCAAAGCTTGTGAAAGGAATGAAACCCACCGTGAAGTGTCGAACAAGATGACACGATGATTTTTCACCTGGTTCACTTGGTTGCCACCAAGCTACGTCCAGTTGTGTCGACTACCACCCTTGTGATTCCTCCGGTGTGACTCGCAAGCCACTTGCCTCGCAAGGCACTCTCTCGCAAGGGAACCACGAGCGAACCCACACACAATTGGTTCTTCGGTATGACCCGCAAGTCAATTGCCTCGCAAGGCAAGCTCTCTCAAGAGCATCGCAAGACTCCGTTGTGTTGAGTGAGGTAACCCAATGACACGAGCAATCCACTAGCGTTACTCTTCACGATCCCCGCGAGGTGAGCACCAACCTCTCACAAATCAACCTTCGGAGCACCGCACAATCTCCGTTGCGTGCCTCACAAAGTCTCTAGCCACCAAGCCGTCTAGGAGGTGGCAACCTCCAAGGGTAACAAGCCCGCAAGCTTGCAACATGAACACTTAGTGCCACATGATGCAATCTCTCAATGCACTCGCATTAGAATCGCTCTCTCACACTATAGAATGATCTCCTATCAAGCATATGTGAGTTAGAGGGCTTTCACGCACCACAACACAACCCACCAAGGGTGTAGTGTGCTCAGCTCTTGGCCACACCCGGCCAAGGGTGCTATTTATAGCCCCAACACAAAATAGAGCCGTTGCTCTCTCAAACTAGTTGTTACACAGCTTTTCGGGAGCGTTGGACGCGTCCAACACCCTGCGTCAGACGCGTTCGACGCTATACAAATTCGTGCACCAAGCCTCCATGTGAACTGCTCGAAATACCCATGTTAGACGCGTCCAACGCACATCACAGGACGTGTCCGATGCTATACAAAATCATGCATGTTTAAAAATCCGACTGTTGGACACAGCCGGACGCGTCCGACGCACACCGTTGGACGCGGCCTCCCGGCATCCAACACTCACTCCAAACCGCCGGTGCTCACTGAGTTGCATCTGGCGCTCGACGATCACGTCTGTCGCTCCGTTCAACGTGTTGGACGCGTCCGATGCTCCTCTATGGACGCGTCCAACACTCGGCGTCCAACTCTCTTTGAGCAGCAGACCACCCCACGCTAAACCGGACATATCTCTTAGCTTTGAACTCCGTTTTCGATGATCTTGGACTCGTTGGAAAGCTTACTTAGAGGGCTACACAACTCACATAGCAACTTGATCCAATTCACAATAGATCAAAGCAGTTTTCCAACCCAAGAGCCATCATCTCTCTTTTCGCACAAGAGTTCGTCGAACCTTCTCCAACTTCTTCTAATTTGCATATGTGCCAACACCACCAAGTGTACATCACCATGTGCTTGTGTGTTAGCATTTTCAAAACATTTTCAAAGGATTTTCTCTTGATCTCATAATGCCACTTGATCCTAGCAACATCGTAATGTTAGATCGCTCAAGTGGCACTAGATGACCGATATGCAAATTCATTTGCCCCTTTTGATAGTACGGCCTATCAATCCTAAATCCGGTCATCAACTTCTCTACACATCTCATGACCGATGAAATGAAATGCCCTAGGTTATACCTTTGCCTTGCATCTTCATTTTTCACCGTCACCTCCAATGTGCCAATGCACCGCATGCACGACACGATCAACAAATGATATGATACACTTCACATCATCATATGACTATCTTGGTCCATCGATCTTGACCTCACTTGCTCTTCTCCGTTGCGTCGGTCCATCGGCGCCAAGTCTTGCCCAAGCTTCACCGTCGCACGGTCCTTCGCTTCCAAGCCTCAACTTGCCCTTCACACTTGCAACCGGTCCTTCGAGCCAAGCCTCATCTTGATCTTCACCATGCTTAGGTCACATGATTTCATGTCATGTCTCATATTCAATGAGCTCCTTCATCATTACATGTGTTGAGCCTCACAACATCTCCAAGCCATTTCCTCCACATGGCATATGTTGCTCACACACATGTACCTGCGGACTAATCCTGTGTATCTCAACATAAACACATTAGTCCACCTAAAGTTGTCAGTCAATTATCAAAACCAACGTAGGGACTTTTAATCTCCGCCTTTTTGGTAATTGATGACAACTCTACAAAGATATAGAAATTATGAATTTTTGGACTTTATGCCACTTATCCAACATTTAAGCTTAATGTTATGATTTGAATAAGTACCACAAAGTCAACTTGGTAGTGATAGCTCCCCCTACATGTGTGCTTCAATGATTTGAATTCAAGCTTTCACACATGCATAAATATGGAAATTTTGGGAGAGTTAGCACTACTAAGTGATGCTAAGATGTATAGGAAAAACCTTTGAAGCGTGATATACCAATCGGAGTTGCACCATTGAGTTCTTCCTTAGCATCATGGTTAGCTAGATATCACATGAGACACACTAGATACCTCATGAGATCAACATTATAAACAAGGTTCTAGTACCACATAAAAGAGCACATGGATCTAGCTAAACCATCCTATGCATGCTAGTTATCAAATCATCAATCAAGTTCTATGACTAGCATACACCACACAAGCATTGCATATTGAATTTAAAAACTTATGCAAATGCAAGCAAGCACATGAATATGCACATGTCAAATGCAATCAACCAAGTTCATGAGCTTGCTCCCCCTACTTGTGTGCTTTTCTTGTCCAAGAATTCTTGATCCCCTTCCATTCTGCAATGTTGCTCCCTCTTGGTCCATGTCCATTGTCTTCTCTCCATCTTGATCTAATGTACATTTCTCTCCCCATTTCTATAATATGCCTCTTGCATATCTTTGTCCATTTCTCTCCTCTTTGTCATCAATCACCATAAAGGTATTCCAAAACCACTTGAAAGTGAACTTCTTGATGCAAAGGGTTAGAATCGGGGGTTGATGGTTGATTCTTGAATCTTCAATTTTGATGGACACACCATATGTTGGAATGACACCACTTGTAAATACCACATGTAGTTGCATGAAACCACTTAGAATTACCACATGTAGATTACTTGTAGGGTTTTTGACCTTGATTCCAATGAGTTGGGGAAACTCCCCCTATGTCAAATGATGGGTCAACCAACTTGTAGGTGAGGGTAGCTTTCTTGATTTGAATTAATCACTTAAAGTTGAGGATCACTTGTGGAACCAACATTTTGATGTACTAGATACCACATATATGAATTCCTTGTATTCCATGTGTAGGTATGTGATAATCTAGATATATCTTACAAGAGCTAACATTATGGTCTCCACTTGTTGGATTTGTCAATTATAACCAATTCTTGAACTTTTGACATCTTCATGAGCTTCTTTCTTATTGACTTGAACTAAAATATTTTGCCTATGAGCTTTCAAGTCCGGTTTGAACTAATGACAAGCTTCTTCACACCTCACTAGAAGGGTTATCTTGCCAATGTTGTACTTGTCACTTATATGCAATTCAAAGTAGAACAAGTACTTGGTTCACTAGCTCATGAACAAATCCATATCCATACCACTAGATCAAATAACCAATCAAGCAATAGTGGTAGACTATAAATTGAAACATTTCATTTGTTATGCATGATCCTAATAAGAAAATACACTAACCGCATACTAGTAAGGAATGATATGATCATGCACATTACAATGATACCTTTACTATCTTGGAGTAGAGGATAGTCATTTGATTCCAATTTCATTACTCCAATAGCAATGTGAAGTCCAATTATAAGCTTGATGAAGCCAACAGATACCAAATAAAATTCCATACTTCATCCATATGAAAATGAGAACCACCAATGATCAAGTGCACTCTTCTTGTTGTGGTTGGCTTGCTTCTTCTTTTGATCTTTGCTTGCATGATGAGAGATTACCACTTGTAATATCACTTGATTTGTCATGTATTGCTCTCTATTGGGTGTTGCTTGCTTTCTTGATCAATCTTTTGATTGCTTCAATTGAACATCTCCAACAATCCTTAGATCACCACTTCCATGTTAGCCTTCCAAGTACACCACTTGGTTTATCCACTTATGGGCGGCAAGCCCCTATCTAGGGAGAAGTGACCTCTCTCCAAGAATTAACCTTGACACTCACTTGAGTTTCCTTTCTTTGATTGATCCATGGACTTAACATGATGAGTATTCTTCAATTGTTCTTTAAGTCTTTTTCTTTCTTCCAAGAGATCTTCAATTATCACTAGAACTTAAACTTTCATCTTGCTCTTGATCTTTATCTTGATCTTCAATTTGAGTACCAAATGGTGTAGTAAATACACTCTACAATCAACTGACCTTGTACTCATTTCTTTTCATGCTCAGATTAGATCAAAACCAAACATAGGTTCCTCAACCACTTATAATCATTATTCCAACTTGAGGACCTTTCTCACTTTTCTTGCAGATTCTGTACCCTTCAAAGAATAATTCATATCTCCCATTGTATAGATCCAAATACTATGAAATTTGGTGAAGATGTGCAACACTAAGTCTTAAAGTATCTGTAAAAATTGGAGCTTCATTAACCTTCTAGATTGCTACCAGATTTCACATCTTCCCACGCTGCGATATACTGAAAACTGCTGCACTGAGGCTGACAAGAACTACTCCAAAACCGTAGCAATTCTTATTCAGTGATCATAAATTTTGCACAGCATCTTGTATCATAAGTGAGAAGCATGTATGCCAAAATTCAAGCCAATATAAAAAGATTTGAGTGATCAAACATGGATATCCTCACAGCTAGCTCAGATTTTGAATAATGAAGAGATTTAAGCAATTGAGCTATGCTTTCTCAAAAGTGAATCAAACTTGATTTCAACTTGTTTGAATACCAACACAAGGCATAGATCCATTCATACCACTTACTCAAAATAATCTTGTGAACATATCCATCCAAATGAATTCAAATTTGACTACTAGGCATTAAATTCATTGAAAACACATATGCACCCAAATATAATTGGACCAACTAAATGTAACACCTCTGGTGTTATATTAACTAAAACATGCCATGTCATCATATCCACTGCAAAGCATTCATGTTTAAGTCAACCTAATGTGCATCAACTAAAATAAGTTCACATTTCATAGGTTGATTGAGCTTCTGTAATGTTTGGTCATATGAAATAATAAAACCCTATTTTCGAATGTCATTGCAAATACTTAGTTTATACTCTATGTACTTGAGGTGTAAACTATGTTTATACTAGTATCAAGCATAGTGTATAAGTCTAAGTCCCACCCTAAAAATGATTTCCATTTTTGAAATTGAATTTGAATTCCAAAGCTTACTTTTAAGCCTGGCAAATTCAAATTTAAATTCAAATTAGAAATGCTATACAAGGTTTTTCAAAAGTCAACTGGGTCAACCAAGGGTGTCATTGGGTCAATGACCTAAAAATATCCTTGGATGATGTTTGTGATCACTAATAATCAACCAATTAAGTTAGAAACCAAATTGAGTTTAAATTCTATTTCAAAAACCCCTTTATTTCAAAACCTAGTTTTATCCCCTTTTCTATAATTCAAAATCTCTAAGGAATTTGGAGATGCTCTAAAAAGACAGTTTGTAGATCTTGACAAGAGCTACAAAGTGGTGAGCTCAACCCAGCCGCTCTGAGCCTCCATTAACGTGCGCATCAGCGCCGTGGTGAGCTCCTACATCTATCCCTGCCTTTAATTTCACTCCTTTCCCGCTGTAGTGGCCGGCCGCCGTAGCTCGTCGTCGGCAAGAGCTTGCCAGCGCCGTCGCGCACGTAGCCGTCAAGGCTGGGAGCTGGGAGCAGTTTCATTTTGCTGTGAAATACGCTCGCCTGAATGCCCTGCATCTGCTCGTGACCTCGCCGTCGCCGGAAAACGCTCCAGTGTGCTCTCCCGCCGGGCCGCCGCTCCGCCGCGCCGCCATGGCCGTCGGCGTGGGTGCCGCCGCCGCTCAGCCGCGCCGTTAGCCACCCCAATCGACGCGCCGTGTCGAGATGAACCCGTAGGAGCATACCGTGTCGCCGGAGACCTCGCCGTCGGCGAGTAATCGCCGGTCAACCGCCGCGTCGCCGTCGGTCAGCGCGGGGGTACTGTGCCGATTTTCTTTTTCTATTTTCAGAAAATGATTTAAATGCTATTTTATTTGAAAAATCATAGTAATTCATATATAGCTCCAAAAATTCTGAAAATTTTTGTGAGTGTTCCTTATGATGTCATCTACCTAGGAAAAATATGAAATGCCAAATTTGAATACTTTTTGCATATGTTAAAATTAGCCCTTTTAATTGAAAAATTGACCTTCAATGATTTTTAATAAATAAAATAATTGGCTTTTAATTCTGAAATTTGTTTTTCCATCTAATTAGACTAAGAGCTTTCTAAAATAAAATTTTTGGGCTTAATTTGATAACTTTAATTTTATGCCTTTATTTAATGCTTTTAAATAATTAATTAACCCCTTTTGTTAAACTTAATCATTATTGGATTTGTGTGACTTTGGGATTGATTGATGACCTTAGGTCATTAATCCTAATTACCTTTGGCACTTTAATTAACTGTTTGCGCTTATCTTAATCATGTCATTAGGGCTTAATTAACGTTATTTTATGTGTTTAATTAATTTCTTAAATGGCGTAGCTAACCCTAATAAGTTTTATAAGCGAAGTTTTGTTAGCTTGCAACTTTATCGTGAAGAAAAGTTATACTCGATCCCTTAATCTAATCATGCACTCATCGAGCATCATGTTTACTATTCCATCATGTTAAAGCATATTAATTATCAAATAGTTTCCGTTAACGGAGAGTTAACGTTATCGCCCAGATCCGAAGGACGAGCAGATTCAAAAATCAGGAGTTGATCCAGAGTTTGAGAACTTCTACCCCGAACATCAAGGCAAGCCCCGGATGCATTCAAACACTATTCTATTTATAAAAGTTTTACCGCTTCAACTATGGTATGTTGCATTAAGTAATAGGAGTTGAGTGAAAACCCACCCAATTGCATTACCTGTCTTATTTCCTTATTCCTTGTTACCTGCTTAGAAAGATAAGTAGTAATGCTTAGCCCTGCTTATTTATTTATTTGTTCAAAGGCAAAAGAATGAAAAAGATGAGATTGGTTTTCCTGTTGGAATCTTGATATTAGTAATAAATCAAGTCCGGACGGTGAACTTGCATTGGGAATGGAGTCCCTCTGTAGTGTTCTCATCTATTGATGCCCTAGGTCCCGTCCGATGGTGATCTGTTGATAATCGAGAAATTAGAAATCCACATGCATGAAGTGGTATACGGATGGTTGGAGCCGTGTATATCATGGAGTGACCTAGCGTGGGGCCAGAAATCCCATCTGTATCATAGTGTGTTTTACTGTGGGGTTTAAGTTCCCATGTATCTCGGTACGCTGGGCTGCAGAGCTCACAGGTGCCATGTGGTGATATACGGCTACGGTTGTTATCCCGGTATATCGGTTACCTGGGGTGCATCGGAGTTAGAGTCTCCGGTATTCCAGTGACCTAGGTCCCAGCTGGGTATGAAAATGGATTCAAATCGCCGTTGCTTCTCAGAGAAGAAGACTCAATCACTGTTCATCATCGTAGTAACAACTTGAACAATGATTAAGGTTTATTAATGAAGTTGGTTGATAATTGGAGCTAGTCCAAGCAACCTTTTCTTTGTTAAGCTTTTCTGCAAAATTTCTTATCACCTACAGACCTTACCTTGTCCCTCTAGCCTGCATTTCTTGAGTCTCCACCCTTCTCTTTCGTCGGGTCAGTCTTGTTGAGTACTTTTGTACTCAGGGTTTGTTGAACCCTTGTTGCAGGTGAGCCTCATGGGCAGGAGTGTTTTGCATCCTGCTGCATGACAGTCGTCGAGGAAAGCAACGACGAGTAAGATGTTTAGCTCTTGGGCAGAACTTTTGTTTAGTATTGTAATCTACTACTACTCCACTACTATTATGGTTTGTATAATTTCAACTTATGATTGTAAATATTTGAATCTCAGAGGTTTTTAAACTTATGTTATTGTAAGTCTTTCGCTGTTTTACTCCGTGGTATTTTATTTATATCAAACTATTGTAATACTGCAATGTCTCTCTACAATGATTGATCTTGCTCGGAGAATCATGGATGTTTCGGGATTTACCCGACAGACTTTTTAAGTCGTATGGAACACAGTCATGGTTATTTGGAGTCAATTTAGACAATAATCATGCGTGTGGGCCATATGATTTAGAAGGTTCTGCCACACTAAAGATATAACTTGATAGTTCATGATTATTAATAGCAAGCTTCTACTCAAATATTTGCAAGTCGTCAACTAAATCATCAAATCACCACAACTTGAATTATAGAACTTGTATATTGTAGCACATTTGGACTTCACTTATCATGACTTGGCATTGGGTTGAGATAAGCACTAAGCTTGAATACTTGACTCAATCAAATGATGAATCAATTGAATCAAGTCTCCGATGCCATGGTACATACAAACATTCATCCACTTTTTGATGGTACCCAAACTAGTTTGGGTCCTCTCAAGTTAGGAGCAACATACTTAGGCAATGCCTTAGTATGAGTAGTGAGATGTTTTGCAATAGAAACCATAGAGGTACCATTACCATCCTTCCTAAGCATATCATTTGCATGAATTGAAATAGGATTAGGAGTGTCGGTTACCGAGAAAAGGGACACCCTAAACCTTCCTTGTTTTCGGTTGGACCCCGAGTTTACCCTCAGATTAATCCCACGCGACCAGACCGTACCTCCTCGACGCACCGGGCCCATCGGCAAAAACACACTGGGCCGGCCCACAACAGAGTACAGCCGCAACCCTCGATAAATCACTAGCGTCACCATCTGACCCTCGAGACAACGCAGACGTCACCGGCTGATGATCGCTCGAGATGGGAGGATCCCGCATCAAGTGTCGAGGCCCCCGACGGGACGGGCGTCTCGATACTTCGAGGATCGAGCCCCCCTCGATCTACCAACTCCCGGTGTGTCCGATAGCGCATTTAATACAAAACTACCTAACCTCGTCAAATCATATGGCTATAGTACCCGCGCAGTGGTCCGTATAGCGGTCGAATCCCACTTTACTGACCATACTGAGGACGTGCATCGGTCTGCATGGCACTATTACGCCATACCCAGCGCTGTTAGACAGCTCGAGGCCCCCTTCGACACGCTACGCGACAAACAACCGACACCGGATTCCCTCGACTTGATCTTATCCGCTCAACCACTACGCTCGAGGCTACCCCTCGATCGGGCCTCGAGTACGCATCGACGCCCTCCGGTCAACCTTCATCGACTTCGAAAGCTGCGCCAACAACTCCCGATATGACCCCAACAGGAACTCGCACGTCCTCTACAGGGGATCACGTCTTTCATCGGTCAGCAACCATGACTCCGAAGGACGGCTGTCAACTCCGAACCACGCCGCTACAGAACAAGCCATGCTCAGCGTACGTCCCTGCAGAGGCTTCGAGTTGACCACCACGACCCGCGACGTCACCACCACGTCATCGAGCCAGGACATCTGTACCCCTGTGCCTCCCCTTGGCCTATAAAAGGGGACACCAGGAGACCCAATAGAACAACTCAGAAGAGAACGATTCCAGACAACGATCTCACGACAACCGAACATACGCCTAGGCAGACTCCTAGACTCCGAATAACTCCTTCGCTCTGTACTCGACCCCCCTCGAATCCTCTCCTTCGCTTGTATCCGCCCCTGTACAAGCACTTAGGTGCAAGATAATACAAATCTTCTCCCCCTGCTGGACGTAGGGCCCTTCTTTGCCCGAACCAGGATAAATCGCTGTGTTCTTCTCGCATCACCCATCCGGACGGGTTACACACACATACGATTACTCGTTGGCTTAGGACGCCCCCGGGTTCCTAACGCCGACAAGGTGTGTTACCTATGACATGAATGAGCCATGTGTGCCCTTTCCCGACATGAGTAGCATCTTCTCTTTGGTTGAGCCTTTTCTTCCTTGCTCATGTGATGCTTCCCATTACCTTGCCTCTCATGAGTTGCTTGAGCCTTCTTCTCAAGCTTGGTAGGACACCCTGAGGCAAAGTGTCCCATATTTCCACATTCAAAGCACTTGATGTGAGCCAAATTTCTCTTCTCTTGAGTCTTGCTTATCATCATCTTGTTGGCATCATGGATATGAGTTGGATGCCTTGCATAAGCTCTTCCACCCCTTCTTGTTTTCTTCTTCATCTTCAAGTCATCAAATTTTTCTTCATGGTTGATCTTGGCTTGATCTTGGGGCTTCTTTTCTTGCTTAACTTGTGGCTTTTCTTGAGTTGGGCAAGCATTTGCAAGATGTCCTATTTCATGGCATAGATAGCATATGAAATGAGATAACTTCTCCTCTTCTTGCCTCTTTATCTTCATTGCCAACTTTCTTGATCCTTTGATCACCTTCTTCTTTTTGTAACCAAGTCCACTCTTGTCATTGAGGCTTCTTGGATTCTTCAACAATTTTCTAAAAAAGACCTTGGAGTTTTTGCGCCTCTCTAACTTGTTGCTCAATTTCTGCACTTTGTTTTTGAGCTCATTGTTCTCCTTCAAAAGGTTAGTCTCACAAGACATAGAGGAAGAACAAGCATCTAAAAGAGAAGAACATGGCATAGATAATAAATCATCGCTAGAGGTGGATACATGCTTCTTGCCTTCATCTCAAGGGTTAGCAACAATATGACCATTCAACCCATGTGATGAGCTCTCACTAGTTTTAATATTTTCATTTGAAAACTTCTTATTGAGAAAAGCATATTCTTGCAATAAGTTATCATGAGTAACACTAAGTTCCTCATGAGCCAATTTTAGCACATCATGTGAACAAGTATTAACATAAAGTAGATGCTTTTATTGTTCATATGTTGTCTTTAGAAATGAGTTTTCATTTTCCAATTTCATTGTTTTAGCTTTCTCATTTTCGAAAGACATGGTCATGCTAGCAAGTCTACTAACAAGCTCATCATAAGAATCATGATCAATCACATTGCAACTTGATACCTTGGTGTCACCTTGTGACATGAAGCAATATGATGATGTAGGAGAGCTTGTTGTAGCATCATCAATGGAGCATAAACCATCATCACTACCATCAAGTGTGCTTGTGGTAGAATTATCACTTGCAACACTTGAGGCATCACCATCCATCTTGTCAAGTGATCTTGTGGTAGATAGATCATCATCATCACTTGACCATGAGATGGAGCAATCCTCCACAACAACCTTGTTGTGGTCATGCTCAACAACCTCCTGAGCTATCACCTTGGCCTCAACCTCCTTGTACTTGCCATCATCCCATGTGGAGGCATCGCCATAGGTGTGCTTGATGTTCTCCCACAACACATGTGCGGACACCCTAGTGTAAACCTTATCGAACACATCAAAGCTTAAAGATTTGATTAGATAAAAGAGAGCATTTGAATCAAGTGCATAGAGATCCATTTGAGCTTTGGTGAGGTTCTTTTTGTCCAACACATGAGTGAGACCATTTGTGACAACCCACCAAGCCTTAGGTCCCATGGCACAAAAATGATCAAGCATGTGGTGCTTCCACCGTGCAAAGTGTGTGCCATCAAATATATGTGTGTCACAAAGACAAGCATCATCAAACCCTCTAGTTGCCATCCTCTCAGGCCAGTTAAGACCACTAAAATGAGAGACCTAGCTCCGATGCCACGTGTAAGGTCGAGATGGACTAGAGGGGGTGAATAGTCTTTTCTAAAACTTATCGCACCGGCTAACCAAAACAATTGTGGAATTAAACTAAATGGTCTAGCCAAGACTTCACCCCTCTAACTATGACTCTAGATGCACCTTGATAAAAGATCATAAGCAAGAATTCAAGGTGCCAACCTAGCTAGTGCACAACTAAACAATACTAGCTTGCAAGGTTACACAAACCTAAGCAACTAGTACTTTGGCAATCGGGTGTGTACCTACACAATTCTAAAAAGCAAAAGCACAACACCAACCTAAGCTCACTAGATGCTCAAGGACAAGGTTACACAAACTGAACCCAAGAGCTCAATTACTTAGCTATACAAACTAAGCAAAGTGGGAGATAAACTTCTAGCTACACAAGCAAGAAGAAGATTATCAAGCTACACAAGCTATCTAATCGACAACACAAGCAAGATATATATATATATATATGATTATAAATATAAAGCTTGTGAAAGGAATGCAAACCACCGCGAAGTGTGGAACAAGATGACACGATGATTTTTTCACCTGGTTCACTTGGTTGCCACCAAGATACATCTAGTTGTGTCAACCACCACCCTTGTGATTCCTCCGGTGTGACTCGCAAGCCACTTGCCTCACAAGACACTCCCTCGCAAGGGAACCACGAATGAACCCACACACAATTGGTTCTTTGGTATGACCCGCAAGTCAATTGCCTCGCAAGGCAAGCTCTCTCAAGAGCACCGCAAGACCCCGCTGTGTTGAGTGAGGTAACTTAATGACACTAGGAATCCACTAGCGTTACTCTTCGTGATCCCCGCGAGGTGAGCACCAACCTCTCACAAATCAACCTTCGGAGCACCGCACAATCTTCGTTACGTGCCTCACAAAGTCTCCAGTCACCAAGCCATCTAGGAGGTGGAAACCTCCAAGAGTAACAAGCCCACAAGCTTGCAACATGAATACCTAGTGCCACACGATGCAATCTCTCAATGCACACGCACTAGAATCGCTCTCTCACACTATCGAATGATCTCCTAACAAGCATATGTGAGTTAGAGGGCTTTCAAGCACCACAGCACAACCCACCAAGGGTGTAGTGTCTGTCGCTCCATTCAACATGTTGGACGCATCCGACGCTCCTCTATGGACGCGTCAAACGCTCAGCGTCCAATGCTCTCTGAGCAGCAGACTACCCCGTGCTAAACCTGATATATCTCTTAGCTCCAAACTCCATTTTTGATGATCTTGGATTCGTTGGAAAGCTTACTTAGAGGGCTACCCAACCCACATAGTCACTTGATCCAATTCAAAATAGATCAAAGCAGTTTTCCATCCCAAGATACATCATCTCTCTTTTCTCACAAGAGTTCGTCGAACCTTCTCCAACTTCTTCTAATTTGCATATGTGCCAACACCACCAAGTGTACATCAGCATGTGCCTGTGTGTTAGCATTTTTAAAATATTTTCAAAGGATTTTCTCTTGATCTCATAATGCCACTCGATCCTAGCAACATCGCAATGTTAGATCGCTCAAGTGGCTCTAGATGACCGATATGCAAACTCATTTGCCCCTCTTGATAGTACGGCCTATCAATCCTAAATCTAGTCATCAACTTCTCTACACACCTCATGACCAGTGAAATGAAATGGCCTAGGTTATACCTTTTCCTTGCATCTTCATTTCCACCGTCACCTCCAATGTGCCAATGCACCGCATGCACGACACGATCAACAAATGATATGATACACTTCACATCATCATATGACTGTGTTGGTCCATCGATTTTGACCTCACTTGCTCTTCTCTGTTGCGTCAGTCCATCGACGCCAAGCCTTGTCCAAGCTTCACTATCGCACGGTCCTTCGCTTCCAAGCCTCAACTTGCCCTTCACACTTGCAACCTGTCCTTCGAGCCAAGCCTCATCTTGATCTTCACCATGCTTAGGTCACATGACTCCGTGTCATGTCTCATATTCAATGAGGTCCTTCATCATTACATGTGTTGAGCCTCACAACATCTCCAAGCCATTTCCTCCACATGGCATATGTTGCTCACACACATGTACCTGTGGACTAATCCTGTGTATCTCAACATAAACACATTAGTCAACCTAAAGTTGTCACTCAATTTCAAAACCAACGTAGGGACTTTCATCCGTGTCGAGCCACGACCCAGACAACCTTCGCCCTTACACAGGTGACAAACGGAGGAGGGCCTCTCGTCCGCTGGGCAACCTTCGCCGGATAGTGGGTGTCCACCAGGGATGTGTCCGCATCCTAAGAGGCTGCCACCGGAGTAGGCGGGCACCCAGGGGTGGGCATCTCACAATGAGAGAGGTGGCGAGCTCCTCCAGCATTGGGTCAACCCACGTGGGAGTTTCCTCGTTCGCGCACATCTTTAGCATCAGCGGATCTGGCTCTGGGAAGAAGCAACAACAATAATATTAGTAGCATTATTTGTGCAGTCCGCAGGTGTGCCCTAGCTGTAATCCATGTCATCTTACTCCGGCGCCACCACCGTCGTCATCAGTTTCCGCCGGTGCCTCCCGCGGCACCATGCACGGCCCTATTTGAGCCGTCATGGGGCGCATGCTAGGAGGCCGATGAGTTGCAACCACAAGAGGTGTGGTTTGGCTGGTTATCATATTTGTGAGTACAAGAAAGTACTCCATAGAGTTGCATTGTTGCAACCACAGCTCTAACATACTCCCTCCGTCCCTTTAAGAGTGTTGTTCTAGCCCCGAAGCCGTGTCCTAATGAAAGTGTCGTTTTAGTGTGTCACCTAGCCTGCAGACCTATACCCCCTTTCTCCCTCATTCCTCTCACTCGTTTGCTAAAAGAAAAAAAAGACGAGAACATTGAGGCAGAGAGGGCGGCACGACGAGGAGGAGACACATCGGGAGGAGCCACGCGATGGAGAGGATGTGCGGTCGGCAGGCGGACATGGCCGTGCGACAAAGAGGAGCCGTGGTCACCTGCGGGCAAGGCGGCACGGTCGCCGAACGGGGCCCGCGACGGAGAGGAGCCGCCATCGCTGCCGCGCCCGCGCGACGGAGAGCCACAGTCGCTGGGTGGGTCCTGTGACGGAGAAGAGGCGAAGCGGAGAGCGGCAGTCGTTGGGCGGGTTCGGCGACGGAGAGGAGGCGCGGTCGCCGGCGGACATGGTTGCGCGGTGGAGAGGAGCAGCGGGCGCTGGGGGGGCAGTGACGGAGAGGAGCTGCGGTGGCGCAGCGAGCGTGGTTGCTCGGCAGAGAGGAGCCATAGTCGCCCGTGCATGGCCCGTGGCGGAGAGGAGATGCCTTGCCCAGGTGTGGCCTGTATCGATCTGGATCTGGATGAGAACAAGAGGAGGAGCGAGACTGCGAGACAGAGAGAGGCATATGGGACCATAGAATAATTATTACGGTCTCCTTGGTATGTGTGTCCAGAGCCAGAACGACTCTTTTATTAGGACAGAGGGAGTACGATGCATTTGGCATTGAGAAGGATTCATGCGTAGGTAAATGAATGAATTTGGAAAGGCATCTAATAAGTTTATTAAGCATATAGTAGAAAATGAAGCTCACCAGCACCAACGTTCCACTCTGCACTTGGTAGCCCAATTGAAGTGACCAAGGCCCAAGACCAACTATTCTAGTTGGGCTACCAAGTGCATAAGGCTTCGGTGCTAAGCTTCTCCCATCACCTGTGGTACGGCGGCGGCGAGCTCACGGCTACACACGCAGAGGGATGAAGGCGCGCCTCGCGCGCTCGCCGCCCGGCCAGGATTGCATCCGGCAGGGGCCGACGTGCGGAGGCCGCTGCGCTGCAAGAAGATGCAGGCAAACCCACGCCTGGCAGCAAGCGAGCATGGCAGCGGCGGCGCGGCGCACAGGCCGGCTCCGGTGGGCACCGGGAAAGTGCCGCAGGTTGCAGCGCGCAGCCGGTAGTCATTCTCAGCTGTAGGCACCAGGCAGCCCAAGCTGGCTGAAGCGCCCAAGTGGCCAACCAAGCCAGCCATCAGGAGAGAAGTTTAGATTTGAAGGTTTGCAATGCACCTACGTTTGCCAACTAATACTGTAACACTCACTTGTTTCATTGGCTGGTACTTCCTGAATTGCGCTACTCGATGAACCTTAATTTTCAGGGAAGTCATGTTTCTGAGAAAGACAGTCTTGTGATACTGTCAAAAAGGTGATTCCCCCCTTACAATCTTGCTCATTTGTATGTGTACTGCAATTCTTCTACGAAAGAGAATCCTCAAAGTGTTCAATTAATTTGTCATGGTTAGTTATGAAATTATATCTTTTACTTCTTCTCATGATGTATGTACTTTCAGGTGTTTAACTAATTTGTCATTTCAAATTGCTATACTAGTTTCATGTTGAGTTTTGTTGGTCTAGCTCTCTATTCAGTCCAGTCCCCCCTAAACATTTTTCCTCGATCTGCTACTGCTATGACAAATCATATATAGGGTGGTGTTCCGTTTGTGGGTCCTTGGGTGCAGTGTACTTTGGTTTTTTATCGTTGTAAGAGTGTGTTATTGTGCTTTTGGTTGAGGGTATATAGTGTGTTTTAAGTGTTTGTTGCATTTTTTTTGTCGCAAGAAAGCATGATTAACAATGTATACATCATTTTTGCATAGAGTTGTTCCGGTCCCTGAATGCACTGAACCATCAAACATAGAAAAAAAAAAGGAAGAATGCGCCACTTGAAGGAATGATTAAATGAAAGCTTGTATATTGAGAAAAGTAAAAGAAGGGATTGCAGTGTACCCAATGTTTCAAAGGAAGGGTCCATATATGAATAAAAGGTAAATGAAAGAACCTTATATAGCGTTATGGGTACTGAGCTCTATTTGCAAATGCTTGTTTCTTTTTTCTGTGTTGTTTGGTTGCTGCACGCTTTATTACATGAGCCATACTTACTATAGACACTGAAAAAATTGTTGGCCATAAACATATGCAGCATGATACACTTTAGAAAATAAAAAGATCAACACGGTGAGACTTTAAACCGAACAAGCCTATATACTAGGTAATTAGGAGCTAAGGTGCCAATAGAATAAACTTACGCTAGTTCTGACTTCAGAGGCCAGGTCTTCCCCATTATCGGAGATTCACCCATCCGATGTCCCATCTAGATCATAACATTGGTAACTCTCTAACACATGATATATCAATCATGTTTTCATTTTGTCGTCATCGTTCGTATCATCATATATGCATGTTGATCATTTTTTTTAAAAAGGACGGCAAAAGTTTTGTCGCGATTCTTATTAGACCTTGAAAAAGAAAAAGAAGGCAAAGACCATACAACTGAGGAGAGCCCCGCTAATCCTACACAACTCAACTCACGTCGTCATTTGCAGCTGGTCGACGTCCACTCAACTCTTGGTCATAAAGACCCTACTAAACAATTTAAAACAGCAACTAGCGGTTAGACTGGGACATCAACCACTCCATAAAACCCTGAAAAGAGAAGGCCTACTCCTACTCCACCACTATCACAACCCACATGACACTGCAACAGAAAACGACGAACCAGGCCCTACCACGAGACATGGGGAGAACGGCACCCGCAGGTGTCGTCATCGCTAGGCTTTCGCCCAAAGTAGCATCAGCACAGACATTGGTCCAGATAACGGGTCCCCACCAGACACCAGAGTCGTCGTTGCCTGAACTGCGGAAGCCTCACCGGAGGGATCGACGCGCCGGCCACGTAAGTAGCCGCAAAGCTGCACCAGCCGCGCCACACACCGACGCGCACGACAACCGAAGCCACCGCCGACCCGCCTTGAAGGTACTAGATCGGGGCAGGGCCCAAGACCAGCGCCCCCATTGACGCCAAGGCCTCCGTCCTCACAACGACCACCCCGCGATGGCAGACAAGGCCAGGGGGGAGGGATGGCATAGACGAGGACCGCCCCTCCAATGCCAGCAAACGCCCCAGCCACCGCCACAGAGTGGCCACCATCAAGAAGAAGGAGAGGGCGAGCAGAGAGGGAGGGAACCCCTCCGCTGCCCCGTGCGTCCGCCGACGAGCCCCGACGAAGTAGGACAACCTCCACCAGGCTCGGTACCGCAGCAACACCACCACAGCACCGCAAACAAGCCCCAGCCATGGTCGGTCGCGCCACCGCGGCGCCAACGAAGAAGAGCCGCACCACCGACACTCAGCAGCCTCGGGCCAAGCAGCCGAGTAGATGCACGCGGGCACGCAGCCCGCTTTCCACCGAATCAGATGGCCAGAGCCGTCACCGCAGCAGCAGCCAGCCGACGGTGAGCATCACAGCGGTCACCATCTTCGGCCTCCAACATGTCCCTGCACAGCAGCCTCCACCATCGGCGCCAAGGGTTCCACCCACGCCGACCCCAGGGCCTCCCACGGCCAGGGAGGGCGGAGGAGGAGCAAGAGCCCTGGATCAGCCGGATCCACGCCGCCCACCGCAGCAACGGCCAAGGGGCCCGGATCCTCCCGCCGGCGGCGCAGACCCGCCGCTGCCCCAAGCCAGTGGCGCCCAAGGCCAGAGAGGGCGGAGTAAGGGCAAAGAGCCCCGGATCCGCCGGTTTCCAGCCATGGGGAGGAGGAGGCCCTAGCCAGCTTCGTCGTCCCACCACCGCGGCTTGAAAACGTGCCCACCGCCGCGCCTACTCGCCAAACGAGCGGGAAAAGGCCCCGCCGCCACCGTCCTCGCGTTCGGTCGTGCTTCCGGCGCCCCGCTCAGGCGGCGGTGAGGATGGAGGGATGGGAGGTGGGGGTGGCGGCGGGGCTAGGGTTGGCCTGCCTGAGCCGGCCGCAGGAGCGACACGGGGGGGGGGGGCCGGGAGGTATAGAAGATGATCATGCATATGCATGTTGATCATGAAGTGGTAAAATGCTGTCTGTCTGAAAACGCTGCGAATTAATCATATATATTAGCTATCCCTATTAATTCACTTGTACAATTAAACTAACATCAGTGTTTGCTTCACCATGCAAAGCAGGCCCGCTGTGCTCAGATGCTTCTGTCCAGAATTTGTCAAAGGGGTTACTGCACAGCTGTGGCGCTCCAATGCACTCATGGTTGTCGATGCTGTCCTTTGTGATAATCACGGTGGCAGTCGGTGCAGCCGGCCGGAGTTATCATTACGCAGCTGTGACTCTATTCCTGTTCCTGGGATCCTCCTCGCTGTACCTCCCCATCGTCTCCTACGCTGCCTTGTCCATTGGGAAGGAATCCTGCAACACGTTTGGCCTGGACGTGTTCTGCCATGGCAGGTCATAGTAGCCTTGCTCCTGACTTGGGACAGTTCTTGTCCAGATTATTGGGACCAATACCACTGCAATCATCGCCGCTGATGATTACCACGGTGGCCAGCAGAAGCTCGGCCCCTCAAGCGAATTGCTTGCTCGCATGGGATGGACATCGTACCTTGTGTTCTACTATATATGCAGGTCGTGGCTTCCTCGGGACAATCAGAAATGACTACAAATTGGATGACATACTGCATTACAAGGCGGTATCGCGTTACGTCATTGTTCTGTGTCTTCTCAACTTAGCAAAGATAATGCTCAAGTTGTATGCATGCATTTTGGAAAGCATGGAAGTCTTATGCTCTTGGGCGCAACCCTCGGCTTGTGGCCGGATACATGGAGAAATTGCAGCAGGGTGATCATCATAGTTACAGGAGGCCACAAGAAGGATCATCAACGGGCTTTGCCAATGCTGATCCGTTGATCCCCCCACTTATAGTGATGGGGGAGGACGAGCAGAAGATCAAGAAAACACCTCATGGGTACAGCATAGAGCAAAGAAACAGTAGCTTGGTCACTATAGACATGGTATGGCGGAGCCATGATGTCCTTTTGGCCTCCCATCCATGGTTCAAGGATCTATGCCTTTCATTTGCATTGTTCAAGTTTGTTACACGCCGATTCGCCAAGATTCATCTTGCTCAGTGTGGCTCAGCCAAGGCGTTCAGTTTTGTCTTGGATATCCTGCTTAACAATGGCAGTGCTGACAGGGTATTCAGTGTGATTGCAGATGAGGTCTCCTTTGTGCATGATTCCTACTATTCACCCATACCGTCTTCATACTTTGGGAGGCTGCTGCCGATTCTCACTATGGCGTCTCTCTCAATTATCAGTTTATCACCTGGTGCTTGATTGGAGGCGCTTGGATACTACAGGCCTACAGTTATGTCCACTACTAGACCTACAGTTATGTCCACTACTATTTTCTGAATGTGAACTGATCTGTTTGCTGCTATCTTCTGAATGTGAATGTGAATGTGAATGTGAATGTGAATGTGAATTTGATCAAATCCTTCAGAATGCTCCACTCGTATCAGTTACATATTGCTCCACTAATGTCCACCCAGTCACACTAGACTACTCCCCTTCCACCTAGCCGCAATAGAGGTGCCTTTTCCTTGACACATTTTCTATCAAATAGCCACACAATGATATACAAAAAAAATATTTAAAGTTGAACCTAACTACATACAAAACATTAAACAGCTTAGAGATGAACCCTGTGGTCGGTTTATATTTATAGTTGATAACCTATCGGTATAATAGATTCGAGGTGCTTAGAGACGGACCCCGTCTATGGGTTGGACATGTGCCCTTATTATAGACAGATTTTTTTTGCCACTTTAAACCAAATAAGCATATATCCTGGTAATCAGGAGCTAAGGTGCCAATAGAAGGAAAACTTACGCTAGCTCAGACTTCAGAGGCCAGGTCTTCCCCAACATTATCGTTCACCCATCCGATGTCTCATCAAGATCATGATGTTGGTAACTCTCGTACACATGATATATCGTTCGTGTATAAATTTAAAATTGCCTGTTTCGATCCTCATGCGTTGAGAGCCGATCGAGAAGGCAGGGCACCCGCCTCCCCTTCCCTGCCGCGCGGCGGGGATTACCTACGCGAGGCCACCGTCCGTGCCCCGTCGCCACCGGCCGCCGGCCCTCCCCCGTCGCCGGAGGGACCGAATCCAGCCGTGGGGCACCCGTCGCGGCAGGATTCGACGGTCCAGCTCCCGTTCCCGTTGCCTAGAGCCACCCCGCGCCATGGCCCCTTCGTGCCTACTCCGGGGCCGCCGGTCTCCCCCACGCGGGGCCTACCCCCCGCCTGGAGCTCCCCCGCGCCGCCTGGAGCTTCCCCGCTGGTTGAGCCTCTAGCTCTCATGGCTCCTCCCCCATCTGCAACTGCGCCGGCGCTGGCCATCACGTCCAAGCGCGTCTCAGCAGCCGTGGCGAGTCCCGTCGCTACGGTGCTCCCTGCGCCTACTGCTGCCTCGACTCGCTCGACCGGCCTTGAGGAGGCTGCGCCCGAAACGGAGGGGCCAGAATCATCCACGCCGCCGCCGATGGTGGACCTCGCAGTGGCGCATCCTACTCTGCCAGCCGGGTTCGGTGCGGGCCGTTCGCGGCCGCCGACGAACGCCGTCGCACCAACACCGTCTCCTGCTGCCACGGCTCCGACGACGTCGGTCTGAGCCCTGCTCCACCTCCAGCCCACGGAGGTCATTGTTGAGGACGTCTCAGATGACGATGAGGAGGTTGGGGACGTCTTGGATGGAGATGACGAAGATGGCGTTCTGGAGGACGTCGCAGCTCAGCAGTGGCCGGGTCACGCGATCTCCCTCTGCGTGGGCGCGGCAGTTGAGACGAGAGTTCGCGAGCCCCCACCCCAACCCCCGCCCCCCGCGCGGGAGAGCTCCTCGCTATCTCCTCTCGCTGCCCCCTTCTTCCCAGCCGCGCGGTCGGCGGGCAGGGCCAAGGTGCTGCGATGGAGGGACTCCGGCGACGTCGATTCCGATTGCGCATCCCCTGTCACCAGGTCACCGTATTTGGACGCCGCTCGTCGGGCCTCTGACGTGGGGCCTCGGCGATGCCAGCTACCTCACGCGATGGCTCCGCCTCACGCCGGCTGAAAGTCGCCAAGAAGAGGAGGTGTCGCCACTGTCGGCCAAGCCAAGGACTGCGGTCGGTTCTGCAGCAGTGCCCCCGCCCTTCATTGGGGCGTCCGTGCACCAGCGTGTCGGCCCTCTGCCAGCCGGTGGTCCTCCAGCAGGACCCCAACTCTCGTCTGCCAGGGTGTCGGCGCACCTGCGACTCGGCACGCAGCCGGTCGATCGTATGCCCATGCATCAGCGCCTCAGCCGGCGGCGCAACACGTCGACGCTTGGCTGGCATTCCGTGCCACGCCGCATGTTCTGGGCGAACGACAGGCGCTCATCGACTCCCCCAGCTGTGCCTCCTGGATGCCACCCTCGTGTAGCCGCGCCTGTCGATGCGGATGGCATCACGCTCGTGCAAGGCCGTCGACGCGGGCGCCCCCCACATCTCGCCTCACCCTTGTCGCCAGCGGCCTGTGCCGCCCTCACTAGTTGGTCTCTGCTTCAACTATTTGGCAGATGACCACGTCTCCGCCAGGTGCACCTACCCGTCCCACTGCCTCTTCTGCCTCAGCACGAGGCATCGAGCGAGGAACTGCAAGCACAGTCATCGTCAGCCTCAGCATCTCCCCTCGGACCGGGTGCCAGGGCCCCCAAGGCGCGGCTGTCCCGGACCGCTACCGCACCAACCTCCCGGCAACGACAGCAACTACCACCAGGGCGTCGCGTCGAAACCGCAAGCGTCCATTCTCATCGGTCAGATCCCTTGCCCGGCCCACCGTCCTTTGCTGTTGGCAGCGAGAGTTGGGGGCAATGTGACAACGGCGGTGGTTGCCTGATGATAGCTTGCGTTCCAGACGCGCCACGCGGTGGCCCAGATGGAGCTTTTGAGGGGACCACGGGGGACGCCAATGGCGTCCGTCGTCGATGCAGGCGGTGCAAGAGCAAGCGGCCAAGGGAGGTTAATGTTGTGACCCCTGGCTACGCCGACAGCGCTGCAGCTGCTACCGCCACTGACCCGCTGGCACTCGAGCTATCTGAGGATGTGGGGCCTCCCAGTTGGGTCTACCCAATGCTTGACAAGCTCGATGCCTCTCTCATCGCGTGCCCAGCTACTCCGACAACTGCCTCTGTGCTGGCGGACACCGTCGGACCCTCTGTCACCGCCACGGTTGATCTAGCTCAGCTGTGCAACTGACTAGGCGCCGGAGGAGGATGGCGGGGACACCACGGCTATGGCCTCTCCACTCAGCCTTGTGGATGTGGAGCTGACAGGGGTGGTTGTTGTGGAGGCCACGGTGGTGGCCCCTGATGATGCTGGGGCCTCCGACGACGCCGGGGCCTCCGACGACGCCGGGGCACAACTACCGACATGCCTTGCTGATCCGGCTACTGCTCCTGTACAGGCTGCCGGCGCGCCTACGGTAGCGAGGTCCAGCGACGTGGCTGCGAACGCCTTCCTCGACTCTCTGTATACCTCTGCAGGAGCCTCTCATCCCCATCGCGCCGCGTGCGCATGTGCCAAGACTGCGTGATGCTGATTGGATGCCGCGGCGGAGCGCACTCCTGGCAGCAAAATCGGCATATCGCCATCCGAAGCCAGAACTGTAGGCCAGGCGGATCATGCTAAGTAAGCTGACTGGGCGGCCCTCCACCGACGTGCCGGACGCCTCTTTAGTCGGTGGGTTCCACCGAGCCTTCACCCCAGCGAGCCTGTCCGCTAGGAAGCAGGCCTGGCAGGTTATGTTTCCTCAGCGCGGTCAGGCACGCTACCCGCCGCCGTCGCCGGACTTCTGGCCATCGCCGGATTAGGGTCATCGTCCTCGGCACCACTGTCGCACAATCGGTTTAAGAGTTAGTACGACCTCCAAAGCTCCGCCGTTTGAGACGGCCCCTTTTGTTTGTGTTCTGTCCGTCTAATTCTCTTGTCATCTCACCACTAGAATAGTCGAAATATAAAAATAATTCTAACTTCTCTTTATGAGTTATGTGCAATGCACGTTTTAGAAAAAAAGATATATCGTTCGTGTTTTCATCATGCCATCATCGTTCATATCATCATATATGCGTGTCGATCGTGAAGTGATAAAATGGTGTCTGTCTGAAAACGCAGCAAATTAATCATATATATATATTAGCTAGCGCTGTTGATTCGCTTGTACAATTACTCTAACATCAGTGCTTGCTTCACCATGCAAAGCAGGGCCATGCACAGAAGCTTCTGTTCAGGAATTTGTCAAAGGAGTTACTGCACAGCTATGGCGCTCCAATGCACTCATGGTTGCCAATGCCGTCCTTGTGATAATCATGGTGGCAGTCGGTTCAGCCGGCCGGAGTTATGGTCACGCAGCCGTGACTCGCTTCCTGTTCCTGGGAGCCTCTTCGCTGTACCTCCCCATCGTCTCCTACGTTGCCTCTTCCATTGGCAAGGAATCCTGTGGCATGTCAGGCCTATACATGTTCTGCCATGGCAGGTCATACGTAGCCTTGCTCCTGATTTGGACAGTTCTTGTCCAGATTATTGGGACCAATACCACTGCAATCGTCGCTACTGATGACTACCACGGTGGCCAGCAGTAGAAGCTCGGCTCCTTAATCGAGTTGCTTGCTCGCACAGGATGGACATCATACCTTGTGTTCTACTACGCAGGTCGTGGCTTTATCACTGTAATCAGCAAAAACTACACGAGGGGCAAGTGTAGTGACCTATTGTTTTACAAGAAGGTATCGCAGTACGTCATTGTTCTATGCCTTCTCAGCTTAGCAAAGGTAATGCTCAAGTTGTATGCATTTTGGAAAGCAAGGAAGTCTTATGCTCTTGGGCGCAGCCCTCAGCTTATTGCCGGATACATGGAGAAATTGCAGGGTGATCATAGTAGGAGGCCTCAAGGATCTGCGAGCTATGCCTACGCTCTGTCGATCCCCCCACTTATAGTTATGGGGGAGGACAAGCAGAAGATCGAGGAAACACCTCATGGGTATAGCATAGAGCAAGGAAATAGTAGCTTGGTCACCATTGACATGGTATGGCGAATGGCGTCCACTGGCGATGATGTCCTCTTGACCTCCCATCCATGGCTCAAGGATCTATGCCTTTCATTTGCATTGTTCAAGTTGCTTACACGCTGGTTCGCTAAGACTCATCTTGCAGAGTGTGGCTCAGCCAAGGCGTTCAGTTTTGTCTTGGATGTCCTGCTTAACAATGGCAGTGCTGACAGGGTATTCAGTGTGATTGCAAATGAGGTCTCCTTTGTGCATGATTCCTACTATTCATCCATGCCGACTTCATGCTTTGGAAGGCTGCTGCCCATTCTCAATATGGCCCTGTCCCTCTCAATTATCACCTGGTGCTTGGCTGGGGGCGCTTGGATACGGATACCAAACTACAGTTATCGCCGCCATAAGCTATCCTGCTTGCCAGAACCTGATGCAGCGTCGTGCACGCTTCTACACCTGCAACGGCATGACGAAGCGGGCCAAATAATAGTATTTGGCAACATACTATTTAACACGGTACCCACATTAACCCTTGTCGGAGCCGTCGTCATTGCAGAGGCATTGGAGATTGTGGCCTACCTGTGCTCCAACTGGGTGAAGGTGACCGTGCTTTGCAACTATATGACCCATGAGTCATGGCAGAAATCCCCTTGTGTGCAGACACTGCTGGGTTTTCTTATGAAATTGAGAAGAATCAAGTTCTGCAGCAGGAGGAGCTGGAGTGATCGCATGGGACAGAGGTCGCTACTACTAGGACTAGAAGCACATGAGCAACAGCCAAGCCGACTCTTCTTTTGCTCGTCTTACCCCAAGATGCAGTATGCCAAGGTGCCACCACAGGTGGCGGCCGCCATTGTCGACACGCTAAGGAGTAGCAATGGCACCCTGAGCAAAGGAACGGCAGTGCTCCACAAGAGCAGGATTGGCAGCCACCTCCTATGGGCATGTGAAGGACTTGGCACATCCGACGTGATCCTCACCTGGCACATCGCTACCGACATCTTGGAGTCGGAGCCCAGGCATGGTGGAGCTGGAGCCTCCTCAACCAGCAGCAGTCGCTCAGCCGACAAGAGGACCGTTGCGACGTATCTGTCCCGATACTGCGCCTACTTAGTGGCAGATGTACCAGAACTGCTGCCGGATGACAAGGCATGGTCAAGCAAACTGTACAAGACCCTGAGCAGTGACATTAAGCGTGCTCTCGCAGGCGACCCAGCAGAGCACGCTGGTATCGTCACTGCGCGTCTGGCCGAGAGGTCTGAGCACCAGGTGGTAAAGGCAGGTGTCAGGTTGGGTAGGCAGCTGATGGAGCTCATCCCGGACGAGGAGGCAAGGTGGGCTCTTTTTGGAGAGCTTCTGGTGCGAGATCCTTCTGTACGCTGCTCCGTCTGATAATCTCAAGGCGCACAAGAAGGCGATCGCCCATGGTACAGAGCTAATGACACTCATCTGGGCATTGCTCACGCACGCTGGGATCGTTACCAGGCCAAAGTAACGGCACCGGCAACAAAGCTGTTTGATTAGATGCCTGCATTAGTGCGTGTTTTATTTTTCTTCTATCTGGATCTGGTGTGAGCTGTGAGCATAGCGGCACAAACTGTTTGCATTGCTTTCCTTTATGTCGTGAGGCAGCATTGGTTTATTTTCCTTTTTTTTTTTGAAGAATTTGTTTTCCCCTTCTTCACTTGAGAAAACAGAGGGAGTACTTTATTTGAAATATATATATATATATATATATATATATATTCAAATCCAGCTCGAGTTCACGAGGATGGTTATTTAAAGCTGTTAATGCTGGTATGATTATTGGAACAACGAAAAAGACAGCATGTGCATAATACATCTTGGTCATTGCTTTTTGTAAAATGGTTAAGAAGCGTTACATTTGAAATGGCAAAGATTATGAACCCAAAGATATTTATATGAATAGAGTCCAAAGGTACGTAAGATTAATTCCACTATGCCACAGCCATACAATGTCCCTCCATGGCCGACCACACGTGCGGTATGGCTTTGGATCCCAGTATCATCATCTTATATTTTTGTGTTTTCTCCCTGTTCCTATAAAAATGATAACTTTGAGGTGTTACGTTTGAAAAGAAATAATAATAAAGCTTATTGGCACCTCTTTTGATATCCATGGTGAGACTTTGTAATATATAGAACATCTGGAGCGCAAACTAACCAAAATCAGAACACTAGTGGTCAGGTATTACAATGACGATACACAATTCACTCCCTCCAATCACTTTTTTTTTTTTTTGACGTTTTGGATAGCAAAGTTGAACTGCATGCTGGGGTTGCTTCTTTTTCGTTGCTCTAATGCTCTGTCTCCCAGGCAGAGAAACAGCCAGCAGCAGCAGACATCCATCCAGGGTGATGAAATCAAATTCCAAGGAATGGGTGCCTCTGCCTTCCCAGACAACTTCCCAATCTACAAATCAAATTGTTTTGTGGTTTGTAAGGTATCTTTTGTTGCCTTCAACATGATCTAACAGGGATTAGACGTGGTAATATAAATATTCGGTAGGTGTGTATCTTTTGTTGCCTTCAACATGAATATCGCCCATGGTACAGGCTATGTCATACGGCCAGCACGTCACCTATTGTAAGTCTACTAATTTCCAGGCACATTTTTTTAGGAAAAGTGAAAAAAAAAGACTCAAAACCCCGTCCCAGCAAACCAGACCGACTCAAAACCTCTCGACTCTCAATCCCCCACAGCTCTACCGTCTCCTCCCTCCATTTTCCTGTCCGCCGCATTTTCCACATCCGCCGCTGCGCCAATTCGTCTGTCCATCTCCAAGATCCATGGGGCTGCAGCATGGGCCGCCGCTTCCTCCATCTGGATCCACAGGCGCCGCCTGATGCGACAGGAGAGCCAAGAAAGTGGCGGCAGTGCCTGACCAGGAGCCGCTGGAGGACCGGATCAGCGCCTTGCCGGACGGCGTTCTCCAGCACCTGCTCGGTTTCCTGCCGGCAGCCGAGGCGGTGAGGACGTGTGTGCTCGCGCGGCACTGGCGCCACCAGTGGAGGTCCGTGCGTCGCCTGCACATCGACTGCGACATGCCGTGGGGCACCGAAGACTTTGTCAAGTTCGTAAACCGCCTACTGCTCCTTAGAGCGCCAGGTATTTAAATTTATTTAAAGAGAATATTTGCCGTGGTCACGGAGTGCGGCCAGGCTGTCCACGTCACTAAAATAATTTTAGCATGTTGGATTTAAAGATCAATGGTTTTCCTGCCTCCTCACACCAGATATATATTAGCTCCAACTCTAACCCTACCCCTCCCTCCCCCATACATAGCCGCCTCTCCTCTTGCTCCCTCCTCTCTCCTAGGTGCCGAGCGACGGCTGGGCCGGCGCACCCCCGCCGTGGAGCTGCGTGAGCTGCACGCGGGCGGTTCCTGGCGAGAGCAGGCCCAGGCGCGGCGGTCCGGCAGGCGCGCACCGGGGCGGCTCCTTTCTCAGGGCGGCACGGCTCCCAGGCGAAGCGGCCCCCAGCGTGGCTTCGAGGCGAGGCTGCCCTCGAACGCAGCGGCCGTCGACGTGGTGGTGCAGTGGCACGGCACCAAGGCGCCTCCAGGCACGGACGCAATCCGGCGCGACGGTTTGTTTCACTGTGTTTTCCTATTTTTTTACCAGATCTGATATTTCTGGAGTTTAGGTTGATTCCAAGAGATGATTTCTCGGGGATAGGTTCGTGCCAAGGTGAATTTCGTCTATGTGAATTTTGGGATTGATTCATGGAGTGTGAAGTCAAGGTTTCCATGATTTTGGTCAGGTCGCCTGCTTGTTCGTCTATGTGTTCTTCTGTCGCGAGCATCGATGGGATTCCTGAGCACCAATTCATAGCGCTACACAAGCCAGCATTCATATGTTGTGCTAGCGTTTTGAGCGGCGCTCGTTTGGAATGAGCAGCCCCGTTCATGGCCTACTGCGGTATCACGGATCCGTTTCAGTTCATCACTGCTCTGTGTTTGTTTCCTGTTCGTTTCTGTGTTTGTCAGTCTTGTGTATTTTGGCTTTGAGCAAACCAGCACAGCAGTGCTCGCGCCTTGTGGGCTGCTCGCTAGACTAGAGTCCAGCAGCCGAGCACGGCACCAGTTCCTGCTGCTCTCTTTATTTGTTGGTGTGTTGTTTGATTTCCGGGAAAACCTCTGTCCAAGTTCTTCTCTGCGGTTCAGACTACAAGCAAATTGGCACCTGTGTGCTATTTTGGTCAGACCAAGCTTCAGAGCTTGTCGTAATCCAAGGAGGATCGGAGCTTGTTGTTTCTAGCCAGGAAGCTTGCTTCTTGCTCCGTCATTTTTCAAAGCTAATCAGTGCCATTTATTGAAGTATTAAATTACTCCTATTTTCTTGAGATGGATTTCACGGATGCTTCTCTTCATGCTTATTTAAGTTTCTGTATTCAGAGGCAGTCGTTCATGTGAGCGGAAGGGCACCAATTGAAACAAGTGCAATGACCGGTGGCTAGGCCTTGAGCACCGGTGTTCTCGAGTTTCCAGGTTTAGTTAGTTTTGCTGGAGTGAAGATTCAGTGTGCTTCGTGCTGGTAGGCCGTGCACCTTCGAGTGCCGAGCAAATCCAGCCTATTGTTCTGCAGGTATCCGCTATTCTCAGCGTCGATGTCCAGTTCTCGCTGGTAGAAAGAGCGATGTGATTTTCACCCAAACCATGTCCATTTGTTTGATAGAATGCCCACAACAGCAGCACAGGTGGGGATGCTACAGATTTTTTTTCTTCCTGTATCTACTTTGATTTGCGCCTTGGGATATAGATTACACATCGAAGAGAAAATATATAGCTTCTTCAGATTAGTGTCGCTATAGTATTGCTAATGGTGAATTCCTGTGGTGTTTATTTTAGTTATATTAACTTTATCCATCTTTGCAGCAATGGTGTGTTGGCATTGGTGTCCTGGTGCAGGCCATTTCAGTTCTATCCAGTTCTATTAACTAAAGGTATGGATCAACAAAGGCTATAAGGAAAACTATACAGATCGCTATGATTACATAAAGCATAAATTTTTTAAGTTCTGGACTGTGGTTCAGTGACCCTCCAAAAGTTGTTTTCGAGGGAAAAAAATATGTTTGAGTTGGTTAATAGATATGCATGGTAAGGATTAAAAATATGCATTGACCCTTGCTGTTGTGAACTTCTCTTTTGGTGCTTTCATATTAGCTTCCTATTGTGAGAGATCTTTGGGGAGAAAAAGCAATGACATATTGTGATAAATCTTTGGGGAGAAAAAGCGATGACAGACTGCTGTTTGATTTATCGTTTCTTTAATCAATTGATAGGTTGTTTATTTATAGCATGCACAACCTAGGGCCATTGATCCAAGATGAGCATAAAGTTGGTCCAAATGCATGGAAAGTGCTATGCCCCTAGGCTGGCAATAGCAGCAAGAAAAATATTCTAAGTTTAGAAGTGAGTTCAGTAACAGAATGACTATGCTAACAAAATGACTATGCTAAGTTCAGAGCATTTTCTATATTTCATAGGTGATGATTTACATACATGTTTAGTTGATTCCATCTTGCTGTGATTTACATACATGTTTGGATGATTCCACTTCTGTGTCATCTGTAATTCTTCCTCAAACAATGAATTGCATTAGCGATTTAGGAGTTCTTTACTGCCTCTATTGTATAGATAACAAAGAAAACTCCATGTGATATTTGTCCTATTGTACATAGGCAGAATGCAGATTTATCTTTTGTACTTTGTTCTTAGCTTCACTCCATGTGATATTATCCTTCATTTCCAAGAGTACTAAATTGGTTTTTCTCTGTAACTGGGTACTTTGCTTTGCGTTATTAATTGCTATCTATTGATAATTTTGTTTCACACTTCAGTTTTATAACACAAGAAAACTCTCGATTTTGGAGTACCTAGAGCTGATTCGTTTGCTCTTGGTTGCTGGAAACAAAAAAAGGATGGTCTCAAGAAGCTGGAGACCTCCGTGCTGGTGCACAGCCAGTGCAAGCCATCTTCCCTATTGCTATGCTGACTAAAAGCTGGTAAGGCACTCAGCACCATGCCTTTTTGTATATAGAAAGTGCAAAGGTCTCAGAGGCCAACTATTGACAGTAAAACTGTGATGAGAGATTATAGTTGGAAATTAGTACATGCTGATCAGTAGGTGCAACAAGCAGCTGTGGCAGAATGTTTTTTAATGCAATCTTATGAAGTAATGATATTTTTGTCAAGGAATCATATTGCCAAATTGGTTGAACTTACTTGTGATATTTCTCAATCAATAAAACCCATGTCTAAAAAAAACTACTAAAAAGCATCGTAAGGGTAAATAATACTGTCTTTTTTATTCTGTACTCATATAGATGCTATTTTGAATATACACTCCTTTATAGATTCTCGTGAGTTTGAACATCACGTCCATCTATTTCAGGCAACTACTACTTAAGTGGAAACACAGCATGCTGTTGGTATTTCAATCCGGTGATTCCAGAAGCACGTCCACTCTATGAAAGGTATGTTATTAGACCAATTCAGACGATGACATTTCCTTTGCCTCCCACCATGCCAACGTTACCTAATGTCCCTTGTCTCCACCCAGTTTCCGCAACCGGAGGCTTGAAATAAGATCAGTCACAGCGCCGGTGCAACAGCAGGTCCAGAACCGTGCACCAGCACAGCTTGATGAGAAGAACCTGAGAGAACTAAACAAGATCAGCCTGTATGATTTCTCTGTAAGAAGCAGCCTCATTACATTGTGGTTTTCCAATGGCTACTTTTCTCTTCTTCCCATGTAACGTATGCTCCATGCACTATATTGTCTTATCTTCAGTATGATTGTCCTGGTTCGAACATCAATCTAGCCTCCTGGTTGTATTATTGATCTAAACAACTATCTAGCCTCCTGTACTATTAACTTCTTAGCCGGATATCTAATATCTAGGTTGCGTTCGTGTTGTCAAGTTTGCTTCATGTATAAACGTCTGTTGTGCTATTTAGCTCACATCTCAGCGTGTGATCCTCTAATTTGCGTTCTCTCTATAAATACCACACAAATACCACGGTGGCCACTGCTCGCGCGCATGGGCGCGCGCAAATCACTAGTGGCTTTAGATGAGTTCAAGCTGTCAAGCGAATACGAGGAGTTATTAGATCTGGAAGTCGAGGAAGAGATTCATATTTGGATCCGACATGCCTTGATGTGCAAAGCATAGGCACTAATCATCAATGTGTCGATCACGCTAGAGACTCCTTTGATCTCCCAGCACCTCAGAAGACTGGAGGTTGACTATGTTCGTTTTCGCTACGAGAGCCTTGATTTTGCAACCTGTCCAACATTGGAGGTTCTCGACATGACACACGCCTTTGTGTCCTGTTCAAGGATTATGTCCCAGTCCCTAAAGCATCTGCGAATTGGATGCAGCTGTTTTACCTCTGATATCCGTCTCTGTATTACTATGCCTAGTCTCATTTCTCTGCAGCTCAACCTCAACGATTTCGGGGGCAAAGCACCTCTGCTTGAATTCATGCCATCACTACAAACTGCATTTGTCAAGCCTGCAAACTCTGGGTTGGGGGCGGATACTTGTACGTATGAAGAAAGATGATCCTGAAGATGATTGTTGCGGCATTTGTGCATGTTGTTGTGGTGAGGATGACCAAAAAGGTCGTTGTGTACTTCTTGGGGGTCTGTCAAATGCAACGTATTTGGAATTGATAGCTTACCCTGGAATGGTATGTACACGTCCATCTTCTTAGTTCTAATTGTGCAGTTTGTCGGTTGCCACAAATTTTTTCAGCCAGCATTTATATTTGCTATTTAGTATGTCATTCACAGGCATTCCCACATTTGAGCTTATTGTATGGCACTCCCACATTTGAGCTTATTGTATATATTAGTGTTTTTCTGACACTCCACATCATACCCACACTTAACAAACTTTAAGGGCAATCTTTGATTTTCAGAATGAATGTCAAAATTGATTATATACCTAGAATCATACTCACTTTCTTACCTTTTCTTTGTGCACATTGGTCAGTCAATTTTCAGAAGGGAACTGAGAGGGTGCCCAACATTTTCTAAGTTAAAGACACTGTTGCTGAATGAATGGTGTGTAGCTGTTGACTTCAGCGCACTTGTTTGCATTCTCGAACATTCACCTGTCCTTGAGAAGCTCACTCTCCAAATTTCCCAGGTATTTTTTTTTTGTTTCAACCAAGAGCATAAGTTGCTATATATACATAATACATTAGCGATGACTCGAGAGCATATTTTTTATGTATCGTTCATTACTGGCCCTATTGAATACACATTGTTTTGTTTCAACAGGACGCAAAATGTAAATCAGAATCGGAAGGAAGAAATCAGCAAATGGAGCGAGAACCACAAGTATCGGAACACCTTGAAATAAAGTGCCAAAATGTTGGTTTTCGGGTTTTTGAAATCTTAAGATTCTTGAGTACATATGTCATGCAGGTTAACGTCATACGGGTTACCAGAGATTCTGACTGTGAGTTAACCAGCTACACTCTTCAGTTATTTAATTTATTTGTATCTGTGCATTCTTTTAGTGGTCTAATTTAGTCAATTCACCGATGCATGTTAACCAGACATGCATAGTATTGCTTTGGAAATAAAAGAAAAATGTATGCTGATATGCATTCCTTGACAAGAAACTTGAACAGATTTATTACTAGCTAGTTGGTTTCCACATAACTGTCTCTTTTTATCTTGTACAGTATTCAGTTTCGAGGACCGAAGGTGCAAAAAGCTTAATTTGAACTATTTGGATGGCTCAACTATCTCTTGATGTCTACTCTGGATTGTGAAGACTGAAGTTTTGTCCTTGTGCTTCTTCTGGTTGGGTGATATTGTGAGATTCAGTTCCATGTTTCAATGGTATGGTAGAAAAACCGTGCAATGTAACTGGCAATATAACTTGGTTAGGGTCTCCAACGGATCACACCTAAGCACAAGACCTGTACGTGCACAGTAAAATTGCTGGTTCCCCAAAACTTGGCTTCTCCAACAGCCGAAAGCCAAAACGAGAGGTCCCGCCCCAGCCGAGCAGATCTCGCGACGCGCACGTAGAGGCCGAGGCCACCATGGCCGCCGGCACCTCGACACCGAGCCCAGCTGCGCTCGGAGAGGCCGCCATGGTCGGCCGAGGCCCCACCCGGCGCGCGCGCCGCCCCTTCCTGCCCGAGGTCATGGCCGTCGCAACTTCCATCTGGCTCGAGGGCAGCCATGGCCACCGCCGCGTCCTGTTGCGGTCGGACGGCTGCAGGCCGCCCACCAGCCGGCGCTCCCAAGGTCGCCGCGCCGCCGGACACGCACTCCCGGCCCCCTGTGGCCCTCGCCCGCTGAGCGGCCCCATCCCATGCGAGTCTGGCCGAGCGCCTCCGTACCTCGCCGGGCCGCCGGACCTCCTCCACGCGTGGGTGGGAGAAGAGGAGGGAGAGGGAGGACCCCGACACCGGCCGCTGCTTCACCCAGAGATTTGCATCCCCGCCTCTCCGCGAGGCATATTTGCGTGCTCGTTAGCCTGCGAGCCAAAATCGGTGCCCTCTTTGCGTTGCCTGTTGGAGCGCGATTCTTGCGTCCAGAGGAGGCATTTTACGTTTGGGTGGGTGCTGTGATGCATGAGCTGTTGGAGACAGCCTTACAGGACCTAGTTCATTCACTGAAGTTCATATCATTAGCTAAATTTCCATCATGAGTAGTCTCTGACCTGTAATTCAAAAAATGGAGAATATGAATGTCAGTAGTGCAACAGGGAAAAAAGAGACCCAAAAGCAGAAATTGTTTAGTTATTCAGAACTGATCTAACTAGCATATCCTTGTCTGCAAGCAGTTGTGACATTCTCTAGTTCTATAATGGACAAACTACATGGTATTCTGTCGAAGAATGGACACATTCTTCGATGCAAATAATTAAGGCTTCTACGGTAGGGCGATATTGCAATAACTAATATAAAGTCATCATAGTTCACGTACCTTGTCCAAAGGTTTTTTTAAGACCAAAGGTACTTGAACTGGTTCGTAAAGCAATAGAAGCTAGCAACCACACAGATCCACATCACCCACACAGTGAGTAACCTACATAGCCGACGGCCCCTCAGCCCACCCATTCATTCCTCGATTAGAGATCCAAAACCTTGGCTACTCAATTTTTTTGTTATTTGTTATAAAGAAACAGAGTACAATTTTTTTTCAAAACCGTGGAGGCTCAATTTTACAGCTAATTTTAAACGCCTTTGCACATCTATATAAAGAGACATAATGTAGCCCGCATTGTCCACCCATCACAAAGGGAAACTAGCAGTATCATCAGTGTAGCTCACCACCAACAACAGGATGGACTAGAGCTTCTTGCTTGATGCGCAGCTCGAGCTCTGGCACAGCACCTTCGCGTTCATGAAGTCCATGGTGCTCAAGTCTGCAATAGACCTCCGCATTGCCGATGGCCTGATGCCATCCATCTCCATGGATTTGTTTCAGTCGGTTTTGCATTATTGGGACCACGATGCCTGCGTGAAGATACTGAAGAACTGCAAAAGGGCTATTCCTCCAAGAGAAGCCGGTGGAAAGGTGATAATAATAATAATAAACATGGTTATTGGAGCTGGGCCATCAGACTTGAAGCACAAAGAGATGCAGGCTATGTTCGATGCAGGGCTATTCTCATCAATGGCATGGAACGAGATGGCAAGAGTGGAGCAAGATTTTCTCTGAAGCTGGATTTAGCGGTTAAAGAATAATACCAGTCTTAGGTGTTCGATCCATAATCGAGGTCTATCCTTAATCATTTGTTAAAGATGGTTCATAGTGGCATGGCATAGAGCTTGTGTGCTGTGACATGTAATAATCTTAAATAAGTGTGGTACCTCGCTGTGATGCTGATTTATATACTGGTCTCTATCCGATATGTATTCAACAAACGTATATGGAAGCGTTGTACTCTGTAAACCTGTTTTCTTGGTTTGTTTCCTCCAATTAGCCATGCTAAGGCCAGTTTTGCAGGCCAGTCTGATTCGGTATCTTTTTAAGCATATATCAATCCGATTTACTATCTCCAGCCAAAAGAAATGGAATTCTAGATTTAGATTGAAGTCAACTTCTTTAAATTTAAGTACTTTAAATTCCAGTCAAAAAACATATTTCATTATTAAACTAATCATAAATGTTAGTACTTTCCTTTATAGATTTTCAGTCTGTCTTAAAATCATTTGGCTTCTCAAAAAACGTAAATTGTATTCTTTCTATAGAGGTATAATATTTTGTACGATAGCATTTTGTAGATGAAAGCCATGAACAACGGTCCTATTTTTCTCAGACATGACCTGCATTATTTTCCCTCCTGCTTAAACGCAATGAGGTAACAACAATCTGAAAAGAATATAGAATGAATCATAAAAAAAACATTCCAAGCTATCACATGCTCAAACTTGTGCCGCATAAGAACCATGTCACATCTCACAATCAAGGCAACATCCACAGTATGAATATACCTGCCGTCTCTTCGTTTATGTTTATGAAGCCAAGACAGATGGCCAGTCCATGATCAAAAAAGTCGCTAGCCAAAACTAACGACATGTTGTCGCAAGACTAGTGTTGAATTACACCGAAAACTCGGATTACATGCTGAAGCCTTATATCATTTTTCATGGAAGATTATGATCCCAGTAAAACACTCCGACACATGCCTCGAGAGGGCGCACACATCACTCCCCAAAACAAAACTATATACTCTCGGAACATCGCCTCCAGGAGAGCCAACTCAAGACGCTATCGTTTTGGGATGTCCCCAAGCAGGAACATGGTGGCGGCACTGAAGACAGTGCATTGCCCTTGTAAGTCGCTTTTTGCTTGCATTGACAGCAGTGGTTCAGAGTGGATGCCTACCTTCAAGTTTGGGTCATGCATTGTGGGATGTGGTGCTCCAAGATGGCCAAAAGTTCTCTGCTTTGGCTATCCCTTTCCACTTGCCGGTCCTCAAGCCTGCTTGCAGCCTCCACAAGCTGACCTCTAAGCTTTTGAGGCAACAGTCGCCCACTGGAATTCATGCATTCCTTATAGAGTGGCAGGTAGGCCATGGCAATTACCAGCTCAAGAGGGAGGTCCCCAAGGCGGATTGGTGATTCACCTCTTTCCATTATCCTCATGAAATTAACAAAGTGCTGTCGTGCAGATTCGAATCCCGCAGAAAAAGCTGCCTCACTCCAGTGCTCATTCATGAAAGACCTAAGCTTTGCATCCACAGCTTCATCGGTACACCTTGCAATACTGTCTGCCACAGCATATGTGGCAGCTGGGTCATTGAGGAAGTCCGAGCGGAGAAGAAAATCGACACCATGCAGGGAACCTGTACTCCTCTCACCAGCAGCCTTGATAATCTCAATGCTGAGGGGAGCAAGAACATGTTGCGGAACAAGAGGAAGAAGATAAGCAGCAACTGCAATCTGGCTACTAGAGGTGGCTGCAGTAAGGGCTAGACAGAGCTCCATTTCTCGACACCCATGGTTGACAAACCATTCCACAACTTGGAGGCATCCACGTTCAGCAGCACGCATCAAAGGGCCAAGAAAGCCAACAGCATTACCTTCTTCAACCAAGCATCCCATGGTTTCGATCTTCCCATAGTGAGCAGCAAAGCCAAGGGCTAGATCCACATCAATGTCCAAACTGTTTCTTTGAGCAATCTGAACAGAAGTAAACAATGAAATGTATTCAAATCTTTCAACTGGCATTTGTTAAGACATAAATTTGCACCAAGAGATAAAATAGTGCAAAACTCACTAAACACATGATAAAATTGGACAACCAGTCAACCTCATAATGAAGACATCCAAAATGTTTGCACAAGAAAGGAAAAGAACCCATCTCCCAGTTTATAAAGTTTTCATATTCAGAAATGGCCGAACCACATAAACTTCACCGCAAAACTATGGCCGAACCACATAAACTTCACCGCAAAACTCAATTGGATCTTGCAAAGATGAACATGCATCTCTATCTCGATTTGGCCTACATCGAGTAATATGAATTACAATGATACTTTACTTTATATGTTAGCTATCTTAATCTTGTACTATAACTATGATGTGTTTGATACAAACACAATATCAACAGGCAATGCAGGTTAGTTTAATTCAGGAAGACAGGAACACGTTCCATCGTGCATTCATGACTCCTCTATGCTTATACACGAGAAATTTGGTAATTGCTGGTATCCCGTGAGAAGATTACTGAGTGAAATGACAATATCTTGAGCTAATATTTAAGGGGATGGGATTTGATATCATTAAACTCACAAAGCTGACTTATACTAAAACTTTAAGTGTCAGAGGTTCTCTGATGTAAGCATGAGATCTTGCACCTCAACTGCCAGTACCATTATCAACCTACTGTTTTTCACCAAGAGTATGGATCAGGTTATTAACCATCTATACACAATTCTCGAAGTTTCATAATTCAGAATAGATAACACATGACATGAAACTGAAGCATGTCCTGTACCAATATATTATTAAGTCAATACAGCAATGGCCTAAAGAGAAAAGGTCTCATTTCCATCCAACATCAAAGGAAAGAAAAGTTTTCTAGCAAAGAGTAAATAATGTACCGCAGAAGGTTTTGTATTCATCTAACTATGATCTGAATCTGATGACTATCAGGAACCACTGTGTGGGGCAAGCTATCAAGAACCATTTATTATAGCTGCATGCATATACACTACCTGCTCAGTAGGGAATAATCATATGGTCACAGAAGTCCTTTAGGACATTGACATGGTATCAAATATAACACTGTGACTTGTAAAATCTATGAAACCATATTATCTAAAAAAAAAAGAATGATACATTGCGAAAAAACTCTGTTTATGATGAATATATTAATATCAATTTTGTGTTCTTAATCTACATATAAAAAGCTCAATAAAGTCAGTTCACATCCCAAAATGACTTAATCAAATTGCCTGAGTAGAATATAAGGTTACCTGAAGTAAGATCCGCACAAGCTCAGTGCTGCCATAGCGTGCAGCTTCAAGAAAGCATTGGTTTACATTGTCTGCACCACCCTCTACCAACAACTCTAAAAGCCCTTGTACTGCAGCTGCTGATATTCCTGATGCCCATCCTTGGTCGAAGGTGGTTGAAAAGAGTGTAAGAGGGAAGCATGCAGCATCAAAAGCCTCCGTAAAATCCTTCCCGGTAAGCTCATTATCAGCAAGATCAAGAAATGTCTTGAAAGCAGACAACTGAAGCTGAACCTCTATGACAGTGTCGTGGTTTCCTTTGCCCCTATTCTCTCGAACACGCGAATGCAGCCCAATACACTTTAGAGCCCATTCTGTAAACCTGTGTACCTTTGCACTTGCTTCTGCTTTTAATACCTCATCGCCTTGGGATTCTTGAAATCGTTCATGCAATCTGAAACATACAGAACAATGATTCGCAGTTGCCCAAATATGTTATTCAAACAGACTTAGAACAACGATTCACATTTCCCAAAAATGTTATTCAAGGACTTATTGGATTTGATAAAACTCAAGATATAAAGCATGCAATATTTGTGAATTGTGAAAATGTAACCATTGGATCTGTTTCCAACAAACTTACTTCTGACCCATGAAGCTCACTGCATCAGCAAGGCTAGTCGACCGTCCCCTGCACGCCGATACACACGATGCGAGGAATGATGTCCGGAGCGCAGCACGGGTAAAATCCTTTGCGCCCTCAGACACAATCCTCCTAATCAACCCCACAATCGCAAGGAGCTCGTCCCTGTCACTCAAGAACCAAATCGCATCCACCGCCACACAGAGCACATCATTGAGCCCCTGAGCATCAGCCTTTCCTACCAGCCCCTCGGCACTCTCCCAATCATGGGAACTGACTGCGAGCTGGAACGACCGGCAAAGCTCAACCCGGTCCTGCCTGGAGAGCTTCCTCTCCTGCTGCGTCCCACTCTCCTGCTCCCCAAGGCCAAGGTCCAAGTCCAACCCCTCCCCAAAGTCGGTGCTCATCGATCTCGGCTTCTTGGCTGCACAGCCCTTGGAGCTCTTGGAATCCATGGGCGGCAAGGGGCTCTCCTTGGAGCTGCCATTGTTGCCATCAACAACCATGTCGCCGCTCTCCGCAGCCTCTGGCTCATCCATGTCCACCTCCGATGACGCCAGCGGCTCCTCCCGCCTCGTGTTCTTGCTCTGAACCTCCTTCCCTTTGGATCCAATCTTCTCGCAATAAAGGAGGCACCCATTAGGTTTCAAAATGAAATTTCTTGGGGGAACTGAAGAAAAAAAAAAGACAAGACCACACAAATCTCTACATACGAATCGAATCGCTACTCACCTGCAAATTCTTCCTTGTGTCCACGTCCATCCCCTACACCCGATCCAAACCTGAAAAAAAAAAATCCCCCAAGACGTCACATAAATGGATCGAGGAACCGGAGACAAGAAACGAGCACGAAACAGATCGAACCCACCTGAGGGAACAGAGGAGGAGGATTCAGAACCGCACGGCGGAACCCGAGTGGACGGCAAATCCGCCCCGCCCTGGCGCAAATCAAGAACCAAGACAAGGAAACCCCAGCAACAGTGGCCCGCCACCTGCAAGAAGAACAGATCGAAATCCAACGAATTACGAGGGGCAGGAATCGGCCGCCCCACGGGCGGGCAACCAAAAGGGGAAGAACCAAAAATCGAAAACAAGGTGCGCGGATTCGTAACCATACCACAAACCGATACAACAAGATCTTTTTTTTTGTTTTCTTTTTCGCCAGTGAATTAGAGGAGAATCATTGGAGAGAAAGAGGAGCTGTATGATGATGATAGCTGTGTGATAGGGCGAATTGATGAGCTGATATCGAAAGGAGGGGGAGGAGGAGCCACTGCCTGCCCTGCCTGCCTCGCCCGCGCCCGTGCGGCTCCGGAGCTGCGGCCTCTCTCTCTCTCTCCTCGAGGTGAGGGGGAGGAAGAAGAAATACGCTCACGCTCTCTCCGTCTCCCCTCTCCTTCTGGCCTCTCTGTTGCGCACACACCACCACCACTACTCTCGCTCGCTCACGCTCTCTCTCCCCCTCACTTTTCTTTCAGCTTTTTTTAGGGGTGTGGATTCGGCCTTCTCTGGAAAAAAATATGTGTGTGACATTGCAGGTCCGGTTTAAACTTTTTAATTAAAAACCACTGGAAAGTGGAGTACTTTTCTAGAATGTTGAAAGCTGGTTTAATTATAGAGGTAAGAACCCTATTCTTAGTGTAATTTTTTGTTACCCTTAATCACAAAACTGAATGTATAGAGGTCTTTAAAAAAGGTACATTCGACCCACCCTAAATTTGAGTATCTAGTAACCGTACGTTTTACTGTCTGCTCCTAGCAAACACAACCAAAACAGAAAGCAACCGGAGGAGTAGAACTTCTGATTAGAGCATATGCTACCGTTTATTTAGGATCTATCTAGCAGGACTCCGGCTGCTTCTAAGAGCGTCCGCAGTGGTCGCTTCTAAGCTGGTTTGATACAATAAATACCAGTATGCAACCGGTGTCGATACACTATGAACCCGATTCAATGAAGGCGCTGTTTATAAGCGTCTTCTCATATGGACTTGGGTTTGAGCATCTTCTCTAGTGGATCTAAAATTATTTTGGAAAATGTTTGGCAACTCCAATGATAATTTGGTAATAATTTGTGTTTAAGTTATGAGAAGGAGATGAGAGAAGCCACTTTGTTCAACTATGGCTCTCTAGTACAAAAATGGCTATGAGTCATCCAGGATCCTAGCCATTTTTCAGATGCCCATTAACAAGGCTCCTTGCAAGTAGGTGCGAGAAGTTAGAGTCAAAACCCTACCGGATAGGACACTTTGTTACTATATTAGATGTCTTGAAAGATGTAAAAAATGGTTGTGACTAGAGATGAAAATGGATCGTATCGAAACAGATAAAGTCACTTCCATACCCTAATGGTTTTTATGTTATCATATTTTGATCGAAGCAGATAATACGTAGATGCAAATGTGAATGTTGATCTTTTTTAAATGTCAAGAATGGTACAAAGATAAAGCATAATCGAATCAAAGAGAAATTTATATGTGCATACATAAAAAATTATATGCTTGTTAAAAATTAATTAAGAAAAGATGGAGCAGAATTGAATTGGAGAATATTTAAATAGTCAAGTAATATATGGATACATAGAAAATTATAGGCTAATCAAGAATTAATTTATTAGAGACTAAATAGTCAATAGCAATTACTATGTTGTGCTTATTAAACCAACATAATTAAAACAAAATACCCACATTCACAAATGATAAATTATCAGCCAACAAGTAATAAATTCAAAATTCGGAGCATAAAACAATAACAACAAAATATAAGAGTTCCCAGCTAATAAGATTTTTGCAGCTATGAATTCCTCTAGTTTTAGGAAGAAAAGTTATCAGATGTTATTTTAAACAATCGATACCGACAAATTTTACTAATTTCATATCCTAATCCCCTATCTTCATATAATCAGATCTAGATTATTAGTCGCACGAATAAGTTCTTCTCTATTTCTCAATATTTAGATTCAGATTCTTATATGAGAATTATCTGCATCTCTTTTAGCCTAATTTTGAAAGTGAACTAAATACTAGGTTTTGAGCATACTTGATCCATTTCAAATGTAATGCCTCTAATCACAAATAAGTGATGTTTCTCTCTAAATTTTTAATCACATTTAGTTGTATGGATAGGTTTGGATACTTGAAAATAATATGAATCAATATGTTTCAAAAAGTAATCTTACAATAATATACATTTTGTATGTGTTAAAAATATGTTACAACAAAGATCAATGATTGGAACTATTTTGTTTTTTAAATAGTGGTATCTAAAATATTGTACGAGCAAATATGTATTTTTTAGGATTCCAACTTAAGATCTCAACGTTAACATTCCCTCAAGCGCACATACCAGCTGAGTTATAAGACACATGTGACTATATAAATGATGTTATTCTTTCAATGCAAAATCATCTCAAATCTGATCTAGAAACTAAATGGAATATCTAGACTTATAAATTATCTCGATTAAAAAGTTGTCAACTCATAGTATTACATCTCTTTAAACTAGACAGTTTTGATATATTATCTTGATCCGATCTTGTTTAAAAAAGTTATGAATTTTTTTTGGCAAATTAGTCGTGGTCGTTCATGCCTTGAACTGACAGTTGATAGGTACATATATCTTTGCTATTTCACGGCTTCAACTACTGGTAATTATGATATATTACCACATGCGATTCTAAAAGGAATCTTTTTTTAGTTATGCCTTTCTTATAACTTATTTAATTAATCGTGTACACTAACACTAAAAAATAGTATTAGTTTCTAACTTTCGTTATGTTCGAAGAATTTTACTTTGGAATCTTTTTCCCTAGGGAGAGTATACTTAATTGTTCTTACTCAGAGACTATCTGTTCATTTACAGTCGCAACAAATTAGTTTATTACAACATGGAGGGCTACTGCTTTGTTAAATTCATTATATTATTATAGGAGCAATATGTATGTCCTTTCCTTTTTGTTCTTTTGCTAGAAGTAGGAATATTTCACTTTTCCCCATGCATCGTTGTTCCACGTATGTCATTATGTCACCATTTGGTATTATAGTAAGGTTTTTCTTAGTGCAGCTGCTATACTAATCGAATTTTAATTAAGTAGCAGTACTTAGGAATGACACATCTATCGCAATCTAGGTTGCATTCACTACCGGAAAACCTCTCTTCGCAGAGTGTCTGGATTTTTACCGAGTGGTAGAACTCGAACACTTGGCAAAGGCTCTTTTTGCCGAGTGCCTCAACCTGGCAGTCGGCAAAGCCCCTTTGGCGAGTGTCTGGGTCTGACAGTCGGCAAAGATTTGATTTCAAACTTTTTCTTTAGTCTTTCTAAATTGTATTGAATCATATTTTTGAATTTAAAACTTTTTTATAACTTTTTGCTATATTTTTTGAATTAATTTTGTTTACTTGAATTTTTTTCAAAAAAATAAATTTGAACTGTAGGTGCATGAAATAATAAAATATAGCCATTCAAAAAATTATATTCATGTTAGAGAGTGTATTCTGAGACCGTGTGCAAAAACTCACCCAAAATTTTGAATGTCTTGTTCATGAAACATGACCATCCAATTGTGAGAGAAGTATTTTTTAATTATATAAAATACAAACGAGTTCGCAAATCATGAAACTTGGCGAGGTGTCATCCCATCATATGTGAAGGCTATGGTAAAAAATTGAGAATATTTCGAGCAAGTTATGACGTCGGATGGCTAAAACTTGGACATCTTCACATGTGATCAACATGTGGAGATGTCTTGGTTTTAGACATCCGACGTCACAACTTATTCGAAACACTCTAAATTTTTTATCAGAGGCACTTCATGCAATAACATGACGCCTCGGCAATTTTTTAAATTCGAAAATATGATTCAATACAATTTAAAAAGACCACAGAAAAAGTTTGGAATCAAGATTAAAAAAATCAAATCTTTGCCAAGTGTCTCATCTGGTACTCGGCAAAGGCCTCTCTTTGCCGAGTGCCAGCTGAAGCATTCGGCAAAGATATTAAAAAAACCTAAAAGGCCCAGCCCGGCCCAGCCAGCACGCCACCCCACCCCACCCGCCCCTGCCTTATCCACACGCCAGCACCCACCCCGCACGTTGTGCCTTATCCACACACGCACAGCACGGGAGGCTGCGGGACGCCGGCCAGCACCCTCACCGCGCAACGCCGCCACCCGTCCGCGCCGTCGGCGAGCGCCCGCCAGCGAGGCCCGCGCGCTCCCAGCGAGGGCATGGCGGCCCGCGCTCTTCCGGCGAGGGGCCGTGGGGCACGGCGGCTCACGCGCCTCCGGCGAGGGGCGGCGGGGAGCGGCGGCCCAGGCGCTCCCGCGAGGCGCGGCGGGGCTCGGCGAGCCGCGTGCTCCCGGTGAGGGGTGGCGGGGCTCGGCGAGCCGCGCGCTCCCGGCGAGGGGCTGCGGGGAGCAGCGGCCCGCGCGCTCCCGGCTAGGGGCGGCGGGGCTCGGGGGCCCGCGCGCCTCTGGCGAGGGACGGCGGGGAGCAGCGGCCCACGCACTCCCAGCGAGCCATGCGCCTCCGGCGGGGAGCGGGGGCCCGTGCTGTGGCAGAACCTCCTAAATCATATGGCCCATATGCATTATTATTGTCTAAACAGACTCCTAATAACCATGAATATGTTCCATAAGACTTAAAAGTTCTGTCGGGTAAATCCCGAATCATCCACGATTCTCCGAGCAGGATCAATCATTACAAAGAGATATTGCAGTATTACAACAGTTTTATACAAATAAGATATATCAGAGTAAAATAGCAGAAGGATTACAATAATACATTTTTACAAACCATTTAGTTTTAAACTTACAAACCATATGTTTTTAATTATTACAACCATAGGAGTAGTGGAGTAGCAATATAACTTATTACAAAACCTTGATGATACGCTCTGCCCAAGAGCGAGATAGCCTAGTCATCATCACTCTCCGCAACGACTGTCATGCAGCAGGGTGCAAAGCAATCCTGCGCATGGGGCTCACCTACAACAAGGGTTCAACAAACCCTGAGAACAAAAGTACTCAACAAGACTAACCCGACGAAAAAAAGAGGGGTGAAGACTCAGAAATGCAGGCTAGAGGGACAAGGTAAAGCTCATAGGAATTTTTGCAGAAAAGCTCTTGTGAATCAAGTTTTAACTCATCATGAGTTATAAAAGAAAATAAAGTTTCTCTTTCTCTAGCTCAACATTACCAAACAACTTCATTTAGATACCTTATCATCATTCAAGTTGTTACTACGATGATGAACACCGATTGGGTCTTCTTCTCCGAGAAGCAACCGCGATTCAAATCCATTTTCATACCTAGCTGGGACCTAGATCACTGGGATACCGAAGACTTTAACTCTGATGCATACCAGATCACAGATATACCGGGATAACAACCGCAGCCATATATCACCACATGATACACGTGAGCGCTTTGACCCAGTGTACCGATATACGTGAGAACTTAAACCCATAGTATAACACATGACATATGTGGGGACTCTGGCCCACTATATATCACTCTATGACATACCTAGGCTCCAACCCTTAGTATATCACTTCATGCATGTGGATTTCTAGTTCTCGATAAATATGAGTTCACCATCGACACGGGACCTAGGGCATCAATAGACGAAAACACTACAGAGGGACTCCTTTCCCAATACAAGTTACCCGTCCGGACTTGATTTATTAACTACCATAATGATTCCATCAAGAAAATCCATCCTCATCTTTTTCATTCTTTTTCTTTTTTTGAAAACCTACTAATTAAGCAGGGCTAAGCATAACTAAGCATTTTCCAAAAATAGGTAACAAGGAATATGGAAATAAGACAGGTAATGCAATTGGTGGGTTATCACTCAACTCCTATTACTTAATACAACATTTCATAACTGAAGCGATAAAACTTTTATAAAATAAGGGTAGGGTTGAAATGCATCCGGAGCTTGCCTTGGTATTCGGGGTAGACGGTCTCGAGCTCTGGATCAACACCCAATTCCTGAATCTGCTCTTCCTTGGGATCTGGTTCGGCAATGTTTAACTCTTCGTTAACGGAAGCTACACGATAACATGATATGTTTCAACATGATGGAATAATAAACATGATGCTTGATAAATGCATAACCAGATTAAGAACTTAGGTATAACTTTCCTTCACGATAAAGTTGCAAGCCAACAAAACTTACTAAGTTCATTAAGATTAACTACTTCATTAATGAAGTTCATTAATCACATAACATAACGTTGATTAAACCCTAATGACATGATCTAGGTAAGCGCAAACAATTACTTAAAGTGCCAAGGGTCATTAAGGTTAATGACCCAAGGTCATCAATCAAACCCAAAGTCAAAAAACCCTATAATGATTAAGCAAGATTAAAGGGGCTAATTAATTAATTAAAAAACATAAAATAAAGGCAAAAAATTAAAGTTGTATAATTGAGCTTAAAATTTTATTTTGGATAGATCTTGGTCTAATTAGATGGCAAAACAATTTTCAAAAATAAAAGCCAATTATTTTATTTATTAAAAGTCAAAGAATATTCATTTTTTAATTAAAAGGACTAATTTTAACGTATGCAAAAATTACTCAAATTTGGTATTTCATATTTTTTAGGTAGGGGACATCATAAAGAGAATACACAAAAATTTTCAGAATTTTTGGAGCTTACAAGAATTACTATGATTTTCCAAAGGAAAGGGCATTTTTTGGATTTTTTAAAATAAATAAAAGAAAAGGAAAATCCTTTTCCGAGTTGACCACGACAGCGGCGGCGGTTGACCGGCGATTGCTCGCCGACAGTGAGATCTCAGGCGACAAGGCTTGCACCTATGCGACCTACACAGCAAGGCGAACACGCTGGTGGTACTAATGAGGTGGCGGAGCAGCGGCGGCAAGCTCGTTGCCGGCTATGGTGACACGGCGGCGTGCGGACGCGACGGCAACGGCGGATGGGCATGATTCTGGTGACGGCGACATGAGCACCTAACCATGTGCGACCCTGCGGACGCAATGCGCACGAAAACGCAGCCTAAACCGGACCCTAACCTAATCGGCTATGCATGACGGCGGTAAGCAGAGCAGCTCGCCGGCGGCAAGCTGCCCGACGGCACACGGGCGCGACTTGGACCAAACCAACAACATCAAAAGCTCCAGGAGCTTACCCCAGACATGGTGTGCACGATGGTGCTGACCCGATGACGGCGAAGGTGTGAGCTCGACGTGGACCGGGGTGACGACGACAAGTTCCGGTGGCACAGACGGCGTTTCGGTGTGTCCTGTCCACCGAACAAGGGAACGAAGGGAGCATCAGGTGTAGCAGATCGAAGCGACCATGACTGCCAAAGGGATTGAGAAAATGAGCATGGACGAGGACAAACGACGGTGGCGAAGTCACGGCGGCTCGACGACCGGCCGCGAGGAAGACGACAACGAGACGGCGCTACGGGCGACCTGAGCGAGCTTGAGTTGGTGCAAAGGAAGCGTAGGAGCAAGGCAGAGCTGGTGGCTGGATGGGACGACGTGCGGTGGAGCAATAGCGACGAATTTAGGCGGCGGAGGGAGGTCGACTGTGATGGCGGCCGGGAAGAAAAAGGGAAGACGACGGCCGGCCACGCCTTTATATAAGGCACGATGGCGAGGCACGGATGGCCGACATGACGACAATGAAGTTTCTAGCACGGGAAGGCGAGCTAGTGGTCACGGCAGGCCGGTATGGCGCCGGCGGCCACGGCGACGCCGGTGAACAGAGAGGGAATTGAAGGCGATGACGTCAGCAGCTACAGTAACCAGTGATGTCACCCAAAAAAATCTCAAATTACTCTAGATTTTTCATAGCAATATGAAAATATCCTAAAATATCATTTGCACAACTTTTCAAGATCTATATTTTTCATTTAACAAGTATTTTTAAATTTTGCTTAGTTTTTGAAATATAAATTCAAATTCAAAAGGGAAACAAAACCCTAGAAACAAATATTTGAAATTACTTTTGATTTTTCAATAAAACTTGAAAATCTCCAAAACTATGGAATGCTCAACTTTTCAAACTAAACATTTTTATATATAAAGTTTTCCCAAAATGTGCATGAATTTTTAATTATGCTTTTAAAATCAAAAGGGAATAAATGTTGAAAAACTGTATTTTCAAATTCATTTAAAAATTTTTTAGAAACTTGAAAAACTTTGAATACCAATAGCTCTTGTCAAGATCTACAAACTATATTTTGAAAGTATCTCCAAATTCTTTATATATTTTGAAGAATAGAAAAGGGGATAAAACAAGATTTTGAAATAAAGGGTTTTTAAAACCGAAGTCAAACTCAATTTGGTTTCTAATTTAATTGATTGGTCATTAGTGATCACAAACATCATCCAAGGACATTTTTAGGTCAATGACCCAATGACATCCTTGGTTGACCAAGTTGACTTTTAAAAAATATTTTTATAGCTTTCCAATTTGAATTTAAATTTGAATTATAAAACTTGGGAATAAGCTTTGAAATTCAAATTTTAACTTCAAATATGGAAATCATTTTTAGGAGTTGTACTTAGATTCATATACTATGTTTGACACTAGTGTAAACACAGTTTACACCTTAAGTACATAGAATATAAACTAAGTATTTGAGATGACATCCGAAAGTAGGGTTTTATGATTTCATGTGACATAACATTTCATAAACACAAACAACCTATGAAATATAAACTTATTTTAGTTGATGCACATCAAGGTTGACCTTTGTAGTGCATATGATGACATGGCAGGTTTGAGTTACCATAACACCAGAGGTGTTACACGTGCGCTCCTGCGAGGCGCGGCGAGGCTCGGCGAGCCGCACGCCTCCGGCGAGGGGCGGCGGGTAGCGGAGGCCCGCGCGCTCCCCGGGAGCGCTACCGGCGAGGGGCGGCGAGGCTCGGCGGCCCGGAGCAGCGGCCAGCACGCGCCGCCGGGAGCGGCGGCAAGGGGCGACGCGGCGGCCCCCGCGGCGCGGGTCGAGGCGGCGCAGGGATGGCAACGGGACAGCGGCGCGGCGTTGATGGGCTTGACGGGCCTCTGACTTTTTTTTTATTTTTTTAGAAAGTCTTTGTCGAGTGCTTACCTGGCACTCGGCAAAGCCTTTGCCGAGTGCCTGCCAGGTGGCACTTGGCAAAGCCTCCTTTGCCGACTAATTCTTTGCGCAAAGACGGCGAATCCAGTAGTATATATACACATAGAGCAATTGGCCAAGCATGCCATGTTTCCCTATTTGGTTGATACTCCATTATGCTCTATGCACAATGCCCTGGTTGCCGTAATTATTTTTTCTTATTGTTGTCGACGTCGACCAAAAAATAAGGGATAGAAGCAAGGTCGGAAGGTAAAAAAAAAAAAGATAATTGCAATTTCGTATCTCGCTCCAATCTATAGTAGAGCATTTTTAATGGAAATAAGACAAGGCATCGAATCATCAAATCTGGTGTCCATAACTTTTAATATCGTGGTTAAATATACGAATCTCATAAAGCATTATCGCCAAATGGCGTCGAATGGCATAATAACACGTACGGGGGCGGGTGATTTGATGCGTGTCCATCATCAGCTCTGTTTGCATTTCTCTGGCAATTCAGGGGAGAGCATCCATCGAGAGGATGGATGGATGGGTCTGGAATTTGGAATATTGTACATCGAGTCGAGGGCAAATTTATCATTTTTTTTAAATATGTGTGCAAACTGCAAATGGGAGTTTTCATGCTTTATTTCACTCTCATCATCAATTAGGCTCGGGAAAGCGAGAGTCGCATCCCATCACAGGCAGCAGCACCAAACACACGTCCTTCTCCCATGTGGGGCCATGCCTTTTCTTTAGGTTCCACGCGGGCCCACACCAATAATTACACTGCCTCTAGTACGAATGTACGATGCTTCCCATGAGAGCTGTCATGTGTGTGGTCTACGGCCGGCCGAGCTAATTGAGATGGCGCAATCTAGCTTCATATGAAAGTCGAAGTGTGGAAGTAAAGCAAATTGGGGAAGATTTCCACAACTAAGAACAAAACATGCAAATATGGATATAATGCCCGGTTATTTCTTCTCCGTCTCTAACACATTTTTTCTTTTCCATTCTCGTCGAAACACCATGAATCCATAGGTGTCTAGGGAGATCCAAGCTGCAATCATGTTAAGAATTAGGTTGAGTTCCTTCATATGTGGATGACTGGTTAGGAGTCACAACTTGGCCACACAAAACTTCTGCTTACTATTGAAAGTTGCTTCATCGATTACAACACCCCTCACAGTAATCATAGGTGACATGGGTAAGGCAATGTGTATCACTAGTGGATGTGCAAGGGGAAGTATGGAGGAAACATTGGACACCTCTTTGTTCTCTCCTACGTGCATACCAATTGATAACCATATGGATGCTAGTGATTGCTTTTTGGGAGGATACCTGGCTGGGAGATAAGTCGCTATGTTTGACATACCTAGCTATATATGTCCAAACAAAGGAAGAGAGGATCTCAACATTAGCTTTGTCAAACGATGTTCAATAAAGGCTTCAACTTAGATCGACGAGGGTTGCCTCGAATGAACTTGTTACTTTAGAAGCTCAACATGTTCGCCTCTCGGAAGACCCAAATGAGAAAAGATGATATTTTGAGGATCATCGCCATATATAAGCGCGGCTCACTGAGCCAATCTACAAAGCTTCTATCAGCCAAGAATATGGTCAAGAAATGCACTCATTATTTGGTGCAACTTCGCACCTCCACGCGACAAGCTTTTTTGGTTTGTTTACTTGTGCAAAATAGAATTCAGACTAGAGATAACCTAAAAAGGAAGCATAATACAGACGATGCTCATTGTGAGCTCTGACAAGAGGATGAATATGCGAACCACATCATTTGTCGCTAGCTAGCCTTTTGCCTGGAGATGAGTTGGGGGTTTGTCTACAACGGCAAGCCCTCACCTGTGGACTAGAGCTCCCCTCCTAGAACCGATGACGAGGACTACCCGGTTAACCTTTTTGCTGCTATGTTGTTGGGAGCTCTTGAAGAACAGTAACGACGTCGTGTTCCATGGAATGCAATCAAACCTTTAGCGGTTCACCTATAGAGACACAACAAGAACCTGGGGGTTGCCGTCTTCCGGCAAAAGTGAAGCATGTTGTAAAAGTTAGGAGCTATATGTTTAATGTGTAATACCCCTTTTATCTCTTCTACCCTTTTATAATCTAAACGTACTAGAGGATTAATCATGTCTGCTTGGGCTATTGCTCTCCACCACCAGCTTGCCTAGGATCTATGGGCAATATATTAGGTGGGACCTGTCATGCTGTGTCATTTCCATAAAAATGAAGACCCAAAATGAATCAGATTGAACTCCAATGAGCCTCTCTTTATTTTTCTAGTAAGTTGAGTTCATGAACAAAAATGTCGTTTTTTATTAGCCGGTTGTTGTTTTTTTGTTATGAGGGAAAACGCTATACCATGATTGATAAGGCGGGCTGATAAGTTGAAGCGAAATCCCATGACAGATTTGGTACAACATGATCTTGAGTAAAAAAACGAGAGGAGGAAAGAAACAAATTTGGTACACTCATGAACAAACAAGATGATTATTCCCCTCTAAGGAAATTAATTCCAAAAAAAGGAAAACCCTAAAACGCCTCTTACAAATCCATGCGCCCTCGATCAGCACTAGTTCCACGTTTCTCACTTTCACTGTCAGCACGGTTGTTACTCGCCTTTCGCAAGAGCACTTCCACACGTACTGCGTATTTTCCCGATTCATTCATAAATACTGTCCACACCACTATTCTCCAAAAGAAAAAAAGAAAAAAAAAAAAGACTGTCCACACCACCACACTCCCGTGGTACTGTACGCGAAAGGATGGTGACGCGGCGGCAAGTTGGCAAAAACACACCAGCAAGTAGACAACACGGGACGTGAGGGAGGAGAGTCGCCAGTGACCACACATGACACTCCAGTGTCCGTCCAGAGCCAGAGAGGGCACGCAGACAGCGGCACACGGGCTGGCGCCGGCACCGGCGCCGCAGAGGATTCGGCAGCTTTTGTTGGCCTGCGCCACGCGCTGGATCTGCAGGCGCGAATTTGCCGTCGATTATTTTTGTGGAGACGAGATTCCACAGGCCCGGGAACATATCACAGTCACGGTTGCACTTGGGCCCGCCTGCCTGCCTGTGCCCCCACTGCATGAGATGCCATGGCATAATTTAAAGCGGCCCCCTGCTGGCAAACGTGGCAGGGGTACTCAATACTACTGTCGTACGGTCCCTTTAAGGCTACGTTCGGCTGCAGGGGGTGAAATCCCCAAGCTGGTTTAATCCCTGCCGAATCCCCGTGCACCAACTCAATTCCTGTGAGGTTCACTTCCCTGCCTTATGGCTAATCCCTTCTCTCTATTTGCCGTTCGGTTGGTCCCCTCCCTCCATTTATTTTCGGTTGGTCAGGCAGCAAAACAAAATTTCTTCTGAATTCGTAACTGAACAAAACAGTATCAAACTAACATATTTTGCTTGTCCCGATCCTAGCTTTGAGTTAGACTGCCGAGTGCATAAATAAGATGCAAATTCTATAGTCTAATAATAAATTATGAGAGTAGGCTCAACCAAGCAAAATTCAAATAGCACATTATGTAGGTACACAGAAATCTCACGGTTACATGCATGGCAAAGTACAAATGAAATATTACATCATAAAAATGAGCTAATAAAATATTACAATTCCCAAGAACTGAACATGACAAGACAGACGATGATGCGCATTTCAGTCTTTGGCAAACAGCAGTATAGACAGCAATAGTTTTGACCTTGTCAAACTTCTCCCACAACTAGTCCAGTACATGCATACTAATAAAAAAACAAATATTAGTTTCTCAAACAAATTATCACATGGGGATAAAAAAAATTATTAGTTTCATCTGTATTCAAGTTGCTGGCTGTTGATAAAATACCCAGCCATTAAGTTTCTATAAGTTGCTATAAAACAGATGTCTCAGATGCCATAAAAAAATCTTACAGTAAGCTTGTAGGTTAAACCTTTCTTTTGACAAAACAGCTAAGTTCATAGGTGTGCAATTCTAAAGAAGCAAGTGAAAGGAAGTCACATGATATTGTGGTAAATAGTATCATAGCTTTCTATCTTTATCATAGCAAGAGTGGTAATAAGAGTAGATGTACCTCTAATCCTTCAACTTGCAGACCTTGATCCAACGAGCGCGCCACATCCTTAGGTGCTTGTAGACCTGGTTGCTTGTGCAAGGTTGCCCACTGTACTCAGCCACATCTCTTGCCACTGAGTTCAGGTGCACCTCCTTGAATCCCTTGTCAGTTTTGACACCCTGCTGAACAAGTCGTACAAAATGATGGAGCATAAAACCTGAAATTGCATCAGTCCATAGGAACCTTGCTAGTCCTTGTGCCTGAGCAGCAGGAGGGACATCAACAATATCAGGGTGTGCCAGTACATTGACCATAGGCACTTCATGCCGACCCATCTCAGCCATCATAGCTGGGTAAAAAGTTGTTAACAAATAACTAATGTGATAAAAATGACCTCAGCAGTATATCAACAGATCTGTGAATAGAAAAAGACATCAAATATTAAAAAAAAAGCATCACTCTGAGTATCACTCTGAACATTTTTTCGTGGAACTTTTGGAAAGAGACATTTGCACAATGTAAACTGTGGTCAGTAGCAAACATGATGTATACAGTGTTGACATAGTGCACAACAGGATACAATCAGATGCACGATTGTCTCAAGTACAATTTATGGACCTATATGCATCCGTCTCAGAAACTCATTTCAACAGAGTATATGGAGCAAAGTATAAATCATCAACTACAAATAAAATATCCTGAGTTAATTTCAATAGGGAATTGAACCACATTATCTTGGTCAGCTACTACCCTGAATTTGTTACCACAGACACAGAGAAAAAACAACCCAAAACCAATAGCAAAAAAGTGGATCAATATTGCCAAGATTGCACACAAGCTCTTGCACTTTGTGATGAATGAATCAATGAGACCTGTTTTTATTGTAGTTGCACGCACGGCGCATAAACAATCTATCATTAGGTTAGTTCTAAACAGCTGTTTCACCATCACCCTTTGTTTCGTGATTGCATTTTATACGCCATACACAAACTCTTCCACGCACTAGTAACGTTGTCCAAGGCACAATCAAATCCTTGTCGCATCAATCAATCAAATAAACAAAACTACTACTAGAACTACTAATCAAGAAACATGAATGTGCACATGCATGCCATGGCCTGGCCATTCATCGATCGGTCAAACGATCTGCACGTCCTGCATGGCCCGATGCCAGTCACGCTACAGCTTGAGCAGCAAGGGGACAACGATGTGCACGCATCCGGACAATCAAGAACGCACACTCAACTGCAAGCCGATTCCTCACCCCCAACAACCCTAGGGCGGAATCAAGAACACCCACCCAGGAACCCTAGGACTAAGACTAGAGGAAGAAAAAGAAGGGCGGTGCGTTACCGGCGAGAAGGCGGCCGCCGGAGAGAAGAGACCCGCGTCCGTTCCGCCGTGGCCAGTGCATCGAGCCGCCGCCGCCGCAGTGTGCGGTTCCCCGAAGCCCCTTCGCGTGCGCTGGCTGACGGGATTTGTTCCACCCCAGTTGAGGCCGGGCGTGGTTCCCGGGCCGGGGTGACAGGGAAATGCCGGGATAGGCCGGGCTACAAGCCACGTTAGGCTTAAACGAAGACATATTTTCACGTGGGTCGGGTTCCTTTCCAGGCCGGGGTGATCCACGGGGATTGGGACACGATCCCAGCCGGTTTGGACCTAACCGAACGTAGCCTAGCTGGTCGGGTGGAGAATCCAGTTCCGGTTCCGCCTGAAGACGGAGGGAATACAGTACACACGACGAGAAAAGTAAAGTAACCACCACACGGGCACAGAGAGAAGTGGCCGTTTTGTGACGTGTGAAGCACCTAGGCGTATCGGTATCTCAACTCGCGCTTGTATTCGGACCACTCGAATCGTACGTGCTCGTTGTTAGCTGACCGACCACGAGCGTAGTACATTTGTTTTTGTTCAGAGGAGAGGAGCTTTCGGGGGTCGGTCGTCGTCCTTTGCAAGTGTTTCTGCGGGCGCAGGTTTTCGAGAACCTTGTACCGTTGTTTAAATACAACGTGCACGTATTTCATATTGTAAACTCCCTGCAAAATAAAAAAAAACAAATGATGAAAACGAGAAGATATGAGGAGATAGGGAAAGAAGAAGAGAAAAGAACAAAAAGAAGAAGAATCAAATAAAGAAAATAAAATAAGTGGAGACGAGAGAGGAAGCAACGGAGAGAATCATAGCGTAGGTGGCGTGACGTACTTCCTCCGTCCGGTAAGGAACGCAATCATTACCAATGCAACTTGTAAAATTAGCAAAATACCCCTATACTCTGTCACTGTTGTTGTTCACTGGGAGCCTGTATGACAACAATGTTTGCTGGAATTTTCTGAAAAGTATTTGTTTCACAGTGCGTGTGGAGGTCTGGACTATGGAGGATGCGACACCTGTGCAGTAACGAGTAGCGGGGGTTGTCTTTGGCTGGGTTCCATGTTTTCTTTTTCTTTTTTTGCATGTATAATTATTTTTTTTAAGGCATGCACCAGTCCATCGCATCTGCATGCTCAGCCTGGCCGGTCCCATCCTAGACCTGGTACCCAGTAACTTTAGCATTTTTTTTCTTGGAAAAAATTTGAACACTACGATTGGAGGGAGTACGATGCTAGATTCTGCTCCGGCACCGCGGTTTCAGGGCCCGGCCGGGCTGGCCGTCCGTCCGCGTCGCCATCGCTCCGCACCCCGAGGAGGCCCCACCGCACCCTCCAGGCTCCAGGGTCCCATTCCTTGTGCCCCTTCCGCCGCCCCCGGCATGGCCTGACCTTTCCCGTGGCCGCCGCCGGCGTGTTCCTTGCCCTGGATGGATTTCGTTACGTGGGAAAAGGTGGGATAGCGAGATGCTCTCGTCGTCCTCGCCGGACTTGGACACACCGCACACTTGGCCGGCCGCCGGCGCCGCGGCAGAGGACGGTTCCGTTCCGCCACCAAAAAAGCAGGCGGTGGCCTGGCATGGCCCCTTGTTGATACGCAGACCGCATCGCTTTCCTTGATAGCACACACGTGGGGCCCAACTCCCAACGGTGCCGCCTTTCATTTGTTTTTTTTTAATTAAGCCCGGATTTTGCTTCAGAGCTGAACATTTGTACAGTAGGTGTCACCGGGGAAGAAATTGCCTCCAGCTCGAACTCGAATTGCAGAAGCTATTTCCTATTTGGTTATTCACTCTGTTGCTGTCTATGTACTTGTGTACTAGTTTTGTATATATATACTGCATTACAGCTAAGAGCTCAACTGTTTATAGATGTCCTTTTGGTAAGGTTTTACTACTCATTTTGTTGTTAGGCATGTAATTCTGCAGTTCGTACAAAATCGTGCTTCTAGTGGCTAAAATTTTAGCAAACCTTCGATTACACCAGTCCTTTTCCAGTGCAGCACGTAAAACAAATGCGATCAAAATTGGTCCTTCGGAACAACCTAAAAATCCCTTGCTCCTAGCTCTCGAAAATGGAAATAAGCTTCTTTTTCGACGCCGGTGTCACTTCACCTCATCTACAAACGACGAGTATTCAATTTTCTCCTTAGATTAGATAGAGAAGGAAAAAAAAAATAAGAGTATTTTCCTTCCATGATTGCTGCCAATCATACACATACATGTCACAGAGCTCAACTACAGGTCTCCTTTTCAGTTAGCTTGATTTAGACGCTTTTGTAGCATGACTTCATACCCGGTTGTTATATTATTCAAAAAAACCAACATAGACTTCCTGATTCTGCACTGCAGGGATCTCTCGTTTACGTGTACAGCACACACCACAGATCTCTCAGCATAAAACTACGCAACAAGTCTACCAATAGCGCTGCATTATTAGCTAAAAGAAACATCACAATATTTTCAATAACATGTACAGTATTTAACAAGTATGGAAAAGATTCGCTGCGAGACGCAGACGCGAACTGATCAGCCGTTGGTACACCATACAGGTAGACAAAAGTGTACTACGTCTACCAGAGAGAACAATATTTTCTCCCCAATGATGGAGCACGAGAGGGACGTCCCAACAAAAAAAGCCATGATGTTGTCATCCAACAACCAACGGAAATGGATGACCTAGGGTTTTGGGTGCGGTGCTGCACGAGACAGCGGATCCGTCGTAGTGTGCCCCACACACGCACAGCAATGATCGACCTGAAAATCCTAGCAGACCAACGAGCAGACGTACTCCGTACAACATTGCCCCCCAAACAGACAGACATACACGCTGATCATTTGGCCGTTGAAAGCCTTTTGTAGAGTGTCCAGTGCAAGATTTCCTGACCTAATAGATTCCACAAAATCTTCACATCATAGACAGTGGACTGAAAATTACAGTTTGAATATCGAATTGAGATCTTATTCTATCTAGTCTCCTGTTCGATCACTTTACTATGCAGATTGCACAGGTTAAGGAAGCTATGATGCAATTGAAATTAACAGGCATACGTATCAGCAACTAAGCATAGTACCGAATATTATGGTAAAACATAGTTACATTCTTTCAAGAAAATCAAGGAATTGGATTGAACCTGACGGCGTTATCCAATTTATCATAGAAATATAATGAAAACCTACCGTTGTTGATTGTAAATACTTGCTACATAAAATAAAAACCAACTTGTACCATGACTGAACATGGCGATAATATATATTTCCCCTATATTTTTGTTCCTTTCTTTGGGTGGTCCTGTCACCCATCCTCTGGTTACATACAGAACTCAACAGAAAGTATGTCTATAGGTGTCCATGGCATCTATCTATATTATCTTAAGAAAATTTGAGTTATATTGGAAAATCCTCTGCTTAGGCTTTACCTCAACTTCCCAGCAGATTAGTTTAGGTCACCTGTCTCCTCTGGTATCACAGTTAAGGTCACTGTCACATTGTTCGCTCTTTTAACAAGAACTTTAAATGGTACTCCAACCTTGTCCCCCATGATATCAATGATCTGCAGTGAACACTTTATTATCATGTTTGTACAAATAAAGAAAAAGAATATAACCTTCTCTTGAATTGTGGGTTCGAAAGAAAAGGAATATTGAAATTTGAAAAACAAATGGCATGAGTTCTAACCAGCTACTTTTTCATTTAGAAATTCAAATAAGATATTACAACTTAATATGATACCTACTTTCATAGAAAAGAAAAGGAATCCTGCAAGTATATCAAATCGTATATATGCCATGATAGCCCATCTCCTTGAATGGAAACTGGGCCCAAAAAACCAATGATACAACTTCCAACCAACAACTAAAACCATCGTGTACCACACATCACTAGTAGTTATCTTAGTTACCTCTTTGATGCTCTCCACTGGTTTGCCACCAAATTCAACAACCACATCCCCAGGACGAAATCCTGCTTGTTCAGCTGGAGATGCTGGTGTAACCTGATTGAGAACCCACATACTGTCAGCAGACCTAGCATTGAGAAGGTATTACAAGGTGTGTTATTTCATAAGCAGAATTAACAGCTTACCATAGGAACAAGCACCCCTTTTCTTACATCTGGAAAAGTACTTGATTTTTCTTTGAGCTGCGCAATGATCATGGGATTCAGGTCAAGCATCTTTAAACCAAGCCATGGCCTTATAACCCTCCTGCATTGCATATTGGACACAAGCATAAGCGGCTGCCAGGCATGCAGGTAAACAAACATGAATATTATAAGTCGCATCAAAAAGGTTGGTATGCAACCAAAATAAATCTTAAATCTACTAAAAAAGGTTGGTATGCACAGTCTTACTACCATAGATAACTTGCTTTCTCCAATTATAAACATAAGATTCCATTGAGACCATTGATATCGCCTTCAGTGTAACACTTTAGCTAGCAATATCTATAAAAACATACTATCATAATGGAAATAGTTATAGATTATGAAAGGATTTTTATAATGGATTTAACATTGTCCATCTTGAGTAGTCAACTTGGACAAAATATTTACTTGGAACAAACCTAGATGTACATATATTTATGATTGAAAGGATGTAACGATTAAGTACTATTATCCTTTTATTAGATAGAATGAAACTTGAAAACACCAATGGGAATTGTATTTTTTCATCGTTTTATTCACACAAGTACTTTATTACATGTTTTGGACTTCCAATCACTAGTTCAATCCAAAAGAACACATTATACCACACTATAGAAAGAAATTCCAAAAGAGAAAGCTAAAAGACGGTGATACCATGACATAATAAATTGCAAACAGTATTATGCTCTGCATAAGAGTAAGGCATACCCATTTTTCCTAAAGTTTTCTACTATTTTAATGACAGAGTCAATTGGTACTGCAAAGCTCAAACCATCAGCATTCCAAACTTTCATCACATTAACTCCAATAATCTCGCCATCAAGGTTCACAAGAGGGCCTCCAGAATTTCCCTGCGCCATACAAATGTGTCAAAAATAGTTTATGCAACGGATATTGAGAAGCGAAAAGAGTATCCAACAACATTGAGAATCATAAACAATGAGTATATGCATTGCAACAAAAAGGCATGTTAAACTGACATTTTAATGTTTATTTGACTAGAATCCACATAATCTTCTGGATTTTCTCAGGACGTGATGAGGAGACAACTGATGAGGCATAGTTACATGGCCTAAACAATCAAGAACTAGTAAACTCATAGCAAATGCGAAATACTTGCACACTAATTTCACATGTTAGCAACACGAAACAAACAGTCTTGCCTGATTAATAGCGCAATCTGTTTGAAGATACTCCCTTCGTAATCCTCCAAGACCCAGATCACTGCTTTTCCGGTCAACACAGCTACAAAAAAAAGGCAAGTAGACAATTTTAGTCAACAAAAAATAAATTGCGTGCATGCAATTTTTCATGGAACTCCTAGTATTAATGATAACTCGTGAGAGTAAATAAACTGAATAAAAATGATAGGTCTTAACCTGACAATACCAGCGGTAACTGTGTTCTGAAGAGAAAGTGGACAGCCCAGAGCAACAACCCAATCACCTGGCTGAAGTTGACATGATGATCCAAGCCTAGCAGCCGGTAAAGGGGTCATAGATTTAATCTTCACAACGGCGATGTCAGACATGCTGTCAGCATTAAGGACAACACCTTCAAATTCACGACCATCTTGTAAAGTCACGCTAACCTGTAACAATATTCAACCTTCTAAGAGAAAGATGAGAAAGGAAACAATTGCATGTAAAAAAATAATAACCTCAAGAAAATCATAATCAATGGTATGAAGCACAGATACTTATCATATTCTGTAGAAAGCGTTGTAATTATCCGCTGCTGTAGCTTGGAGGTTTGGGTCACTAAGTTTAAAACATTAAACCTAGTACTTAGTAGATAAACTATTGTTGGTCAATCTTAGCTTAAAAGAAACATTAAAGGATTAGGGACACTAAGTTAACTCAATAACAAAGTCAAGAGACAATTTTCAAACAAATCAAGACCAGAACTGTCCTAACTAGATACAATATTCAGAAGTATTAGCATGGATTACTGCCAAACTCTTCTCTCCAAGGATAAATGCAAAGTATCAGAACTTACTTATATAGAGTTAAATTAAATCGACCCTTCAGAACTTGTGTCTGAAATTTAGCAAAGAACAAGCTACCAAATTGATACAAATGGTTGTTCAATTAAACAGTCTAAATGCACGCTTCACATTGTACCCATAATCAACGATAAGTGGTCAATGGTATTCAAACATTCAGCATGTAAGGAGTGTGTACAGATAAGATAATGTCAAAGTTAGCAACCTTTCTCCTCACAATTGCTTTTGTGCTTTGAAAATCTGCAACAACATGCGCACATGTCAATATTGTCCCATCTGGATCTATTATAGTTCCAGATCCCATTCTCTGCTCTTGCACCCATCCATGCATGTCTAACGAAACGGTGATTTGAAAAATTCAGCGCACACAACTATAACACAGGTGAGGAATTTGACAATTTTTCATTAGATGAGAATGTTCTCACCATGCATAGAAGAAATGTTTACAACAGCAGGACCAACTGCAGATGCCGCCTTGGCAATTGAATTCCTGCCTAGACACCCTGGGCAACATCTTGAATCACCTGAGCTTCCTTCAGAACCTTGGTTTCGGTGGTTGGTAGGTGAAACCGGTGCAGACGCAAAGGTATTTAGTAGTGGGAACCCTAGAATCACATTTGGACATAGTAAGATTTTCAACACAGAGAGCTCTATGTAACCAAGACGAAGGTAACAAGGCACCAGCAGTTTCACGTAAAGCAAAAATGCACTTCAGTCTCATCAGAGTTACGAATAAGGACATATTGAAGATTGCAACTACAAAAATTCCCAATCATATCTTTGTCAGCATTGACCATCATTAACTGTCAACTGTAACTATGATGCACATACAGTAACTACAAACATTCCCAATCATATCTTTGTCAGTATTGTTTATCATATTTTGAAAAGGATTAGTGCTCGGACTCAAACTAAGACCCTGCAAGCAGGCTGATGATATGACACTTAGAAATTGCCGCCCATCTACATGACCCAACACATGCAACTTTTCATGACATGCCTTTGTACATTACAACGTGTGCTTGTCTCGACATACACTGGTCCATTGACCATCAGTACTTCAGTACGGCTGTAAGGTTCAGAGTCCAGCAACAGGTCCCTTCTACTGAATTGAACTAGCAAGACCGGCCAATGCACATAGTGCCATAGGCAGTATAGTCAATAGTGTACCTGAATCCAGACACTCACCGCACCATCCCATGCAATCAGATGGAGGTCTAGCCGAGAGGCAATCTCAGGCCCAATCGAGTGGCATTCCAAAATCCCTAAACTCAAAACCGCTTGGACGGGCAACGACTCGCGACTCGGCCAAGCGGCCCCACCCAGACTAAAGAAGAAGTGGTGAAGACGGACCTTGGTACGGAGACGGGAGCAGCCACGGGGAGAAGAGGCGGGTGCCGGACCGGAGCCCCTCAGCAGCGGCGGCGGTGGAGGGGAGGGCCTGGCGGAACGGCTGCGGCGGGGAGACCGAGGCGTAGACGGCCGTGTCGGGGTCGCGGCCGCGCGAGAGGGCGGCGGCCGCGGCGAGGAGGAGCGCGGCGCGGCGGCCCGCGCGGAGCATTCTGGAAGGATCGCTGGCTGGCTTCGGCTTTGGCGTGCCGCGCACGAGGAGCAGACCAGCAGAAGCAGAGAAGGAGCAGCGCGGCCGTCGCGAAGCGTCTGCGGAAGCCTGGAGGAGAGAAAGGTAAATGGGCCTCTTTTCTTGCGGGCTGCGGCCGCAGGAGGCCGCGCGTGAAGCCAAGTTGGGCCAGCAAAGCCGCGGGAGTTCAGTCCAACGTCGCATCGCAAATGCTCTACTTACGGCCCACTTTTAACCGCACTCTCCGCGGACGAGAGAATTCTGTGACCGACTGGCCCGAAGCTCACCCTGAACCCTGATGGATCATGGATTCATGATGAACCTAGCCCAGCATGCAAACATCTTCCCTAGGAAAAACATCTTCCCTATGAACTTGAATCCTAGTCCTAGTGTTACTATAATTCGAGATCCCAGAAAGACTACTCAGAAGAAAGGTTGCATAATAATTCATAAGTTTGCCGTGTCAATTAGTGCTTTGATGGTTCAAGTTTCATCCAATTGGATGGAAACGGTGGATATGAAAATTAAGTATGTAGAAGAGGGCAACCTAAAATTGGAGTAGAGTAGCAGAGTATTATTGGAGGCAAGATCCAAGAATTTGGGATGCGGTCGTGCGGCGTTTGCGCGTGCTTGCACACCTGCCGACCTGCGCTTGCTCCGGCGTGCTGTGTAGGAACATCCCATGGTATTGTCGCAAGGCAGCCGCTGCACAAGCTTCTGTCGGCGAGCACCTCGCCAGCCTGCATCGCACGTGCAAGTGTAGAAGAGTTTCAAAATTTCGACGCATGGTTTCTAAAAGATGAGACCAAGTGGAGGCGATGAACCAGGGGCGGAACTAGCAAAATAAATAAATAAATAAATAAATTTGAGTGGTAGCATGCTACTAATGGACCTCTACAACTATTACCTTGGTGACGATCGCTTGTTGTCCACGGCATGCCCGGTCGCAACAGATAACCTGCACGTTGTCGCGCCGCTTTAAGATCTCGTAGCTGGCCACATCGCGCAGTGTGGTGAACATCGTGGTCTTCATGTGGCCAAGTGGAGGCGCTAAAGGGCAAAACCAACACAAATTTTGAGTGGTAGTATGGTACTAAATAGTTTTCACATTTATAACCGTAGAAAAACGACATATTTTCTTTAAACCGATTTGAGTGGGGGGCACGTTCCCTCTTTCTTGTACTAGGTCCACCCCTATTCCAAGCAAAAACCTTCATGACATTACCACGTGTGCTAGCTTGTCTCAACATACATTGGTCCATTGACTATCAGTACGGCTGAAAGGCTCAGAGTCCAGCAACCACTTAGTACGTATTTCATTGTTAAAAGGATGAAATGCAGTTATTCAACTTGGACGAGGAATGGAAAATATGATCACTTTGCGTTGTCCCTTTAATAATATTTTGGTGCGCTCTGCATATAGGTTCTATCACCTAATGCTGCAGCACAGTTTGGAAAGCTTTGGCGCCACTAAAGGTAAAAAAATGGTTTTGTGCCCCAAAATGTCCTATTTTGGGTTGTGTTTAGAAAATTCTAATTAAAATAAATGTTTTAATATTTAGATAAAATTTGCCAAGTTTAGTATGAGCTAGCGCAAATTTAGTTATAGGAAAATTGTGAATTTTTTTAAAGTTTCTAATTTGGATGGCGTTTGGATGATGTGATCTGCTTGTTGCTAGAGTTTGGTGATTTTGTGTGTGCAAAGTTTTCAAATGATTCAATATAGTACTTATTGATTTAGTATAGTTTAAATGATTCAATATAATTTAAATGATTCAATATAGTACTTATTGCTAGAGTTTGATGATTTTGTATGGCAGATTTAGTACTTATTGATTCAATATAGTTTAAATGATTTCAATGATTTAAGAAAAAATATTTAATCTATCCAACACTCATATAAAGAAGCAATAAGAGCCATAAAATGCGATAAGATCGAACATTGATCACATGGTATGCATTACATGGCATCACCTCTTAGCAGCTACTCTAGATGATGTGCGGGACTCACACTACGTGGAGGTAACTTATGGAGGGTACATCAGGGATGATACATCATAACTCATGGATGAAAACTAGCTCAAATCTAACTCATGACGTGGCCATGCAGGGTCCACACTAGTTTGACTCGTACATCGGTGTGTCATACACTGCTGGGTGAAAATGACTGCCAAGAACCGTCAGCTCCTCTTGTGACATGTGAAGGTGCTTCACATAAGCCTGGGCTTCTCTGAACTCCTTGGTAAGTGGCAGGTTGGTGGGGGCTGGACAGTGGTCGTGCCTCAAGAGAGTCTGATCAATTTGGAAAGTTTCCTTGAAGGGGTCCTTGTGTCTGGCCGACAAAGGAAGTCGGTCCCGCAACTCAGCATACTCCTGGCAGTGCCTCTCGTCGGCGTTCTTCCAAGCTGTCTTGAGTCTCTTGTACCTGTCCACCAAGGTCTCATTCTGAATAATCAGGGCAATCAGATGGCCTTGGTTGCACTATGCTTTTGCCTCTGCTTTCTTCAAGGCTTTGATGAGCATTGTCTTCTCACATTGCACGGTTAAGTTGCTCTTGCCATCTTCCAGTCTCTTCTTTTGAAGTTCTCTGATCTCCTTGTCCTTGTCAATCTTCTCTCCTTCCAACTGGAGGACCCTTGCGTCGAGGTAGTAGTTTCGAAGTCCAATGTCCTCCACCTTGTCTCGCAGGTCAGTGACTTCGGCTTTGTGGGCTCTTGCTTGATGGACGAGCTTGTCCTTCAGCTAAGGTATGGTTTCCTTGAGACCTTCTTTCTCCTCAGCCTCCTTCTTGCAGAACTCTTGATACTCCATCACAGTGTTGTGGTCAAGGCGCCTCTTCTTCTCTAAGTGCTCTATGTAGCGGTTCTGCTCGAAGAGGTGAGCGGCGGAGGCGTGGTTGCAAAGGCTTGTCTCAGCTAGGATGACCGGCCTGACCAGGTCATCCTGCTGCTCTGGTGTGAGGAGGGAGTTTAGGGCCTGAGGAAGAAGGCGAAACTCTATGTTGCGAAGGTGCTCATAACAAGTCTTCATCACTTCACGCAGGGCCTTGAGAGACGTAGACTGGATCCCTTCCTCGATGGAGTCCTCGATTGTTATTTCCCTGAGAGCTAGTACTGAAGGTAGAGTCTACTTGCAGGGGTCTCTAGGTGAGTGACCACATAGCCCTTGATTCCTCCTTTGGGTCAGGTGCTCCAGTGCAGATGTACTTGATCTCCTTAACAGGAACTCCGAGCACTCCCAGAGCAAGGCGCAGGGTGTATGGGAAGCCTGGAAACTCCTGTCCCTCGTAGGTGAACTCAGCCTTGGGTAGGCTGCTCAACGGTCCAAACGGGGGTCCAAAGCTTGTCATCTGCATGTTTTAAAGAGAAAAGGTCAGCAAGTCAGTAATAATAGATAAGCCTTGCATAAGAAATGCAGTGTCGGTATATAACCGAAAGAAAAGCTGGTTTGTCCGATTCTAACGTCTATTTCTAGGGTTTCGTCCTAGGGTCAAGTATGGCTCCGATACCAACTAGAACGACCTCGATTTCTATGAAGGGAAATTCACAGAGTCAAAGTGTAACATGACCATTTAAATCACATTATCCGATAACAGTTGAATATTATCATCCATACATCGAACAAAAGAGTGCAATAGAGAGGTTTACAATAAGTTATTACATCGCCACTTGGCGGAATCAGAGTTCATGTAGCATGAAATTAAAAGCATGAAGGTGCAGAAGCTATCATATTCGATCCAACTTGAGCATAGGTACGAAACCCTCAATCGTTGTACTCCCCAGATGAGTACTCACTCCTTGAATCTAAAACCAAATTTTTAGTACGATATGTACTGGCCACTCCCACCCTATGCATTGCTTTATGGGAATTGGATACAAATCATGGATATAAACAAAGAAACCTATAAAGGCTGGGATTTCCTATGCGGCGATCAAGTATATAAGTAATTAATAAGCAAGTTTTATACACATTCCCATACCCACACCATCCATCACCATCCATCTCTGAAACACCATCCCAACTCCTCCAACACCATCTCATACTCAAGTCAACAAGCCAACTCCCTCTCTGCTTGCCTCAGTGGCCCGCAGCCCTCAACCTGGCTCACGGCCGGAAATCACACTCAGGGGGGAGGTAGAACACTCCACTCTCTAGTCCGGTGCCAGCAGAACATAGGAAAGGTCCATAACCGAACAAGTCGGCATATGTATCGATCGATCAACCATACACTCTGCAGAGGTTTCATTAATCCACTAGATAACCAACATCGGTGTTGATCACCACCTAGGCAGATTCCGGGCGCCTACTGCCATAGAACGATGCCATCCTACCTCTCAGCCCTGGAACACCCTTAGAGTGGCTAATACTATGAAGAGTCTATCTCATGATCCCATTCCCACAGAGCATCATGGTCGACTCAAAAGGGTGTGAGACATCATCATGCTCCTACCTCCCTGACACACGCTCGCCTGATAGTAATGGCATTGATCTATCCAGCGGTTTGGCCGTCTCCCCCCATGGGAAGCGAGTGGAAAGCAAGGGATTCCTATGATCTAGTTACCAGCACAGCAGTTTCTAATTGTGACCAAGCCAAGATTTCTTCTCCAGGGTTGATCTTTAGCGTGCTACCATGGCACCTTCGTCTTGGGTTCCATCCCTCAGAGGCTCGCACCCGAAGACCACCATCGTATCATAGTTAGTCCACCACAGACTGCCATTCATGAAAATGTCCTGATACATTCCCCGACAAGACTCGCTCCAAAAGCTTGTCGTAGATCCTGGCTCGATCGACTCAACCCTCACCCTACTCCCTGCTGTAAGTTCCATCCCAAACCCAGATACAACATCATCAGCTCACAAGCCCATCCGATCCATCAACACACGCCTCTAGCCTAGCGCCCTCCAGGCCCTCCCAGGGTTCATCATGGCATCAAAATATAAGCGAGTGAAGTTTATATACATAACATAGCGGAAAGCAAGTGGCTAACATAACAGCTGGTAAGCAAGTGATAGGTTATAACAAGGTAAGACTCATTAAGTAATAATCTACTATGCATTCCTAGCACAGATGATTCATTATATTGCAACAAAAATTAAAGCACTAGCTATACTATATTTGTCATGCGTAATGGGATCTACGAGGTTGGGTGAGATGTGGCACCTTCACTGACGTAGCTGTCGGACTTCTCCTGGTAGTCACTGTCGTCAGACCTGTCCTCGCTCGACCCTATAACCGAGAATTATTGGTCATGGAAGCGACCCCTACAGATTAGCACAAAGAACAAATGCCAAAATAAGATCCAAATGCACTCAAACATAGCAAAAATAGGTAGAGCTCGATTTATAGAAAATTTGGATATGTGGATCATAATTTTCTGAGCTCGTATGAATTAGTTATGATTTTCTGAAGATTTAACTATAATCTGAAAAAGAAAAGGATAGGTTTATTCTGGTGCTGACACGTGGCAGCCTACGATTGGTCCACGTGTCACATGCGGGTCCTAACAGAGACAACACAGTAGCTGATGTGGCGGATGACGTCATGCTGACGTCAGCATTGACTCGGTGAACGAACATCTGACAGGTGGGTCCAGGGTGACTCACTGCTGACGTCAGCAATCAACGGTCAATGGTCAACTGACTGGTGGGCCCTACTGGGCTGTTAACAGGCCGTTACTGGGCCGAATAGGCCGGACATGGGCCAGACATGGCCGGGCTCGGCCCGCCACATGGCGTACTCTGGTGCTGCCACATCATCGTCTGGATCCAAAACGGGCTCAGCTCACGGTCGCTTTTCCACGGTGCACCGAACAAACTAGGGTCCACGGTGCACCGAACACACTAGGGTCCACGGTCAGCGACTCAAGTTCACGTGAACCGCGCCCACAGCGTCATCCTCTGGTCCATGCGGTCCATAAACCTGCCCTTGGTGCACCAACTCCACCTGGTCCCACGAGCAGTGACTCCGGTCCACGTAGTCCAAGTCCATTATCCTCTTTACAAATCCATCCCCTTCCTTTGTTTCTCCAACCCGACGGCAAGGACTCATCGGCGGCGTCAAATCCTCCAAATCCCCGTGCTCCAGTGGTCCTCCGGCTTCATCTTCTTGCCCATCGTCTTCAGGACGTAATGGCAAACACGGAGGTGGCCTTCAAGGCGGGAGCTTGGCTTCCGGCGAGGCTATCCACATCGTACAACGGCTCGATGGCAACGGTGCTTAGCTGCATCCTCATGGCGTCCAAATCCAAGAACAAAAGGGGCACAGGGGTGCCCTTGGGGTCACGCAGCACCCACCTAATGCGCCGGCGGTGACCAAAACCCGCGGCGGAGTCCGCGTGGGCAGCAACTCCCTTGGCGGAGCTCTGACGCGACCATGGTGCGCGGCACGGCACCCAAGGGAGGTTTTAGGGCCCCATCTTCTCCATGTCGCAGTGTAGCACATCTTGGTGAAGCTCGTCGTCGAGGTCTTGTCCTTCGCGGTGGTCGAAGTCGACGGAGAACGTCATGGCGCGACGGCGCTCCAGAACGGCAAGGCGACGGCATGGTTGCACATGGACGGCGTTCGGAGCAGCGATCCCGACAACTAGCATGCGCACGGAGAGCGTCTTGACGAGGCAGTTGCAGATCTTGAGTCGAAGCGTCTTGGGGCTCGGTGATGAGGTAGCAAGGTGGCCTCACCGTGGCGGCGTACAGCGCGACGACAGACATGGCGGCGTTCCGGTCCGGCATCCTCCCGATGTCGTGTCCTTGTGGATTTGGCCGGTCTGTGGGTGCGTGTGCATGTGTTCAAGTAGGCCGAGTGAGGCCTTGGCCTACGCGCTCGGTACGAGCGCCATGGCCGAGAAGCAAAGGGCAAGGGTTGGAACAGGGGATCCCGGTGGTGCTCACCGGTTGTTGACGAGGATGGAGGTGCGGTACAAGTCCAACTCCGGTAGCAGCTCACGGCTCAGCTCTGGCTCTTTGACTCAATGGCTCCGCAGCAGCACGGCTCCAGCACGACGGCGTCCTTCGTCTTCTCCAGCAGCGGCGACTCCTTTCCCGCCCCCTTCTCCTCCTTTCTTCCCCCTTCTCCTCCAATGAGTTGGTTGGTGGCGAGGTGAACTAGGAACCACCAGAGTGGTGGCGGCGGCTAGGGAGCCCTAGGACGCTGTGGCCGTGGTTTTATAGGGGAGCCGCGGTGGTAGGTGACCGGCGGACGGTGATCGGGCGAGGGAGCTTGATCAGGCGGCCAGGGAGGGCTCCAGGTCACCCGGTGGGGCTCAGATGGGGTCCAGGAAGTCAGTGAGAGGGGCTAGTAGGGGCTGGGTGCTGATATGCATTACAGCGGCGTAGACGCACCGCAGCGGCAGTGCATGTGAGCGCGCGCGGGAGGAAAAGATCCTCGCGGTCGCGGGCGTTTTGTGCAGGGCTGGTCGGTCTAGGTGGCGCACTCGCGTGCGTTGATGAGGGGCAGGTCGGGATCGAGCGGCCAGGGCGCTTTGCTTAGGGGTGACGCCGGGGAACAGCGCCTGACACCGGTGACGTCGGGCGCGAACGACCGGTGTGGGGGACCTAGGGAAAGGTATGACAACCGGGTCCCACACGTCAGCGGATCGGGTGGCGATGGCGTGGCACAGGCACCTTTCCTTAATGGGTCACCCAACGTGCGAGAGAAAGAGAGGGAAAAGAGAGCTGGCTGGGCCGGTTGGTTGGCTTGGGCCGAAAAGGCTTTTCCATTTCTTCTTTATTTCTTTTCTCTTTTCTTTTTCTCTTTTTCAAAATAATTTATATATATAGGTAGTTATATATGTTGCAAAATAATTCTTAGTGGACATATATGGTCCTTGCTAGGTTGGGTATTATTCCCATAGATTGGATATTTATTTATTTATTAAATAAATATTGTTGGTATTTATTAAGCAGTACATAAATCCAAATAAAATCCAAATCATAAGTAAATTAAAATGCAACATGGATGCATGATCTAGGGTTTACAGGATAAACTTGTGTAACATGAGAGGGACTTTTCTATATGACACAATATTACTCATAGGTTTTTGAGAAAAATTTTATAGCTCGGATTTTTAGGTTGTTACACTTTAGGTCGTTGATCGTAATACAAGTTAACGCAAAACGTCCAAAATATATATACTACCTATTTGCAGAATTAGTTTACGCTTTAGTACAACGTTAGTGTACCACCGTTAAAGCTGTTGGGTTGTTTGGATCAAGCCTGCCAGGCAGGCCTTCGTCCAGGCAACAATCTCGACCCAGGCGTTCAAAATCCAACGCCTGGGAGAGGTCCGTTCGCCAGGCAAGTTTGCCCAGCTCCAATCCAAACAGGCTGTTAGTGTTTCTCCGGTACTAGCCAAGGGAAACTCGCCGAAGGGTTAACCCGTCTGTATACTTTATAACCCTTTTTCCTTAACAAAGCACGTGCTAAGCATGTTTTCGAAAAAAATGATCTACCTTTCATCCAAAATGAATGGAAATGGCGGACTCGCAAAAGGCTTCAGTGGGCAGACGACGACGGCCAGTAGATGCGAGCAAGCAATGGTGATGGCGGCGGCAGAAAGCATGGCAAGGCGGGTCAATACACAGCCTATTGATAGGATGGGCCCTTTGGGCTCTGCTCACCAAGGCCATGCCCTTTGGTTGACTTTTGATGAGCGTGAGCTCTCTATATCATTCCAAAAATTCCTAAAAATAGTGAGTGAGCAACAATCAGAATAGTTTGTAAACTGTAATTGCTCATCTGAAATGAAAGCAACAGGTAAAATTTTATATCAGTCGTTGCCCACTGAAGCAAGATACAGATAGATCAAAGGATCAGATTAGGATTGCCAGGTCATTTATCTTATCTTACGTGGAAAGCAATAGCTAACATTCAGCTGATTTGTACATTTTCACCCAGCTTGATTGACTGATGCATGATTCCTTTGTACTAGTATTTGTTTAATCTGGAGATAATGTGATTCCATGATATGATGAGCTAACTAACGACGACCCATCCCTTTGGATTTTCTAGAGGGCGGTCGATTGATTGTTACAGTAATTAAATTAACTATCTATCTATCCGTGGTGGGGGGCTATGTAATGCATATGCGTGATGTCTCCCCTATATCAGTGGTGGGGAGCTAGCGAGTCTCCGCCCTCGCTCTTGTTGCTTGCTGCCCACAACCCCCTATATGCCACTTCCGTTGTAAGATGTAGCGTAGTTACGCCGCTGCTCGGGCTGGCCACGCGCAACATTTCCTTTAGGCTTTGTTTCGTTGGGCCCTCCCCTGCTGCGTTATCACCCTATTCATGGGGATGCACCCGGCATGGATATAGAATCCCACCCAGTAGAAAATATGCATTCAATTAAGCCCCACATGGTTTCCATGCTAGTCCTAGTCCGCCTCAGTCTGTTCACTTCACCTCGGCCCAAGAACCGTTCCCTAAATCCAACCTCATGGAGCCAAACCCCGGTCATGGAGTCGCACAACGCAACTGGATTGAAGATGAGACCCGAGTAGTGGCATGCTAATATAATGGACCTCTACAATGATAGAAATATCACATACTTCCTTTAGACCAAGAATTTAGTGGGGGCACGTGCCCCCTCCTTGTGTACTAGGTCCATCCCTGTTTATGTGTCTTTTGAGAACATACCATCTTCGTTGTGCTTACTGTTGTATTATATACGTATTAGACCTATTGAAAACATAACCAAGAGCCGATAACTAAGGAAGGCAGCCCTGGTGTAACCGAAGATGAAGTCTACCGTGCCGCAGATGTCCGTCTCAAGATACATGTGGTCTTCAGTGTCAGCATCTAGGAAATCCTAATACTACTCGATCGAGCATCGGTAGACTAGGGAGAATTTCGACCTTGACATGAGCTCCACCACCTACAAACCCACTGGGCTTGCTGTTCGACCTTGACATGAGCGCCACAACCTATGGACCCTCTGTTGTTGCTGTGTTCTAAATTGTGACATCATGGGCTATGAAGTCATTTATACTCGTAACTAACACAAATTTTGAGTGGTGGCATTCTACTAATTGACCTTTAGAGCTATAGTAAAAGACATTTTCTTTAGAAACAAAGAATTGGACTGGTGGCACGTGCACCCTAAGCATGAATGCTCTTTGCAAGCCATGCTGTCTCATCGACCATGTGCTCAGAGGTGGTGGTGATGGGATGATCGGTGTGGGCTGGTTGCTGAGCTGTTGGAGCAACACGTACCTATAAACATCAAGCCATGCTGCTGGAATGTTTGCTGTGTTTTTTGGATATCGAGTAATTCAGGAGAATCCGAGCCCAAACTCAAAATATCATGTACCCAAAATTATGGGTAATGAATTTTCGAGGCTGATATCAGGTAACATTTTTCATTACCCAAATTTCCCAAAACCCGAACTAAATTAATCAGGTAACCCGAACGCCTAGACTGTTCGACGCTCGATGAGCAGACTACGACAACCGGGTAGATACGAGCGAGGCGTGGCAATGGCGGTGGGGAGCCCAGGAGCATGCCAATGTGGGCCAAACAGCAGACTATGAACAGACGAGGCTAATGCGGCCTATTGGTAGGACCGGGCCTCTAGGCTCTCCTCACCTGGGCCACGCCCTTGGTTGCCTTTCGATGAGTGAGCTCTCTGTATCTTTCCCAAAAAAAGATGAGTGAGCTATATTCTGAATCGTATGTAAAATGCAATTGCTCATCTGGAATGAAAGCAACAGGTAAAACTTAACTTTATGTCACTGTTGCCCCCCAATGACGAAGCTAGATACAGAAAGATCAAAGGATCGTATCTGGATTGCCAGGTCATTTATCTTATCTTACGTGAAAGACAATAACTAGCATTCAGCTGATTTGTACATTTTCACCCCATGATCGTACGATTCTTGGTACTAGTATTTGTTTAATCTGGAGATAATGTGATTCCGTGATATGATGAGCTAACTAACGACGACCAATCCGTTTGGATTTTTCTAGTGTGGCCGCTTGATTGGAGATAACGTGATTCCGTGATATGATGAGCTAACTAACGACGACCAATCCGTTTGGATTTTTCTAGTGTGGCCGCTTGATTGATTGTTAATTGAATTAACACTATATATCTATCTTTCAGTGATGGGGCTATGCAAATATGCATGATGTTGGCACTATATCCAACTTAGATTTATTATAGGTGTGGACTGTGTCCTCTGGTCTCCGGCCGGGCGTAACAATAAGCAGAAATGGTTCTAGAAGCATTATCAGGAACGAGACGTGTACATGCTTTTATTTGGTCACTAGTATAATACTGTAGCTTTCTTTACATCCATGTCAATGTTTTTTTCCTGTTGCTTTACATCTCAATCTCGCATCTAGAATAACTTTCTGCCTTTTTTTTTTCTCCAGTGGCGCATGCATTCGTAGTTTCTCTGGTTCGATTTGGCAGCTGTGGGGCCCTTGTGTCCTGACAATTCCATCGTGGATGTACCAGTCAGCACTTCGCTGTCGAAATGCTGCTGCCTTCTAGAAGCAAAACTAATAAGCTAGGTATCGGGAGCGATCCTGTGGCTCGATTGGCTAGCCGCGTTGGCTTTAGGCCATGGCTGGGCCGACCAGAGTTCGACTCCCTCCGAGGACCGAATTTCGATACCCACCCTATAAATCTTCGTTGGACTATCCAAGCGTGTCTGTCTCTCACGCGTGAAGCCGTGCCCATTACCTATAGAATCAGAGGATTTCGATGATCTAAGAAGGACACGGTTTCAGCTAGGCATCAAAAAAAAAAAAAATAAGCTAGGCATTAAGGCATGGATGGACCCTTCCTAGCTAGTAGGTACCAACTAGGACGTGCACTGATGACCAGTCAGAAGCGAGGCTCGACTAGGAGTATGGAAAATGGGGCAGCACAAGAATGATGAAAAGCCTAGCTATGGGACATGTCAATGTTGTTATTAGTGTTGGGCTAAAGAGAAACAGATTACTAAAACACACTTTGGCAGCAGGGTCGTCCGGCCCTGGGCTGGATTATGGATGTTGCCGGCCTGCAAGCTAGCTGCATTCTCTTCCTCTGCGTATACACAGCGCCGGTCCTATATATTTTTGAACCTGAAACTGAACCTAGAATTTTGGACCTTTTATTATGACCATAATAATACTGCTAGTACTATTTTTTCTAGGTTTAGTTCTGCCTATTGGTAGTATATACACACATGTACATGACGTGCTGATGTGCATAACACAGTACTGTCCATGTGCATGGCTGTTTCTATTATGAACAGTAAAATAAGTCACTGCCATAGAAGACAGGCGTAATGTTATTAGGTAGATATTACTAATAACCAGTTAACCGAATGCAAAAACAATATCTATATGATTGTATATATATTAAGTTACCTTAAAAAATTTCTTCTAACATTCCTGAATGCAAAGTCATCGATGATGGTTTCAATATCAATGTTATCCAACAATAACTTGTCAAGCATAGTGTTACCAATCCATCCAATCTCTCTTGTAACATGGTACAATTAGAACTTAGAGAAATAATTAGTCACTTATTAACTATAATTTAATAAGGTAGGGATCATGTGAAAATAATTAGTAATTAAAATTCAGATTCATACCTTGCCTGCTGGAACTCGAATGCCGAGGATAGAGATTAGAGAATTAGGGCCCTTGCTGCCGGCTGCCGCCTGGCGCCTGCGGTAGTGGGGGATGCCTACGGATGTTCTCGCTTGGCTTCTTCGCTCGATCGCTTCTCTGCTCTTCTGGAAAAAGCACGCCGCCAGGCCCCTCACGGCGACACGGCCTCACGCGCCGACGCCGCACACGCAGGAATGAAAGAAGCCGCGACTTGCGTTGATTACGGCCACGAGAAACGGGGAGTCGGTGTGGCCTATCGTTCCTGTAGTACTTACTTACTACTAATGTACTGCTACCTGGGGGCCCATCCGAATTTTGGACCTGGGACGCTCGTCCCTCTCGCCCCCCCCCTAAGGGCCGGGCCTGCGTATACAGACTTTTGTTTTGGAGCGGTGGTTTAGCAAGGCACTGATCAGAGTCGATGAAGATAATCCATACAGAGAGAAGACATGGGTTCTGTGGAAACAAAACAAAATTAAAGGCACATAGACAGTGGACTTTTGCAGATAGGTTGAGGTGAGATCGAGAATATAACGGTACAAAGTGACCGGGCCTATGTACGTACCCTGTGCTCCTTGATCAGAATTTCAATAAAATAAATCTTTTTCTGAGCCAATTCCATAGTATATAAAAGAAGAAAAAAGAAAATCTTCGTATGAAAAAGCAGGGAGTGATGTGAAATGCTTCTAGAAGTAAACCTCGATGCAGATGCGGCCTTGACCCTTTTTTTTTTTTTGAGAACAGCCTCTGACCCTTCTTTTTGTTTCTTAGAGACGATATGGGCATAGCTAGCCATTGATGGGATGCATGGACATTACATTTTTGTTCTCTTTGCACGATATCACGATATGGGAGACGATCGATGTATATTTACAACACGTTGACGTAGATATATTGATAAATCGCTGAACAGAGATATCTACTCGATGGATGGCGGAATGGAGGCTCTGAGTACAGTCATCGCAGCGGCCGTCCGAATCTGCTGGGGACACAGCGGCTGCCGACCGGTATATTACATTATTGTCTAACTCTGAGAGGCATTATATTCACACAATATGGCACATGCCACGCCTTCAGATGGAAACGGAATCTTTGCCTCTACTGCCGTACGTCGACCTAGCTAGGTCCATCCAGCCAACATATGGAGGATGTTGGAGTACTATATAGTGCAGCCGCTCCGATCCGGCACCGTAATGCAGAGACTTTCCGGATGCTATTACGTTTACGTTTGATGTTCTGTGCGAGAAGGGTGTTGTTTGTGCAGGTCAGGAAATGTAAAAAGTATACTCTACCATTAATCACATCCTGATCAGTATGACTGCACTATGGATTAGATTAAGCAACCCTGGCGTATAACAATGATGATTCTTCTGTGGCCGGAGAGCAACCTGTGCTTTGAAGCAATTTGTTGTTCCGTCCGTTGGTCCCTTGTTAGCTCATGGGATGGCTACATTTAGCTTTTCAATCAATTTCTGTAATCTATTTGTGCACTCGGCATGTATTTGTTTGTAGCGACACGGGGCGATGTGGATGGTTTCATGGAGAGCGGCACAGACAGAATGAAGGATTAGATCGATCTAGCGAGCGCGCGGCCGGATGACTCTTATAAGTTCTAGATGATGAGTGACCTAACTTACCTTTTGGATCATCTGTAACTGCTAGATCGTCTGAAATGAAAGCAGTAGATCGATAGAACTTTATATCAGTTTTGCATAGAGTATACTGTAGAGTTTTGCCAGATTTCAGCTGCCCCAGTTGAAGCTCGATATGGATACATCGAAAGATCAGGATTGCCAGGTCATTTGTCTTGTCGTGAAAAAGTTAGTGATGTGGTAAGTGATGCACTCGATTCCAGCTTGGTGTCTGTTTAATCTGGAGATAGCATGGTTACGTTCCATGATATAAGCTAACTAACGACCGATCTCATCTACACTAGATTAATTGATTGTTCACTTAAGTTTATCCGTGGTGGGGGGCCTACGATGTTTGCACTATATCCACACCACTGTACGTGTTGTTTATTATTCCAACAAAATATACTGATGAAATGGTTCAGCAAGCAAAACCAGGGTCCTCCGGTGAGCCATATCATCAAGATATATAATAGCAATTAGCACAAACCCTGTGCGGGATCAAGGTACATATATAGATCAGCTGCAGCAAAATCTGCCAGGAACAATCTAGTGTTATTTACATGCGTCATCGCTCCTCACTTTTGAGTGTTTATTTACGACTACTATATTTCCATATATCATCAGGAATTCCAAAGTCACGACACCTTTCCGGCCGGTGCCGATGTTGGCAGCATACCTGACGTTGCCAGCTGCCTGTGACACCGACGCCGCATGATTCTACATTCGGTCGTGCATGCGAGTGCTCCAACTCCATTCGTTGTCCAAATGCTGCTGCTGCCTTCTAGAAGCAAAACTAGCTACTAGGAGTACTAGGCATCAAGGCATGGATGGACCTGTGAAATGCTTCTAGAAGGAAACCTCGATGTGGATGCTGGCTTTCCTCGTTTTTTTATTTTTTGAGACGTTAACCCTGCAGCTAGCAGTAGTCAATCTTCTCTTACATGTATGTATGCCTTGCCCAAGCAGGTCTCAACAATCGGCATAGAACAATATTCTACTCAGCCTTCTTGGCGAGGTCAACTGTGCTTCGACGGTCGATAACCAGAGGAGACGTGGTGCTACGTTTGCAGGGTTCAGAGCCGAGTTGTTTGGAAGCCGGATCGAATTGTGTCATGAATCCACCAAATCGAGAGTTGTCAGAACCTTTTGAAAGATCGGGAACCCTAGTTCAAATTAAGTGGTATCAGAGCCTCCACCTTAATGTGAACTCGATGGCTCTTTTGCACCCCTCCTCCCTCTGCCGTGCCACCCCACCTCCCTCCACCCTCCCGCCGGCGACCCTCCCGCACTCCGATGGCTCCCGCATCTGATTCAAGTGACACATGGCGGGCCTGTCGGATCTGCTTCGACCCTCCCGCACTCCGATCCGCGGGTTGAGTTCTCCTCCCTTGTCTCCTCTCGCTTTGGATGTTCGGTGAGTCCGGGCAACCCTCTGTCTCCGCCGATCTTTCATCTGGTTGTAAGCTTCGATCGTTCTACTGTCCGCCTAAATGAGGATTTAGTTGGCCTCATTTTGCAATTTTGCCTTGGCGGCAATGCAAATGCTTTTAATGTTGCTCATCTATCAGGCTGGATGTTTAGATTCTCTATGTCTTGCAATAATGTTGGTTTCATGATTTATAGATCAAAAAGTTATTCTTGCAAAACCTTCGCTGCTTTCTTTCATCTTGGGGGTGGAGGAGGCCCAAACTAGCATAGGGATTATGCCATCTGGTGCCAGGAGCAGGAAGCCGAATGGAGCTTGGTAATCAAGAAAAAATCTAAAAGTTATGCTGATACTGTACGCAAAAGTTCAGATCTTAGCAATCGAACAGCTCCTGAACATGTTTTCAAATGCCTTTTTTTCCTGATAATTACTATGAAAGCTTCTTCTCCCCTGTGGGGAATGATACAGGAGCTATTCGTCCGAATTCAAGACCTAGATCTAGTGCCAAATCTGTAGTTTCCCCATCAGTCTCTAAGTGCATTTTTTGTTGGGTCAAGACAGGCAAGCTCTTGAATCAGGCACCTTCAATGGAAGTTATTGAGGTGGAAAATCAGGAAGGCAATTCAAATTTGAAACCGCAGTGCTCCATTGCCCAGCCCCCGAAGGATGGCCCAGTCCAGCCCACCAAGGGAAAAGAGTGTTTCAACTGCCTGGGCCTGGGACATTTTTGGAAAGGCTGCAATCAGCCCATTTGGTGCAAGAATTGCCATAATTACGGCCATACCTTCCCATTCTGCTTCAACAGGATCCATGGGAAATGCTGTTATCGGGAGGTTTCCTATTCCGAATACCACTCGCCGGGGAAGGAAACTATAAATGCTGGTGCCCTTCCCTCCCCTGTGCCATCTACCTCTCCCAAATCGCCCACCTCGTATTCCCCGTCAGAGCTCCCCAATCCACCTACAATGGCAAACTAGGCCTACGACCCAATCCCACACCTCCCGGCCGGCTTCACCATGGCACCGATGGCCAACCCGCTGCTCCGCCATGAGGTCTACATCACCGGCTGCTACTCTCTGTTCAATGAAGACCTGGCGGTGGTGAAGCTGGATCCACTGGTGGACAAGGAGAACTTCAGTGAAGTCAAGAGGGTGCTTCAGCCTTTCTTCCATGACACCCATCAGGTTTGCACTGGCAGCATCTCCCCCTGCGCCCTGGGTGACGCCTACGTTAGGTTTCTGAGTCCATTGGATAGAGAGCGTTTCTTGGGTCTTGTGTTTCATCATGAACAGTACCGCATCAGTGTGTTAAAGCATGACGAGTCTGACAATGCAAGATACTTTGATCTAGATAGAGAGGCCTGGGTTATGCTTGTTGGCTTCTCTGAATATTTGAAGAATAGTGCTAGCATTGCTAAGGCTATTTTAGGTTTTGGTATTATGGTGTAGTGGCTCGAACTTGAGAATTTAGCTAAGGTTGTGGTCAAAGTTTACCTGCATGATTCTAGTAAGATCCTCGGTTCTGTTAAGGTCAATGTTGGGCTTCCTCAGAAGGGTAGATCATGGACTATGCCTTGTTATGTGCTTAAATATGGCCCTATCTCTGAGGTGCGTGATGAGGAAGGATTCATCACCATTGGTCCCCTGCACCCAATGCCACCACCAGCTCAACATCAGATCAATGCAACCCCTCGCTATGGTTCTCCTGTGCCTGCTGCCTCCAATGAAGGTGTTGGTATGAACCTAAACACTAGCAACCCTAGACGCTAGCAGCAACAGATGGCTCCTGTTGATGATACCCCAGCCCTGATCAACATGACCACACTAAACATGGAGCCCCTGACAGAGACTGGTAATTTGTCCTGCATCCCTACCCTGTCCATTTAGTTGTAATTCTATTTTAGCTTTTGAATGTGCAATCCCTTACCCAAATGTTGATTCAGTTGCTGATAGGGTCATACTAGCCCCACAAGTTCGAAAGGTTCTGAAGAAAGCTATTGCAACTACACCGAAGCTGAAGTCTGTGATAGTTGGTCCCTCTGCTCCTGCTGATCCTGTGATCCTAGTGTTACCATCTCTGCTCCTAAAAGAGGTAGCCAACTCCATCTCCATCTCCATCAGTCCATCTCCTATTTTTTAAGGAATTTAACCTGTCTTGTGGAATTTGATGATTTCATCATTCCACCATACTTTACCGATAAAGCTCCGCTTGTGCACCTGGCTTTTATCCTGTATCCATAGTATGGTGATAGTGCACTGGAGAAGATTGCTCTCACCTATGTTGATGAGGAAGAGGAAGAGCTTATTCCTGAAGCAAACATGGATGAACCAAAGGAGTTTGAGATGGAGTTTGAGCAAGACGAGGAGGACACAGAGATGGTGATAGAGTACAAGACTGACTCTGACCTTGAGATGTTTGATGACCCACCAGAGATGTTCAAGTCTGCAAAGAAGAAGAGAACTGTCAGGCTCAAGGAGCAGGTGGATGATGAGTTTCTTAGGCGTAGCAAGAGAGTCTCTGAAAGGCGTGCCGGCTTCAAGTCTAATAGCAGTGCCATGAAGTACAAGAAAGCTGAGGTGGCCAAGGAAGCTATCCCAAAGAAGACCAAAGGTGGTGCCAAGAAGGGCAAGAATATGAAGACCCCCAAAAGGGGCGAGAAGCCTACAGATGAAGTGATGGAGGCTATTCCCCTGGCCATGATCCCACCAACTGGCACTGAAGTTGCTCCTTACCTGACCAAGGAGGTGCCGACTGGAATTGGTGAAGGCTTCCTTCAGATGCAGCCTACTGCTGTATCTGCTATTCTGCTGGCTGTTGATGATCTTGATGAATAAGTCCAAGCAAGATGAATCGGAGGCACCTCGCTAGTGGTTGGTGTCTAGTATGTCTTTTGGTGATAAGTGTAGCTTCTTTGCCTAGTCTGCGAACTGGCTTAATAAAATATTGTCCTATCAAATCTGGTGTAATAGCACAATTAGTAGCTTTTGTTGCAAGTTTGCTTATTGAACATGTTGGCCCAGTACTTAAGTGTTCCTACCTTGTTTAATGCAAGTTTTAGATGCTTTATCTATCCTTGTTCCAACCTCTTGACTCAGAGTGATCCTGTCTATCATTTCTGTCAGTTTTTTCCCTACAATGGTTTCTTCCTTGGAGATGTAAACCTTCTTTCATGCCTTAGTTTTGCATGGATAATAACAACAGATCTACTAAATTCTGTTCTGGAACATAAGAGGTATGAATTCCCAAGCCAAATAGGATGCTATAAGAGAAAAAATAACAGAAAGTGCATGTCAAATACTTTGTCTGCAGGAAACCAAAAGGGATAACTTTGACATCTACTACATCAGAAAGTTTTGCCCCAGGAATATGGACCAATTTGCTTTTTTCCTCAATAGGAGCCTCAAGTGGCCTCCAAACAATTTGGAACAACAACCTATTTAATGGCTCATTGATACAATGCAACTCTTACTCTATCAATGTCAAATTCCAGAGTAGGTTTGATAACAAAGAGTTCTATGTATCTAATATCTATGGACCTGCAAGATGGCCCCTAAAGCAAGCCTTTGTGACCTGGCTCATGAATTTTGATACTTCCTCCTTTGATGAGTGGGTTCTGGGTGGAGAGTTTAACCTGATCAGATGCCCTAAAAATAGAAACAAACCAGGAGGTGATATAGATGAAATGAATATGTTCAATGAGCTAATTTCTGACCTGGATCTTGTAGAGGTTCCCTTCAGTGGGAGAAATTTTACCTGGAGCAATATGCAAGAGGACCCTCTTCTAGTAAAGCTTGACTGGATCTTCACCACCACCAGTTGGACTCTCACCTACCCTGGGACCTTTACTTAACCCCTTGCCAGACCCATCTCTGACCACATACCTTATGTGCTGCACATTCAGAGCAACATCCGAAGGTCTAAAATATTCAAATTTGAAAACTACTGGGTAGATCACCCAAAGTTTATAGATGTTGTTAAGCTGCACTAGAAAAATGCACCCTTCTATGCCAATTCAGCTAAAAATCTATCATGCAAATTCAAACAGATCAGATATGGGCTCAGGCAATGGGGGAAGAAACTGTCAAACTTGAGCAGACTAATCTACAACTGCAATTGGGTCCTACTCCTCCTGGATGGATTGGAGGACCAGAGAACACTCTCAAGAATGGAAGCAGCATTTAGAAGATTGGTCAAGCAACACCTAAATGATTTATTGGAATCCAAAAAGAAATATTGGAAACAGAGAAACACTGTTAGGTGGGTGATGTTTGGGGATGAAAATTCACACTTCTTCCACACCATGGCCATAATAGCACATAAGAAAAACTTCATTGTATCCCTGTCTAACTCACAGGGTAACTATTTCAGTGACCATGACCAAAAGGCTAACCCACTTTGTACTGCTTTTAAAGAGAGGATGGGGTGAGTGAGTACTCTAGTATGAGCTACAATCTGAATGAGATTCTGATCCCTCACAATCTTGATCACTTAGTTGAGGACTTTAGTGAATCAGAAATTGAACAGGTGATCAGGAAGCTGCCTAACAACCATTCTCCTGGGCCAGATGGTTTCAATGGGATGTTTATCAAGAAATGTTGGCCCATTATCAAGAATGACTTCATCAGATTGTTCAATGACTTTAGTAGGGACAACACTGACCTGACAAGTATCAATTCATCTCTGATTTCCCTCATCCCCAAAAAGGACAGTCCTGAGTTTGTTAATGATTATAGGCCCATATCTTTACTCAATTACTCTTTAAAGTGCATCACCAAAATCCTGTCTTCCAGATTACAGGAGGTTATCCAGCAGCTTGTTCACACTAATCAATATGGCTTCATAAAGGACAGGACCATACAAGATTTCTTAGCTTGGTCTTTTTAGTTCCTTCACCTATGTCATCAATCAAAGAAAGAGACAATAATTCTAAAACTCGACATTGAAAAGGCCTTTGAGAAAATAGAGCACCCTTCTATCATTGAAATCCTTAAGCATAAAGGTTTTCCAGAAAAGTGGATTAAGTGAATTGAAAACCTATTGAGCACTGGTTCCTCCTTAGTTCTACTCAATGGCAATCTAGGAAAAGTGTTTCAGTGCAGAAGGGGTGTCAGACAGGGTGATCCCCTCTCACCTCTGATCTTTGTCCTAGCTGCTGATCTTTTACAGAGCATAGCTAACAAAGCATGGTAGAATGGCACTCTAAAACATCCAATAAGTGAAATTTTGGTGGTGATTATCCTATTGTCCAATATGCTGATGATACTCTATTGATTCTTCCTGGAGATGCAAGAGTCCTCTTCAACTTAAAATGCATCTTGAGACTCTTTTCTGATTCTACTAGCCTACATGTGAACTTTGACAAGTCTTTCCTGGTCTTTATTAACATGAGCAGTGAGAGAGCCACTCATTTGGCCAACACTTTTGGATGTCAAGTTGGTTCAATATCCTTCACCTATCTAGGATTACCTTTGGGCACCACCAAGCCAAACATACAAGACTTTATCCCCCTGCTGAACAAGATAGAAAGAAGACTAGGTGGCATCAGCCGGCTATTGTCATACCAGGGAAGGCTCGTCCTAGTCAATTCTGTCTTTTCTGCCTTACCAACTTTTTGTATGTGCTCCCTCAAACTCCCACCCAAAGTGGCCCACCAGATTGATATTTATAGAAAACATTGCCTCTGGAGCAAAGGGGACATTAACAGGAGAGGTACATGTCTGGTTGCTTGGGAAACTGCCTGCAAACCCAGGAATGAGGGTGGCCTTGCAATAATTAACATTGAATGTCAGAATGATGCCCTCCTTCTCAAATACCTAGACCAGTTCTACAACTAGGCACAAATCCCATGGGTACAACTCACTTGGTCTAAACTTTATAGAAATAACCAGACTCCACCATATGACAGAAGCCCTGTTGGTTCCTTTTGGTGGAAAGAAATCATCAAGCTATCAGACAAATACTTGAAAATAGCAAAATGTAGTCCTAATAGAGGCAATTCAGTGTCCTTCTGGAATGACATATGGGTAGATGATAGACTGAAAGAAAAATACCCTCAATTATTTTTCTTTGCAAGAAAACCCAAATGTTCAGTAAGATTCTTCCTCAATTCTCAGATGGACAGACTTTTCAGCCCCCTTCCACTGCCTATTCTAGCTGCTACTCAGCTTCAAGAGATTCAGGAAACCATTCAGAGCAGGAACTAGATTGAGCAGCAACATGATACTTGGAGTTACAGTTGGGGCTCCACCAAGTAGAGCAGCAAGAAAGGTTACAACATTCTGTTTGAGCACACCCAAGCATCCCCTCTGTTTAAATGGATCTTGGCTTCAAGCAATTTAGGCAATCAAAAGTCTTTTTCTAGCTCCTCTTGAGAGATAGGCTAAATACCAGAAACATTCTAAGAAGGAAAAATAGAAGTCTACCTGAGTACTGCTATGTTCTTTGTGACTTGGATTGTGAACAAACTTCCTTCCATCTCTTCTTCGAGTGCTCCTTCTCCAGGGACTGTTGGGACAGCATTTCCATATCCTGGGATCTCAACTTAGACCCCCTTGACATGATACTTCAGAGCAGGGCTGACTTTGGGAGCATCATCTTCTCAGAGAAATATTAATAACTGCCTGTTGGGCTATCTGGAACTTCAGAAACAAAATCGTCTTTGATAATAGGCAGAGAAATTTCAGTGTCTGGAAGAATTTCTTCTTGGAGGAGCTAAGGCTGGTTTGCATCAAGTCCAAGCCTTCCAAGAGTCACCTACTCAGCGTTTGGAGAGAGTCTCATATGAAGTTCTCTTTTTTCTGTTTGGGCACGAATGCCTTGTATGTTTTGCCTTCTTTTCAGTTCTTAGCTTCAGTTCTTTTTTTGTCTTAGTCTGTGTTTTGGTCATTGTACATAAAAATTCTTTCATTTAATAGAAAATACAAAAAAAAAGTAGGTCGAGATTGCTCGACCGATTCGGTCAAAAAAATTCTTTCATGTAGGCTAGCTTGCTCCCCAGTCCCAGGCCAACCCATACGACCTGACGATGAATCTGGTGAGTCGATCAAAGAGCAAAAATGGGTGGCACCTTCAAACGTCTAATCCCCCTCCCGACATGTACTATCTTGCTTATATTATAATGAACGAAGGAGTTTATTTCGTTACAAAAATCGACTTGGATTGTTTATCACTGGTTGTACAGCCTCCTTGTTGGCCTCCGCATGGATCTCATACTACCATGTCCTTGTTGTTTGTGTAATATTCTCTATACCTAAAACATTTAGAATGATTCCGTCCACTTGGCTACGCGAAGTCGTGCGCTCCCATAGGCCGTCCAGCAGTACGCACGCTTACTCACTGCAAGACCGGCCCGACGGCTCCCAATCTCCTCCTCCAATCACGTCATCCAATCAAGAGCATAACCCGTGTGAGCCAATCTTCGTGCAGGAGCAATTTAGGAAATTACCTTGCATGCAAAAGAACCGAACATGATTACCTTGCATGCGTTTGTTGCCGGCTTTCTGCAGATCACGTCCGCAGGCCACGAATAAGGGCAGAGTCAAGGCCTCGGTCTTCCGTGAGGTGCCGCCGGCGTGCCCATTCGCCTTCTCGCACGGGCGATCGGAACTCGGACGACTCCGCGAGCAACGGCCAGCAGGAGTGCTGCAGTGGCGAGCACAGCCACCGGCGGCGTCTGCGACTTGTGACTTTGTGAGCCCACCTGCCACCAGTGGCATTCTCAGGCCCCGCAAACACCGTGAAGATCGTCAAGGTGGCCGCTGAGCGGGGACGGGTGGCGATGTTGGTGCTAATAAGCAAGCATCGGCCTCGGCGACTCTGCCACCATGGACATGCGGCCCAGCCATGAAGGTAATAAGTCAGATTCCATGGTTTTATATGCTGATGAAGAATATGTGTATATTCAAGGTACAAGTAATTTTTTTAGATTGCTGCACATGACATATTCAGTGCATACGCATTACACTACCGGATCCACCGGCTTTACCGACTGCCAGAAGCAGTTGGCAAAGGCCGGAATGCAGTCGGCAAAGCCTTTGTCGACTGCTTTCCACGTGGCAGTCGGCAAAGGTAAGTTGTCGACTGCCACGTGACTGCATTCGATAAAAACTTTGCCGACTACCAAACCCAAAGTCGGCAAAGGAAGCGGCCGAGTGTTGACATGGCAGTCTGGCGGCTTCTTTGCCGACTGCTGACATGGCAGCCGGTAAAGATTTTTTTATTTCTTTTAAAAAGTCTTTGCCGACTGCCTGAGCTGGCAGTCGGCAAAGAGGTTATATATATTTTCAAAAATAGCCTTTGCCGACTGTCAGCGCCGGCAGTCGGCAAAACTGGTGCGTGTGCAGCTTGGTATCCAGCTTCGTCGACTGTCGTGGCGGTCGGCAAAGCTGGAAAACTTTTTTTTTTCTGTTTTTTCATATATATCACAGCAGGCAAATCACACACATATATATAACACAAATCCACATATAAAGCACAAGTCCACATATATATACACGTCTAACAAATTTATCATGTCCAAATTCATCCACATCCAAGTTCAACATACATAACAAGTTCATCATGTCCAACATCTATCACAAAGTCCATCACAAAGCCCATCACAAGCTAAACGAGAAGTACCTATGATGACCCGGCTTCCCAATGGCCACGAGAGTGTGGAGAGCCCCCACCTTGCCACCCCGGCCACCCCTGCAGCGCCGAGGAGTACGTCCAGGCCCCGAGCTGCTGCTAGGCTTAGGAGCGCCACCTGCCCACCCATCTTGCTGAGGCTGAGGAGTTGCGCCACCTGACCACGGAGACCACCCGTGCTGCAGAGGCGGAGGAGGAGCGTTAAACGGCCACTCATGGCTTAGAGAAGGGCCAACTGGAGGACTCGGGTTTGAACCCGCCGACTGTGTCTGCACAAAAGAGAAGCGATCTCATTAGTTCCTGCAGGATGGTCGCACAAGCCAAAAAAATATACAAACATATATACTCACCGGAGTCCCTAAAGGGCCAAGAAGAGGGGGTGGAGCGAACATCGAGGCAGGCAACTCAGGCAGGCAACTCCAGGGATTTGAATTCTCTGAAAGTAGCTGGCAATGTCCTGCATCTGACATTGCGAGTGCTACTGGAAAGCCTCCATCTGGCGTGCCATCTCCCGTCGATGGGCCTCTTGTTGGGCCGTCAGCTGGGTCGCCATCTCCTGCCGATGGGCCTCCTTCGCGGCCTCCTGCGTGGCCCACAACTCGGCCAGCTCGGACTGTAATATTACACCCGCGATGTTTAAACAATGAAAAAGAGTTGGTACATATGTAAAACCAATGAACGACGAATGAAACTATATTTACCTAAACCACCACCAACATCTGCGTGGAGCTCAGCTGCCGAGGTCGTATGGGGATGTCGTCAGAGGTCGTGCTGCTTGATCGACGAACCTGACGAAGGGTGGGAACGGTGGCCGGGTCGATTGCGCTGTGGGCAATAAAGTACCAGTTGTGCTGCTTCCCTTCTACCGTTCTTTTCAGGACGTATGTATCCAGGGGCTGGGTGGCAGGATCGTAGCTCTCACCATGGCGCTGGCGAGCTGCCTCGGTGTACTGGACCATCTTCTCGTAGGCATTCGGGTTGGTGTACGTGTCGGCCCTATCCGTCGGGTTGTAGACGTTGTCCGGATCTGTTGCTTTGCCCTTGTGAGATAGGGTGTAGCCCATGTACTCATTGACCACCTACCCATCATGCGACTGGGACTACGAGGAAAACACAAGGATGATTACACGTAATGAGAATGAATCAATAAATCAACAGAAGCGTACCATATGTCCATGAACCCTCCGATGGAGCGGCTCCCTTGGTGGTGTGCCGGCCCTGTCCTTGCCTTGGCATATCCTCGACTTCATCTGCACTCCTCCTATGATGCCAGCTTTCTCCAGTCATCCACAATGGCCTTCCAGCAGTCCATGTGCATTTTGTATCAATCAGCAGGAAACTGCATGACAACATGCATTTGATATGTCAGAAGATGAATCAGAATTAATGTTTTCTACTTATTTTCATGGAAAGAATCAGAATTAATGTTTCCTATTTACCTGGAGGTAGATCTCCTTAGGGAGGTCGGTGTCGGGCCAGAGGAGCATGTCTCTGGCTTCTGTCTTCTTTAGCGACTGGCGACGCACGTCGGCATAGTAGGTGATAAGGACCTGGAGGTGTGCCTCGTAGTACATGTCCTTGAGTCACTCCATGGCGACCTTGTCCTGCACTAGTGACGCCTCGACCTCTTTCCCCGTCTCACACGTGAACCACTCCTGCATACAGATATCATGTATCATTTCATTATTTCAAGAACGTCCCACGTGACAAAGCGGTGCAATGAAGACTCACCCAGAACTCCCTCTTGATCTTGGTCCTAATGGGGACATCGTTTGCGTCCTTGACGTTGAAGAAGTCCCGCCAGTGTAAGGGCGATGCTATGGTCCTGTCGTGGGTGACAAGGCCAGGGTAGTGCTTCTTAATCAGGAGGCCCAACATGCCATTAGGATGGCGTGGCTTGACCCCCCGCACGAACTTCCAGTTACTGCATGAGCCATTAAGAAAAAGTGTTAGTATGAAGTTCAATTTTAAACATGTCATATGAATAAGTCATGAAAACATGAATGGTTACTTACGTGTAACCGTCGGGTTGAATCACCGGATGTTGGTCTGGTGCGAGTGGCGCTTTAGGGAGGCGCGTGATCCCGCGCTGGTAGACCTTGCTCGAACCTGAGGAAGACGTCTCCCCTGGTGTGATCCGGAAGGGGGCTGCCGAAACTCTGACTCGAACGGGAGCAGAACATGGAAGCTAACTCATCTATGCATTCGCGGGCTGTCCCAAAAATGTGGACAATCCGAAACAGATACGGCCGTAGATATGTAAAGACCTACATACCTCTGACCGTATCTCTTTCGGACAGGAGATGCCTAACTGGGTTACGCGAACTAGGATAAGGAAGAGAGGTGATTTATACCTAGGATGGCGGTGGAGATAGGCTAGTGGGGCAGTGGCGAGGCGACGCGATGCCGACAGACCCACAGCGCTGACGAAGACGATCGGCGTCGCCGAGCTACTCCGGGTCCCCTCCGATAAGACCCACTCTACAAAATAAGATAAACAACACTATAAGTACAAATTTTTGGCAGAACCTCCCCTGCACGGGGAGGTTTTCAAAACCTACAAGAAATAAGCCGGCTCGATGGCCGACAGCATATATACGGCACGAAGGACATAAATCCACAAACCCGGCACGAAGGCCATCAATGACACATACGACACGATGGTCGACAACCTGGGGCTTTACCTTCTTCTCCGGCAACGGGGCGGGAACGACGGCGTGGACAAATGTCATCAACGAACGGCGTGGACGGTCATCGGACCAAGGTCATTCTCCTCCTCCCTTCTCCCTCCTCTTCTCCTCCTTCTTCCTCCTTCTCCTTCTCCTTCTTCTACTTCCTCCTCCATCTCTTTCTCCTTCTTCTTCTTTCTCCTCCTTCTCCTTCTCCTTCTCCCTCCTCCTTCTCCTTCTCCTTCTTCCTCCTTCTCCTCCTTTTTTTTCTTCTCCTTCTCCTTTTCCTTCTCCTTCTTTTGCCTCTTTCTTCCTCCTTCCTCCTCTTCTCCTTCCCCGGGGCAAAGGGGAGCTAGGCGGCTTGGCAAGGCGGCGCGGTGCGGCCGCACCGGTCCGGTGCTACGGCGGCGCGGCGCGGCGCGGCCGGCTCGGGCCAAGGTGGCACGGCGGCGGTGTCGTGTGGCGGCAGCGGTGGCGGCGGGGCTGGCTCCGGGGCGGCGCGGGCGGCTGCGGGCCGGATCCGGCGCAGCGGAGGGGCGGCGCTGCGGCGGCAATGGCGTCCAGCGGCGGGACGAGCAGCGCGATGCGGCGCGGCGCGTGGCGAGTGGAGCGGCAGTGGCGGCGCTGCGGGCGTGGGAGCGATGGGAGAATGAGGGGCATGGGGTGGGCTTTTCGGCCCATCGAGCAACTTAGGGCACCAGCCGGCTTTGCCGACTGCCAGGCCCACGGGTAGTCGGCAAAGACATTTCTTTTTTTTGAAAAAAGTCTTTGCCGACTGCCACGCTGGGGCAGTCAGCAAAGAGCCTATTTGCCGAGCGTCTGTGATGGCACTCGGCAAAGATTTCATTTTTTTCTAATTTTGAATTCAAACTTTTTCTGTATCCCAAGCGTATTGTATTTAAACACATGTTCAAATTTGGGACCTTTTTATAATATTCTGATATATTTCGTTCATTTATTCTATTTACTTGAATTTTTCCGCGTAATCCAAATTTGAACTGCAGGTGCATGAAATAATAAAACATAGCCATTAAAAAATGATATTCATATTGGAGAGTGTATTTTGAGGTCGTGTCCATAAACTCACCCAAAAGTTTGAACGCCTTGTCCACGAAACATGACCACCCACGTGCGGTAGAAGTATTTTTTAATTATATAAAATCCAAACGAAGTCCAAAAATCATGAAACTTGTCGATGTGTCATGTTGTCACATATGGAGGCTATAATAAAAATTTGAGAATATTTGGAACAAGTTGCGACGTCGGATGTCCAAAACCCAGACATCTCCACATGTGATCAACTATGATTTTCAGACTTCGTTTGGATTTTATATAATTAAAAAACACTTCTACCACACCTGGATGGTCATGTTTCATGGACAAGGTGTTCAAACTTTTGGGTGAGTTTATCGACACGGCCTCAAAATATACTCTCCAACATGAATATCATTTTTTGAATGGCTACATTTTATTATTTCATGCACCTGCAGTTCAAATTTGGATTATGGAAAAAAATTTAAGTAAATAAAATCAATAAATGAAATATAGCAAAATATTATAAAAAGGTCCCAAATTCGAACATATGCTTGTAAACAATATGCTTGGACCATATGAAAAAGTTTAGATTCAAAATTTAAAAAAAATTAAAACTTTGCCGAGTGCCAACAAAGGCACTCGGCAAAGATTGTCGTTGTCGACTGCCACGTCAACGGCAGTCGGCAAAGAAGCTGGCTTTGCCGACTGCCCATCTTGGCAGTCGGCAAAGAAGGCTGGCCCCGGGCCCAACCCAGGCCACGTGTCAATTTGCCGACTGCTCGGCGTGGCAGTCAGCAAAGAAGCTATCTTTGCCGACTGTCGGACATCAGGGCAGTTGGCAAAGTTTACGGCGACGGACGCCGTTTGCGCCCGCCATATTTTGCCGACTGCCCCTCTTTGCCGAGAGTTGGGCTCTTCTAGGGCAGTCGGCAAAGAAGGCTTTGCCGACTGCCTTTCTTCGCCGACTGCCGGGCAGTAGATTTGTCGACTGCCCTGTTTGGCAATCGGCAGATGGCTTCTTTGCCGACTACCCGAGCTTTGGCAGTCGACAAAGAGCTGGGCAATCGGCAAAGCCGCTGTTTCCCGTAGTGTTAGGGACATCTACTAGAAGGCGCCGCAGGTTTATTTATTGGGGTATTGAAGAATATGAGTCTTTTCTATATTTTGTATTGCTCCTTTTAAAAGAAACACGATCTTCTAATTTGCATTGCAGTGTGTGTATCCAATAGTTTGCTCAGGTGAAACATATGCAGTCAGCTGAAGATGGAGGACCTTTTCCTATGACAATATTTGCGATGGTTAAATGCTTTATGTATACGTTTTCTAGGACAAACAGTTTGTTAAGGTCATCGATTCCTGCTAAATATATAGTTATTTTATTGTCTCACTATAAACAGTTAAAAGCTATCCCCAGGTGCAGTAATAGCCGAGCTAAAGCAATTGATGTCGTAGCAGTATGGTTGTAAACAAATAATCCTGGTTCTTTCCTGAAGATATTCGTACTGTCTTGCTCATGAAAGTTGATCTTCAGAGTTCACACCAATATTTGGAAGTTTTTTTTGGTAATTGTCATATCTTTTTTATATGCAAATGCAAACCAACTTGGACGCCTTTGGTAATTGTCATATCCCAACTTGGACTATGTCACACACTGCTTGCTCGTCCAAAACCAGGACTAGGTATCCAACTATTTTCAATGGTGATTTTTCTCTCTTTTAGTTGTATCCATCTTTGGTATTTGCTTCTTTGACAGTAAGTGCTTAATTTTCAGAATTTCTTTTTACGTTGAACAGAAGGGTCATGCCCCTACTGGCTATAAAAAAAGTTCAGGGATGTTATAATGTTGTTGTGTCTTATGGCGGAATGCACTACATGCGGATTAGGTGAACAAGGTTATCTATTATTTACCTTGCTTTTAATCGAATTATCACTCAATATAACGACTTGATCAGGTGAATGTAATGCTTGGACACTGTTGCCAACCTTGATGGTCTAGCCAATATTGGATAATTGATTGCAATTGTTTTTATCCATTTTCTGCGGATATTCAGAAGACGCTTCTAATCATACGTTGAGGTGCATTATTCTCTGATTCCTTGTAACTCTTTCAGCGCATTTATGTACATGAGTTCTGAGTTGAGGTGCCTTATTTGTTCTACTAGAAAGAGCCACCATTACTCTGTACCCAGCAGCCTCAGTGCATACAGTATAAATATTGAGAAAACATCATATGTGTTCATGGCAGCTTTTGAAGCTTTTTTTTTGTTACAATAAAATCTGAATCCATTGAACTTACTTACATGTATGAGTGTCTTGTTCATAGGATGTTCTTATTGGAAGCAATCTTTTTTGGTATTCTGCATTGATATTTAACAACAGTACGTGAAGCCTCCCTATTTTAGTTAGGAAGAACAATCTTGATGCTTTGCCAATAATGAATGTACAGATTCAACGGATACTTCTATACCTGCTTAGTTTTTGTAGTCCCTCCTATTTTGTTGAGTTTTAGTTCATAGCTGCGATGAGGAATATTGTTTTATGCTCACCTTTTTTGAACTTAAGATTATTATGCTTACTGGTTATCGTTCTTTTATCTGAACCTGTTGCCTGATGTCGAGACTGATATATGAATCCATCCTCGCTTCCTTTACGATTGGATGGAGTATTTGTTGAAATTGGTATGATTTAACGATTCCATGGCATGTCGGCCAACGTGTCTCTTGATCAACAGTGGTTTGTTTTATTCCCGTTATAACGCACGGGCATGATTCTAGTGCACTTACTATATAGTGTAGATGACTCAGACTTTTTGAATGCTATTACGTTTAGGTTTGACGTACCATGCGAGAAGGGTGTTGTTTATGCATGTCAGGATATTGCAAAGAGCCAAAGACTATACTTTCAATGTCAAATAGCGGAGAGACCACGCCAATGAGCAAATTTTATTTGTTGCTCCATACGTTGACGGTCCCTTAGCTCATGGGATGGGTACATATTTGGCTTTTGAATCAATTTCTCTTGTCTATTTGTGCACTCGGCGTGGATCTGTTTGTAGCTACGCATGGCGATGTCGAAGGTTGGATAGAATAGAGACAGCGGCACAGACAGAATCATGTCAAGGATATATAGAGATGATGCAGCTAGCGTACGACTCTTACAATTTATAGATGATGAGTGACCTATCTTGTGAATGATTTGTAAACTGCTCGTCTGACATGCAAGCAACAGATAAAACCTTACCCGATGGGGGTATATATTTCAGTTTTACATAATATACAGTATGTATGAAATAATCAGTATTATTGCCCGATGTCAGCTGTGCCCCAGTTTTTTTTTTTTTTTTACCGGCTGCTGTGCCCCAGTTGAAACTCGATATATAGATAGATAGATTCATAGATCAAACGATAAGGATTGACAAGACATGTGTCATACATCCTCACTTTTGAGTGCTTCTTTACGACTAATATAATTACATAGTCCCTCCATCACATTGAGATTGTCACCTTAGTCTCTGTGCCATCTTATTCGATCATTCGTGTTATTTAAAAATTTTATATAAATATAATTTATTTTGTTATGACTTCTTTTATCAATAAATATACTTGAATGTCAAATGGTTTATTTTATTATTTATATAAATATTTTAAATAAGATAAAGGGTCTAAAATGAAGTCTAAAAGTTAAAAACGATATTCTCCGTGGGACGGAGAGTATATCATATGGAATTCCACGGTGCCAATCGATGTTGGCAGCATACCTGACGTTGCCGACCTGTGACTATGATTCCACAGTCTGTGTTCTATATTTTATTTCTGGATAACAAGCATGATTGCATTGTCAGATGTTCTTGGGAGACTAGTATAGCTTAGCTAGAATGATTGAAGAATCGGATAGGGCGACCAGAAGGGGTGAATGGGAGCCTCAAATTTTTTTTCGAAACTTTTAGGTCCTTGACTTAACAAACACCCTAAGAAGAAAACACACACAAGCCAGTAATGACCACGACCCTATTGAGAGGGTGGATGTTCCCTAGGAACACAGCGGTTCATCACAAAACCAACGCAACAAACCGGAAGCAAATCGGAGACCGAACAGACAAGCAACGAACAAAACAGCACAGACTACAGAACTGCGGATAGTCCGCTATAGTACCCAAGGACAGTCTGCTACAGTACTGCGTATAGCTCTCATGGCATTCTTGGGAAGCTCATTTTGCAGCCTAAGAATCAAATCTCATACATGGGAAAAGCCTCATCCTTGGACTCCACGAAGAAGACCCAAGAATAGCGAGAAAAATCGTCCATGATCACAAGAACGTACCACTTCCCACCATCCGACCGAACCCGAGCTAGACCTACAGTGTCCATGTGAAGAAGCTCGCCGGATTGTTTGGTCATCACTTGGTTACAGGGGAATGAAAAACGTCTACCATCTTCCTGTGACGACACGGGTGACAAACCAAGTCCTTCTCGAACTTTAGCTTAGGCAATCCTCGGATTAGATCAAGAGAACTCAATCTTGCAAGCAAATCAAAACTCAAATGACCAAGCCTCCTCTGCCACTTCCAAAGCTCATAATAAGTGCCTGCCACCAAACACCGAGACACATAAAAGAAGCAAGAAAAATCAGCACGAAACACAAGACCAAAAGGCACAATCGAGCAAACAAGATCACCACGAGATTCCAAAATGTGAGAAAGGCCCAGCTTAAAGCGCACTTCGAAACCATCTCTAAGGAGTTGCGAAACCGAAAGAAGATTGAAATGCAAGCTCGAAACATCCTTGAGCACAAAGTTCTCGTTGAGCCTTACCGACCCACGAGAAAGCACCTTACCCTTACCATTGTCCCCAAATGTGATGTACTCCTTGGAGGTCATGGGGTTGAGGCTGGAGAACCAATTTGAATTTCCAGTCATATGGCGCGAACACCCGGAATCAACAAGCCGTATGTTCTCCAAGCTTCCATGCTGCATCAATAAAAAGACATAGGATGAGCAAACGATCCAACACTGGGGTTAGTAAACTGAGAAGGATACCAGTGCTGGGTCATTTGCCCTGGAAAAGTGTTAGGAAAAACATCTTACATGCCATGTCCCATGGGATAGAAGCAATCACCACGAGAGAGAAAAACCATGGTCCGCTAGAAGTGTAGGACAACGAGCCACTGCCACGAGACCTAAAGTCGTATTGAGGACGACTTGGACCTCACCGGGCACGACCATCATGTGGTCTCACAAACTGAGGCCTAGCACCTTGAGATCTTGCACCTCTTGGTCTAGTACTGCGCCTCTGAGAGGGTAAAGCATGCATGCCATGAGATGGGCGATGCATGTCCTGCTGGTGAAACTCAAACTTGCGCCTCTCATCTCTCTTCCTCCTAAAGCAAAACTCAAACAAGTGACCATCCCTCTTGCAATAGTCACAGTGGTACACCTCTCTCTTGGGTTGTGGGTGAATCACTCGGTTATGGACATGGTTCACTCTTGGTGGTAGTTTAGCTTTAGGAAGGGGCTTATTAGAGATGTTTGGCAAAGTGTCAAGTGAATTCCTGAGGTGGTTAGGTTTTGGAATCCACACTTTTTTTTGAGGGGGAGCTTTGGGGGGCTCATCAAGCACTCCATCCTTCACAATGGGCTTGGTAGGCTTAGAGGTCTTAGGTGGGTTGGTCTTGATAAGCTTGGGAGGATTGGTGGGTTTCTCACTCGTGCTCAAACCACTATGTTCACCAATCTTGCCAAAGACATTGTTACCTTTCCCACCTGAAGCAAAGCCTAAACCCTTAGTGTCAGTACCCCTCTTGTACTGACTTATTATCATGCCCAACTGTGGCTCACTTCAAGAAAGCCAACTCAACATGTGCCGAAGGAATGTGTTTTCCTCTTTGATCTTTTTCTTGTCATGCCTACAGTTAGCAAGCTCTAGCTCCAAGGCCTCAGAACAAGCACATCGTGCACTAGTACCATCTGCACTAGATTTCTCAAGCAAAGCTATCCTAGCAACTTTCTCAGAGAGCTCGGAGAACAACTCAGCACAAGATTTGCAAGGACCTGACAAAACAGGCTCAGCTCTAGCCCTATCCAACTCCTCAACCAAAACATAGTACTTGGACTGCAAAAAACACGACTAGACATGTGAACAGCACATTTATCGCACTCAGTCTCATCGGACACAACAACCCTATCCTTCTTAGCGAGCTCAAGCTCATCTAAAGCTGCAAGATACTTAGCCTTGAAATCATTGCGTTCATGAGGAGCACGAATAAGCAGAGCATCTTGCTTGAGCATGGTGTCAGTCAGAGAATCAAGCTCAGCGATAAGAGATTCGATTGTGTGTTCTACCTCAGGGTTGGTGTCGACCTCTTCTTTGTCGCCGGTGGTGGTGTTGTTGTCAAGAGCCATGGTGTAGTAACCTCCTCGGCGCTTGTTGGCGTAGAAGCTCAAGCCTTTGAACTTGTTCTCGACCTTCTTCTCAGCCTCATCATCACTTGGTGGAAAGTCACCGTCGAAGTCGATATTGCTGAAGTTCAGGACAAGAGCGCGCTGCTTTGCTTGCAGTGCCTCGAAGAAAACTTCTTGCTCATCCGCTTGGGGTCGAAGTTCTTCTTGGACTTGTGCTTGCGAGAGGTCGACTCATGCTTGTCCTTGTGCTTGGAGTAGTCGTTCTAGCTGTAGTAGATCTTGTTCTTGCTAGGACAGCTGGTGACGTAGTAGTCAGGATCTCCACAGTTGAAGCAACCTTGCTTGTTGCCACCACACTGGTGATTCAAGCGGTTGTTGTGAAACCGCGAGAACCGACTGATGACAAGTGCCAGCTCATCATATCCAAGAGCCTCCATCTGCTCCTCTGTTGCAGACACAAGAGAAGACAAGGCAAGCAACAGTGGTAATGGGTTAGCCAAAGAAGAACTTGAACTTGCATTACCTGAGACAAGGGCCATAGTGGGAGCAGACGGATTCTTGATCCTCGCCTACGTCTGGAGGTCGATCTCAGTGGACTTAAGCTTGCTGAACAGCTCATCCACTATGAGAGTCTCATAGTTGCCGACTCGATGATCGCCTACACCTTCACCTCCCAAACCCTCCGATCTAGAGCATATAGAAGCTTGAGAGCTCTCTGATGATCATCATAGGTCATCGCTATATTGTTAGTCCGCATGTTGTTCACGATGGTGGTAAAGTGAGAAAACATCGAATCAATAGTCTCTCCATCAACTTGAGTGAAGTTCTCATACTCCCTCTTGTATGTCTCGTAGAGTCTGGTTTTGACATGGGCTGTACACTCATGGAAGCTTTGAAGCCTCCTCCAGATCTCACGAGCAGTCACACAATCAGAAACACAATCAAACTCAGGAATCAAAAGAGCAGCATAAAGCTCAGCACGGGCAACATTATTCGCATTGTGTTGGTCGATCTGCTCTTGATTGATTCATGCGTCAAGCACCTGGTAGTTAGCATTCTCAATGATCTCCCAAACACGCGAATCAATACCCAAGAGATGTGCTTGCATCTGAATCTTCTAATATGAGTAGTTCTCCACATTGAATTGGGGTGGCTTGCCCGGTCGGTGATTCAAAGCCATGTTGCCTTCTGTGGATCACGGACCGATTAAGGTGGAAGTGATCCTTAACTGTCTCTGATACCAATTGAAGGACCGGATAGGGCGACCAGAGGGAGGGTGAATGCGAGCCTCAAAATTTTTTTCAAAACTTTTAGATCCTCGACTCAACAAACACACCAAGAAGCAAACACACACAAGTCAGTGATGACCACGACCCTATTGATAGGGTAGATGTTCCCTAGGAACACAGCGGGTCATCATAAAACCAACGCAACAAACTGGAAGCAAATCGAAAACTGAACAAACAAGCAATGGACAAAATAGCACAGACTACAGAGCTGCGAACAGTTCGTGGGTCAAAAACTGCACCCCGTCGAAACTGGCTCGGAGACTAAAAACTCGAATAAAAATAACCCGGACTGTCCGCGGTTTGAACGTCGGACTGTCTACAGGCCAAACTCGAAAAACACCTCCGAAACTCCAGAAACTGACCGGCTCAAACCTGATGCCCGGACTGTCCGAGGAAGAGGCCTCGGACTGTTCGCGAATCACGCAGGAACACAAACAGAGCACCCTGAAAATTGCCTCACACCAAGAATCGAATGGATCTCTCTCGAATCAACACCAACTGCAACAAGATTTGGACAGATTGTTCCTCATGCAGTGGAGAGGCTATCCTCAAAGGATCATGGCCCGATTCGAAGAAAGTTGGAGAAATCGAAAAAGGGGAGAAGATCGAGCAAGAATTCTCCATGAACACAAAATCGCCCCAATCTACTTGTTCGTGAGAAATTAGCTCAAACCCTTCAGTGGGATTGATCCTCTCACGTCATAGCACGAATCAACGTAAGAAAAACGGACTCAAATGGTGCAAAATCAAAGAAATTCGACCACAAAATTAGAGGGGGAAGAGGAACTCAGGATGAACAAATCAAGAACAACAAGGACACAAATCCATCACGAGAATCACATGAAAGAAGAAGCCCAGAGGGCACGAGCACATTAGGGGGTGCTCTTCCCATGAATAAATCACTACAAGGTTTGTAGTAGACCTCACACACTCAGAAAAACTAAAGATTGGAAAACCCTAAGATGAACAACTAGAATGGGAGAGGCAAGACTGAGTGGAGGCAGTCCCCTCTTATTTATAGGCTTATTACATAATTTTACTTTTGCCCCTAGATATTTTTAGAGCGAACCACTTAGCCACGGGCGCTATGGTCCAACTCGAGATTTCCTGATCCGACGGCCACCGTGCCTCTTCACCGGTAGCCTTGCTCCGAAGCAACCTCACCGATGCCGCCACGTGCCGTCCGTCCGCATCGGGACCTTCGCCCGGGTTTTGAGGCCCAAACCCGCGAAACCCGCCGCCGATGGTTTTGATGGCAAACCACCAAACCATCGCCGATGGTTTTGAGGCCAAACCACCAAAGCGTCCACGAGTATTATACCGCGTACGCATCCCCCGCCGTGTACACTTGTGCTTGTCAATGTCTCAAGTGTCAGCCACCGCGGCTGGCCACCTGGCCGTCTGGTCCGTCAGTCCAAGCCTAGCGTCCGCCCTTCACCGCACCCGATCCGTCAGCACGGCACGCCCTACTTGACCTTCTCCCGACCGCTGCCACCGCATCCGGACCCCACACCTGCGCATCACGAGCCAAGAGATACTGTTTCGACACATAACCTTGTGCCAGAGGATCAATAGAACCACCGAACCAACCACACACCAAAGTGTTGACGTGTTGACAATCGCTCATCACACAACAAAGGCGCCCCATAATTGTTATGTAAAAACAATGTGTTCGCAATGATTGATTATTTCTTGGTGGTACACCGATCGGTGGAGTTTAGTATTCCAGCTAGCTATGCATGCCGGCAGCTAGATAGAAATGCTTCTAGAAGCAAAACAAAGGGCTTATTATTTGGGGGGTTTGTCATCAGCACATATATAGTTAATTGGTCCTTTTGTTGTCAATGCAAGTTGCTTTAAAATGTACATGACATATCCCTCTCTTTTGATTTGTTTGCTTTACATTTCAGCGCGCGTCTAGAAAAACTTTCTTCCTTGTCGATCTTCTTTCTCAAGTGGAGTGGCACTTGCCATTTGTACGTAGTTTCTCTGATTCTATTTGGCTGCTGTACGTACGTGGTTGGGGGCGGGCCGGGGGGGGGTGGGGGCGGCGCCTTTGTGTTTGGATGATCTATTGATCGGTCGTGCATATTATCCGTCATATGCTCCAACTTGGCTGTCCAAATGATGCTGCTGGCTTCTAGAAACAAAACTTATATATACTAGCCAGTGGGGCATGATGCAAGGCATGGATGGACCTTTTTCATAAGCTACGACGTTGACGGATTGAGTCAACAAAAGCAAAGCCCGCACGATCGACCACCAAGTACTAAACGACGAAAAGCCTATATATGGGACCTTCAAAGGTTGTTAAAATAGTGTTGGGCTAAAGAGAAACTAGTTCTGTTCTGGAGTAGTACAGCGTGTAGCCAACTTTTTTTATTTTTAATTTTTTTTTAAAAAAAAATTTACAAAAATAATCGGCCGTTTCAAAAATTGACAGAACTAGTCGCCTACAGTGGGCGTTTTTTAAAAAACGCCCACTGTCTGGGCGTTTTTTGTAACGTGGCAAACGGCCGGCCGGCGCCGGTGCCGGCGTTTGCGGGCGGCCACCTGGCGGCCAAAAAACGCCCACTGTGTGGGCGTTTTTTGGCGGCCAGGGGGCCGCCTGCAAAAGGGCCGGCCTGTTTTGCGGGCGGGCCCCGAGCAGTAAAAAAACTCCCACACAGTGGGCGTTTTTTCCTCCCCAGGGGGCCGCCTGCAAAACAGGCCAGGCCGGACGCGCTCTTTTGCAGGCGGCCCCCTGGACGCCAAAAAACGCCCAAACAGTGGGCGTTTTTTGGCCACCTGGGGGCCGCCTGCAAAACAGGCGAGGCCGGCCGTGCACTTTTGCAGGCGGCCCCCTGGCCGCCAAAAAACGCCCACACAGTGGGCGTTTTTTGGCCGCCAGCTATATATACCCAGCCCCCCTTCAGATTTTCATTATATTCACTAAAATTTTCAGAAAAAAAGGGAGAAGAGAGGAGGGAGGAGAAGGAAGTAATGGCGAAGCCCTGCCAGTTTGAGACCTCGGCTTTTAGGTAAGTTTCTCATACATTACAGGTCTGTTGCTATGCATTAGTAAAATATAATGTGTACTAGAGTTGTTTAGTTTTTAGTTGACTCTGGGTAGACTGTGAGTAGTATGTATATTAGATCTATAAATAATGATGTTTCTTTTATGATTTAAACAATGGATTGCATGATTTGAAATGTGACGAATATCGTATTTTCTCTGAATAGATATGTCAACCAAAGTGATGTTTCGGTTGTTCCATGGTAGTGGCACTGTCAGATATGGGCCGTATGGTATAGATCTGTCTGAATTTGGGTCAACACTAAAGGGGATAGATAGGCTAGCGAAAAGAAATTTTCGGTCAGTGTGTAACTGGTTAATGAGGGTATTTCATATCAACCCAGAGGTGAACACAATAAAAGTAAATGTAGTAGTCAACCGTGGCAATGAAGAATGCTTCTGAGAATTGATGTCGGTAGATTGCACCGAAACATGGAAATGGTACGTAGAAAATGCATTGCAGCGGGGCTGGGAACCCAGCATTTTCATGGAGGTGCACGATAAAGACAATGCAACCCTGCAAGATGTGGAGGGTATAAGCATGGTTAGGACTGATGCTGAAATAGAAGAGGGAAATGACCGTGCTGAACAAGGAGAAGAACAGGGACATGATGTGCAGCAACCAGAAAGAGAAGAAGAAACCAGTGAGCCGAGAGGCTTGGCAGATGAGGGCGAGAGGATCAACTTCATTGTTCAGGAAATGGAAAACGAAGATACGGCGAATGAGGAAGTGGAGGGTTATGAATCTTCTGATGAGGAAGGATGCAATGTGAATCTGTGGCAGTGGTCTAATGAAGACTTCTCTGGACTTGCTATTTCAGAGGGATACCATGTTCCATGGGAGTATAAGGAGAATGAGGTAATCGAGGGAGCGATGTATGCAGAGAAGGAAGAATTGATGGAGGCAGTCAAGCTTTGGGCTGTATCACTGCAGAGGGAGTTCTGGATAGCAAAGTCCATAAAGTGTGTATACGAAGTTAAGTGCATGAGATCCAGCGATGGTTGTCCGTGGAGGGTGCATGCATTCAAGGGAAAGTGGAAGGATTATTGGAAAGTATCAATAGTCACCCAGCACAACTGTCACTTGGAAGGTGTACAGAAGTACCACAGAAACATGACATCTGCATTTATTGCTACAGAGATGTATTCAGATGTTGTGCATAATCTGAGATACGAGCCAAGGTCAATAATAAGGCATATCGAAGATAAATTCAAATACACCATTTCATATGCTAAGGCGTGGAGGGCAAAACAGAAGATTATCGAGATGAGATTTGGCACATTCAAAGCTTCATATGATAATTTACCATCTCTTCTTCAATGCATAGCCGCCAGAAATCTAGGGACATGTACAGATCTTATAACATACCCAACCATGGAGAATGACCGTGCAGTATTGGTCTTGCAACGAGCTTTCTTTGCACTAGGTGCTTGCATCAGGGCTTTTGTGCATTGTCGTCTAGTACTCTGTATTGACGGGACATTTCTGATAGGTAAATACAGAGGTCAGATACTAACAGCAATTGCCGTTGATGGGAACAATCAAGTTCTACCACTGGCATTCGCTTTTGTGGAGAGCGAGAATACCAATAGTTGGTACTGGTTTCTCAAGCAGGTGAAGGTTAGCATTGTTGGTATGAGGCCTGGTGTATGCCTAATTCATGACCGTCACGCTAGCCTTCTTCGGGCAATTGAATATCTGAAGCACGGTGATGCAGAGATGGGATATGGTAAAGATTGGCCAGATGTTCAAAGTCGGTGGTGTATGCGTCACATGGGTGCTAATTTTTACAAGCAGTTTAAGCGCAAGAGCTTGATGGATCTATTCAAGAGGCTGTGCGGACAGAATCAACAGAAAAAATTCAACGAGCTTTGGAGGAGGTTGGACGAGCTCACAACGAAGCATATGGAAGAACACTCAAGCCGATCAGCACCTGTTGGTGAGGATGGTCCAGAGTCCTTAGGACCGCTGCCCACAGATGGTCGAAACATCAGAAGGAGGTCGGCATCTGCTGTGAGAAATTTTTCGCACTGGATAGAAAATGAGCCTAAGGAGAAGTGGTCTTTGCTGCATGATGTCGGCGGAGCGTGGTTTGGTATTATGACAACTAATTTGGCTGAAGTTTACAACTGGGTGATGCGTGGTGTTAGAGACCTTCCCTTGGTTTCCATTGTTGAGTTCATCCTGCATGGAACATGCAGATATTTCAGAGACCGGTACCAAGTCGCTGCCCTATCAATGCAAGTGCGAGGTGTTTTCTTCGGACAAATGCTGACAAATTATCTGGAGGAAAAATGTAAGAAGGCAAAGGAGCATAGAGTTATAACTCAAGGTACTAGAGAGCACCGATTTGAAATCTTGTGTGCTGATAAGGCCAAGCGTGGAATATATAGAAGAAGAGTTATGCAAGAATGCATACTTAGAGAGGATGGGTATTGCGCATGCACGTGCCACAAGCCAAGACTCTACCACAAACCATGTTCCCATGTTATTGCAGCGAGCTCGGAGTGTGGAATACTTGATCGTACTTTTGTATCTCCCTATTTCACCAAGGAAGCCATATTGCATACATGGTCACATGAAATTTATGGTTTTGGCATAGCGGGGAATTTTATAGGTACAGTACCGCAACCTACCTATATTCCAGACCCAAGTAAGATCAGAGACAAGGCTGGGCGTCGGAAGACAAGACGTATTCGAAACGCCATGGATGAGTCCGAAGCAGGTGGAAGGTACACACGTTGCAGCAAATGCGACAAGGAAGGACATACTTATAAGAAGTGCCCCAAGGACTCAGACATGGCCACAACAGCAGAAGCCCCGCCATCCGGATCCGGATTGGATGGTACCCCGTCAACAGGAGAAGGGACAACTTCTAGGCCCACCAGGCCAAGGCGTGCACGCGTGCCTCGTGGTTCGGTCGTATTGTGATGTGTAGAGAGCTTGGTTAAGATTATGTAATGTACGGTTTTTGCTTTGTTGTAACTGGAGTGAACAAACTTATTGTTTCAACCTATATTCCGGATGTAATGTTCATAATCTCAATCTTGTATCTGAATATATTTCTATTACATGTTGTATGTGCAGTCTTTATGTTTTAAATTCGATCATTTGTTGTTGTACCTTAAATTTATTGTTGTATACTTTTTCACTTTCTATTTGCATGTGTCATATGTGTTAACTGTGATATTGTCATGCAGGGATGGCGGACGACACACCGGAGCTGCTAGATCGAGGGATCGATCTGCAGCACCGCTCGTACCGTATTGCGGTGCAGAACGCCAATCTGCCCGTACTTCGACCGCGACCGTTCAGACGTCTACTTCCAGTGGACCCTCGGTTCTGTTCTAGGTATCCGTTGACTCTTTCAATTCTCCCAATTAAGTACACATGGCTTCTTAATAACATAAAATTTTTATGTGCAGGTTACGTGAGGCAGGCCTCCTCCCGTTGTGTCGTCTTATTGAGGCTGGAGCTGGTGAGGCCGATGAGATGAGGAGGTGGAGTTTCGATAGGTCTCTTCTAGCAGCCCTGGTCGACTGATGGAGGCCGGAGACACACACGTTCCACCTGCCGTGCGAGGAGGTCGCACCGACACTTCAGGACGTTGCGTTCTTGCTTGGCCTTCCCAACGCTGGCGATGCCGTTGGGCCAGTCGACGGACTTCATGATTGGCGAGACGACATGATGGCCCGCTTTGGCCACGTACAGCGTCACCCTGCACTTCCAGCTTTGAGCAGCTTCCCTCCGTACACGACCATGGGCCCGTCGCAGCAGTGGCTCATGCAGTTTACCGTAAGGCCTAATTTAAAAGAATTTTATCAATTTACAGTTCTACTCAACTTTATTAACTATATCTTTTTCAGTCCGATCAGCTACACCCAGAGGCTGACGTGTACTCTGTGCAACGGAGCTTGGAGGCCTACTTGTTGTGGCTTTTTGGCTGGGTCATGTTCACCAGCAGCGCGGGACATGCCGTCGACAAGGTCATGATCCCCTACGCGCGCGCGATCGCTGATGCTGACGAGGGAGCAGTGCCACAGTGGAGCTGGGGATCTGCCGTACTGGCGGCGATGTACAGGGGGCTTTGCAAAGCGTGTACCAAGATAGAAACAGGTTCTGTGCTCACTAGTTGCCCCCTCCTTCTACAGCTATGGGCAGCTGAACGGTTCGCGATTGGTCGACCTATGGTGGATCACACCGCCTACGAGGAGGACCTGTACTTGCAGCTTCCGCCCGAGGACTTCCCCACCATGGGTACAGTCTGGTGCCGTCGTCAGGTTCGTGTTCCTAGCTGACGTATATAGTTAATTCGTATCGTACCTTCTAACCCATTTATTGTTATATTTCAGCGACGATGGGCACATATGCAGGTCACGCGGTCGTACAACGAGTTTATGCTGGAGTTCGACAGGATACAGCCGACCGACATGATCTGGGAGCCTTACAGCCAGGAGGCTATCCACGCACGAGCTCCCCTTGGGCTGTCCACGTTGTGCACACGTGACCAGGCCTTCTGGCTGACGCTCCGACCGATGGTGTTCGACATCTTCGTCGAACCGCACTGCCCAGGGCGTGTTTTGCGCCAGTTCAATCTCATGCAGCCGTCCCCCGTCCCTATCATCCGTACCGTCCCTGCAGATGCTCATAGGTAAGTACTACTAACAACTGACTTTGAAAAATTAATCGCAGTAGATATGTCTTACTCAAATTTGTGTTCAGGCTGACTCGGAGGGGACAGGTCGGCGGCAACTTATGGGTTCCACGTCTGCAGCCATACGTGGACGATTGGTTGCTTGCCACAGAGGACGTCGTTGATGAGTACCGCCCCCACACCGAGGACTCGTACATGATGTACCTCCGGTGGTACTAGCCTCGTACCCGTACACGTGTCACCTTCGTTCCTCCAGAGCAGCAGCCACACGTCGCCGCCGTGCGTGACACTTACCCTGTGCACCGTGATCAGGATTACTTCCGTGCGGTGAGTACTTGAATCTCTCATATATATCAGTACTTCATTACGTATATCTTTCATGTAACTTAAAACTGAAATTAGGTCGATGGTACGCAACTACTTTACACGGAGATGGACTCCGTGTGTCGCCGCTTGGAGGGTGGCTTGGCGTTGACAGTCGACGAGCAGCGCACCTCGTACACGCGGATGCGTACGATGCTTAGATCCATGATGAGGGCTCTCACTTGTTGGACCAACGACGTAGCGCCTCAAATTCCTGCACCGGCACCCGCAGCACGTCCTCCTGCACCCCAGAACAGAGGTAACTCCGTGTACCCCACCTCGTCTACCTATGTTTTTCTAATATGGATGACTGTGTGACTTACGACGACACCTTTCACAGCGTTCACTACCATCCAGGCACTTCACTCATGCTCCACCCAGCTCGTCGGCCCATGGTGAGGGTTCCTCCGCTCAGGGAGCAGGCTGGGGAGCCTGGCCTTCGCCCCATGGAGTGGGTACCTCTGCTCAGGGAGCAGCCTGGGGAGTCCTGGGTACCTCCGCGCAGGGAGCAGCTTCGGCGTCGGGCCAGGGAGCCGGCACCTCGTCGCGGACCTACCGACTACCTAATGACCCCCCCACTGACGCATTGATCAGCGACGAGGAGGTCGAGATCGGCCCCTCACAGCTTGCAGGAGCACCTCCGTCCTACACGCAGGAGTTATCACAGATGACTCCAATGCAGGACGTCCGCGCGACTCGAGGTGTTCCACCGGATCGCTACACCTACTCGTCGGGGCACGTGCGACCGAGGAGGCTGAAGAGGGGTAGGGGGCAGGGGCAGGGACAGGCTCCGGGACAGTAGTACCCTGTACGATGTAATTACTGTCTTCATGTATGATAC
>CM041636.1:37613704-37679697 GCA_023333625.1 Bothriochloa decipiens | reverse complement strand
CGTTTGCCACGTCACAAAAAACGCCCAGACAGTGGGCGTTTTTTAAAAAACGCCCACTGTAGGCGACTAGTTCTGTCAATCTTTGAAACGGCCGATTATTTTTGTAAATTTTTTTTAAAAAAAATTAAAAATAAAAAAAGTTCGCGTGTAGCCGGACACGGATCAGTGACTACTAGCTAGGCCGGGGGTGATGCGGCCCAGGCCCATCAAATTTTGCATTCATAAATAAATCGGCTAACGATGGATGATGGCGACAAGTTGCCATGCATATCGATCAACCGGTTCCATCACACACATTGCGTCTTGTTCATTTCAACCATACACAAGACATATCATGGTTTGTACAGAAGCAGAACAAAGAGAGGCAGTACTGACGTGCATGGACTTTGTCGAACATGTAAATGGAATCCCTTTGTCGTTCCTGGCAGTGTTTGTCTTGCTCTCGTGGGCGTTGCTTTCACGTCACCGTATATAGCCATCTGAATCAACCAAATTCAATTAAAGGAAGAAAAAAGAAGCAATTTTTTCATCTGTCTCAATATAAGTGTACATCTTCCAGAAGCGATCGATCGATCTGAAGGAAGAATTGGACATGCGAGATGCTTCCAGTCTAGAAGCAAATGACGTTCGATATGTATATATGCTGTATGTATGGCGTATAATTTTCTTCTTCAGCTTAATTTATGAGACTGTCTGGGTAGAACGACGGTAGGCATTATTGATGGATGGGCCATCATGCATGCATTTTCGCTGATTGTTCAGCACGTCGTACGTACACACCACACATGGACTCGTGGATCATCCCCAGGCCACGGATTAGTGGTGCTAGCTAGCACAGCTGACACAACACAGGCCATGGTCCGTAACATTTTAAAATCAAATAAAAGTACTGGACGAGATAAGATATGACGAAACCGCGCGCGATCGACAACGACTTTTTTTTATATATATACTAATCGACAACGACTTGATAATAACGAACGCGGACTTTGAGTTTCCACTTGATAGCTGCAGCAAGCTGCTCATCCTCATAAGTAAATGTAACCAGTAACACACAGGCACACCTGATGCGCCTCGCTCAGCTCCCAGCCGCAAAGCATGGCCACCGGACCTACTCCGGCATCCTACATACAGTACGTAGCTTCCAATTTGCGCTCTCCACACGAACTAGTTTGCCAGTGTGATTTTGTGCGAAAATTGCACTACTATTCAGCCAATTCGCCGCGCCTTTTTTGGCTACAGCCTAATGAAAAAGTTAAAGCGAGACAGTAGAATCAAGAGTTTCACAACTTTCGGTGGGGAACTTTTACCCTGCTTTCTGTACATGTCGTCGTTAAACTAAATGAGTGAAGACCATGCCCTCATAACAAAATAGCCTCTTTCACATGAACACAAATACATATTACTCCATAATATATACCAGGTGAACCTTGCATTTAGAAGAAGACAAATCTTATACTGGCCAGCCCGGCTCCAAGTCAACCCAGCATCTCCAACTCGGCCACGTCGACCGTGACACAAAAGGACTTTTTTCACATGCCGATGCTACCACCTTAATGTAAATTCTAAGTCGAACCCTTACGACCCGTATGAATTGTGGTGAATTGAAATATACGAAACAAGACTTTAGTCAAAGTATATATACTTATAGTATTCTTAACTCTGTGACTGAAATGGCACCACTAGGCATGGCCGCACCAGAATGCATGGTAGTAGCCAAACCAGAGGAAGGTGTGTAGGCAAGTACAGCCATCAATTCCATGCGCGGCACAGGAACGGCCACGTAATTAACCGAATCATGCAAGTCATCGTCATATATTCGTGCCGTGCAAGAATCCGTTCCTTAAGAACCGATAGAAACGCTGCAATCCGTTCCTCAAGAACCGATAGAAACGCTGCAAGTACGTGGTGCAATAACGATCAGCGAGAACACTAACTATAGTAGCAAGGTCAACCGGGGCGTCGGCGTCGCCGCCCGCCAATCCCACAAACAGCTGCTGGGAAACGGACATATGCGATGCCGCGGCCATAAGCTGGGTTTGAGCCGCACGAGGCGCACACGGTCGGTGTACATACAGTATATATTGGAGTAGAGTACCGTTCATGTTCCTTCCTGCTGCGTGTCCCAACGTTTTTGTTAGATTTTTTAAGCTCAATATAGATAATAATAATAAAAATTAAGTTGCTTTTTTGGGCAAAACTAAGTTTCGTATAGACCTCGTTATTATCGCGCACACACTCTATTTTGATTTGATCCGGTTTAATTTTGTAAGGATGGAGACGCCTCACCTCACGCATGCACAGCATTAGCAATGCCCGTGGAAATTAGTGAACACACACACACACACACACATGATGCACGTGCACGGTACGCCGCCGCGGTACGTGATAGAGCTGGACATATTGCCGTCGCCGAGTGCCGATGACACGCACTCGCATAAGATGTACGGTACCGGAGCTGAACGAGAGGCGGCGCTCTCCTCTCCTGGCGCGCTCATAGCTGCTAGCGCCGTGTCTCTTCTTGTGCGGTTAGCTGCAGTATCCCCCGAATCTCTGTGTCCTCCGCAAACAAAGCCTGAAGAAAGCCATCCGAAAGGAAGCAAGGGCGTTATATATGATACGATGCTGGCTCTCCCCGACAGCAAAATTTGCATGCGTGAGGCACGCGCAGCGACGACGCACAAATAGTAAACGGAAATGTCCCGTCCTCGTCGGATTCGAATACCCTGCATTTATAAAGAACGTGCAGTATGAGTCGCATGATTCAAATAAAATTTATACGGTAGTAGGCACTATATAAAGAAGCAATCTTTGGAAGTGAAGAGCAACAAATTTTTTTTTCTTTTTTTGAGCGAACCGGTTTTTTAGATTGAAAATTAAGTTGAACAGACGACGACGGCGCTAGCTAGTTACAGTAATTTGCTGCGCTGTGCTCACAATCGATTTTACTAATACAGTAAGTAGTAGTACTAGCGCTATCTAACCAGCAGCGCATCTTTATTTAGATAGCTAGGTAGAGGCAGGCACACTGAGTCGAGTCGACCGACGACCAAAAGGATTCCGAGCTAATTAACTTAAACAACGGGCTCGTCAATCAATCTAAGTAGGGACGATGTGGTCGTTGCACCTGACGATCGAGATCGACGTCGCCGACAGCATGCATGCAAACCACCGAATCATCAAATGTGTATGATGGCCGACACGGATCCAAAGTCCCTTTTGCCCTTGTTGCTGTGTCCGTCCCCCGCCGCAGGCTTCTAGAAGCTTTTGCTTGCCCGGCCTGGAGAAAAAAAAAAAAAAAAAAAAAGCTTTACGCATAGCTTTCTCTCTTTCTGGTGACGATAAGGTCGATACAACTAGTGGAGTACTAATATGCCAGATGATATGGATGGAGGTGGTACCGGCCAGTTGGTTTTTATCTTAGTCTCTGGGTTGTCGATCGCCAGCTTTTTATTGGTGCAGTTATAATAATAATTGCAATGCACCGATCGAGCGTCTCAGCAGGATGGAGGATTAGTATAAACCCAGGCCGGCAGGGGCAGATTTAGGAATACTTTCTCACGGGAGCTAATTAGTTAAGTCTGTTAAGAAAAAGCTATTTTTAAGGCTTAAAATTAAGAATTTATATGACTGAGAAAGATACACATGTAGCCAATTTAGGGCTGCGCGCGCCGCGCTGTGACGTGGATGTTGCTTGATCAATACAGTACTCCGTACTTACTGGATCGATTCGTTGAATCTGACGATGGAGCAAGCAATTTACACTAGGATCGGACGTACGGGATCCAGATCCACAGCCAGTCCAGTCCACACCACACTCGTGCTTCCAATCACTGCTCCCATGATCTCCGGCACGATCTCTCCTCTCCACGTCCCGATTGGAACGGAACGGACCCATGCATGCCACGCTCGCTCGCATGGTCTATCCATAATCCATGTGCCACGCGGGGCCCCCGGGCACGACGCGGAGCCGAACTGCGGGAACTCCATGTCTAAGGAGACGTCGGCCACCCCGCCAAGCCATTTCTAAGGAGACGTCTCGGCGGCCTTCATCGTCCTTATCCTTATCGAATAGTATCCTACCCTGTCGGTCAGACAAACGCGTACTCTCTCCGTCTTAAAATAACTTGTTTTTTTTTACTTTTATATTTTATGTTTGACCGTTCGTCTTATTTAAAAATTTTATATAAATATTATTGATTTGTTATGATTTAGTCTACCATTAGAGATACTTTAACGATAATTTAGTTACTTTATCATTTATATAAAATTTTTAAATAAGACGAACGGTTAAATATAAAATCTAAAAGTCAAAAAACATAAGTTATTTTAAAACAGAGGGAGTACGTGTCGTCAGGACTCGATGGCCATGGAGCCACGAGTACACTTGTGGATAAGATAAGGCCGAGCTGAGCTGAGTGAGGTGCACGAGTCCGCGTCTGACTGACTGGCCGGCCTTGCTCGCTGGCTGGCTCACTCGATCGCTTGGCCCGGTTTTTCCACGGAATCGAAGAAATTGGCGCCGCTAATGCATGCTCTCTTTTTTAATGTCTCAATTGTCAACGATAACGGGTCGTTTAGAGAGTTAGCCAAAGCGCAGCAATTAAGTTAGCCAAAGATACTAGAGTTTTTATCTGGCATGCCATCCGGTCATCGAACAGACAAAAGAAAGAAAAGGGTTTTACTATCACTCTCGTAGCGTGCTGCACGGGCCTGGTCTGGTTGCAACAGCCAACAGCGACAGCGTTGATTGGGGGTAAGAAGGGGAGTCACTACGGGAGAGGCAAAATTTCTCGAGAGTGTCGCAGGCTTCTCCGAGTGTCAAAAATCGGGCGTTCAGGGAAACAAATCTTCCCCGAGTGTTGCATTTCAGGAAGATAGGCTTTGCCGAGAGCGTCAGAGTGCCTGCCACTCGGTAAAGAGAGGCACTCGGCAAAGGCTCTTTTCCCCGAGTGCAACACTCGGAAAAGAGCGGCACTCGGGGAAGAAAAATGTTGTTTGACGGCCTAACCCGTCAACGCCGTTAAAACTAAAAAAAAGTTGTTCCCCGAGCGCATTAGATAGCACTCGGGGAAGAGGCCATTTCCCGAGTGTCATGACAGGGCATTTGGGGAAGAGGTTGGCTTCCCCGAGTGCCCTGTCCTGGTACTCGAGGAAGGGTCTCTTCCCCGAGTGCCAGGGAAGGCACTCGGGAGAATTTTATTTTCTTTTGGTTTTTATTGTCCTATTTTTTATGAGGCCTTTCCATATTATTTAAAACTCCTTGTTCAAATTTAGTTTATGAGGCCTTTCCTTGATTTTTATTGTCCTATTTTATTTTCTTTTGGTTTTTATTGTCCTATTTTTTGTTGCGTTAAATTTTTTTTGCATACTTTAAATTTGAACTACAGGTGCATCAAAAAATAATTTTCATGGTACTTGGTGTATGTTGAGGCCGTGTCCAGGAACTCACATGAAATGTCGAGCATGTTGTTGATGTAACATGACGAACAACTTGCGAGAAAAGTGTTTTTAAATTATATAAAATCCGAACGAAGTCAGAAAATCACGAAACTTGTCTGGGCGTCGTGTTATCGCATATAGAGGCTATGATAAAAAGTTGAGAAGATTTTTATAATATATCAAGATTATATTACAGTATCAAACAGTCTCTCTCTGCTATCAATATATCCAGATGGATGAGATCACAGCACAGGAAAAAAAAAGTCCCCAACCTCTCTTGGCCGTTAACAGTTGTACGGATTTGTCAGTAACACAGGTCACTGTCACCTTTAATCCGGCCGCATCCTGCCCGCGTCGTCCGTTTGCTCCCAAACGGAAACAATCATCACAAGTCCTTTTTTTTTTTTTACAGCTTCGCCCTTCCTCAATGTGCTCATCTACGCGCTGTACACAACCAGAGAGGGAGAGAGAGAGATCAGTCACATCTGTAAAAATAGAAAAAGTATTTTCATCCCTTCTGTAAAAGAGAAGTATTTTTACACCTCAGTCACATCTGTAGGTTGCAAACTTTCATCCTTTCTGTGTATTTTTCTGCCTCCATCAGTGCCAGGCATGCATCGAGAAAACAAATATCCTTGCGTCACAAGCAAATCTCAGAAAACTCAGACACACAAAAGAATCAGGAGAAAAGTCTAAATGACGTTTGCAATGATCCGAAAGATAAGTAATTGAAATGTAAAAATGGTCGTTTACTAGCAGGAGTATATATATTACATTATATTGTATCAGTGCCTTCGATTTTCACATCCGGGTTCCGAAGAAGGGGGCGTGCACAGCAAAACAAGAAGAAAAAAATGTCCCCATCTCTTTCGGCTGTTAACACTTGGGCGATTGTTCAACACAGGTCACTGTCACCATTTCATCTGCAGCCTGCCTGCGTCGTCCATTTGCCCCCAAACGGAAACATCATCACAAGTTTAAGTTTTTTTTTTTACAGCTGTACACCGCGCCACAAGCAGGTCAGGCCATCCATCTAGTCTAGAACCACAAACATGTAAAACAAAAACGCTTCGGCCCTTTGTGTGTTTTTACAGCGTCAAGACGCAAACTTTTTCCATGATGACCAAACAGGAAAAAAAAAAGAAAAAGCATCATCAATCATAATCCCGGCAGAAAACCCAACTTTATGACCACCATTCGCAGGGTTTTGTATGGGCTTCGCTGTGCGTTTGGTCCAATAACCGAGCGCCACGCCGCACGGGCGCCCCTCTATTTAATCGCCCACCGCGGCTCGGCGAGGCCACACAAATCCCGTTCCCCTCATCTCAATCTCATCCCAGAGTTCCGTTCTAGAGAGAGTGACGAAGAAGAGAGAGAAGCTGAGCTCACACGCAAAGCCATCCGAGATGCGGAGCCCAAGAGGAATTGGCGGCGGCTGCTACGGCTACCGCGTCGGCTCCGGGCAGGAGCACGTGGACCTGATCCCGGGCATCCCCGACGACGTTGCGGTGGACTGCCTGGCGCGCGTCCCGCACGCCTCCCACCGCGCCATGCGCCGCGTCTGCCGGCGCTGGCGGAGCGCCGCGGCGGCCCCGGCCTTCGCCTCCGCGCGCGCGCAGGCGGGCGCCAACGAGGACCTCGTCTACCTCATGCAGTTCGGCAACCCCTCCGCCGCCGACGGTCCCAAGTACGACGATAGCCCCGCCAACACGCCGGCATACGGCGTCGCGGTCTACAACGTCACCACCGGCGAGTGGCGCCGGGAGCGCGGCGCGCCGCCCGTGGTGCCCGTGTTCGCGCAGTGCGCGGCTGTGGGGACTCACCTGGCCGTCCTCGGCGGCTGGGACCCCAACACCTTCGAGCCCGTGTCCGACGTGCACGTCCTCGACGCCGCGACGGGCCACTGGCGCAAGGGCGCGCCGATGCGGTCCGCGCGGTCCTTCTTCGCGTGCGCCGAGGCCGGCGGCAAGATCTACGTGGCCGGCGGGCACGACAAGCACAAGAACGCGCTCAAGACCGCCGAGGCCTACGACGCCGAGTCCGACGCGTGGGACCCGCTGCCGGACATGTCGGAGGAGCGCGACGAGTGCGACGGCATGGCGACCGTGGCGGGCGACCGGTTCCTGGCCGTCAGCGGGTACCGCACGGCGCGCCAGGGCGGGTTCGAGCGCGACGCCGAGTGGTTCGACCCGGCGGCCCGCGCGTGGCGGAGGCTCGAGCGCGTCCGGGCGCCGCCGTCCGCGGCGCACGTCGTGGTGCGCGGCCGCGTCTGGTGCATCGAGGGCAGCGCCGTCATGGAGTGGATGGGCACGCGCCGCGGGTGGACCGAGGTCGGGCCGTACCCGCCGGGGCTCAAGGCCGGCACGGCGCGCGCTGTCTGTGTTGGTGGCGGGGAGAAGGTCGTGGTCACCGGCGCGCTCGACGGCGAGGCCGCCGGTGGGCAGCACGCGCTGTGGGTGTTCGACGTAAAGACCAAGAGCTGGACCGTCGTGCGGCCGCCCCCGGGATTCGCAGGATTCGTCTTCTCCGTTGCGGCCGTCCGGATCTGAGGAGGAGCTGGATCTCTTCGTCCCGTCCGTCAGTCCGCCACCCAATCAGCAATGATGCGGGTGATTCCATCAGAGACCGAATGCCACCAGCTTCTAGAAGGAAAACTAGTACTCCTAGCTTAGTACTACTAGGCATCAAGGCATGGATGGACCTCTTATACCAGCTTGGAGGGTGGCTGATGATCAGTCAGAAGCAAAGCACTATGAAATAAGGGCGCAGCAAAATGATGAGAAGCCGGCAGTTCCTACTCAAAGTTGCTAATGTTGTTTGGTTGTGCTGCCGTACCCTGAAATGAATCTTTGTGTGCTGTACAGAATTCAGAGTAAGAGAAGTGATGTGAAATGCTTGGAAACCTCGATGTGGATGCTGCCTTGCCCCTTCTTTTTTTTCTTCTTGGAGACGATATTGGCATATATATATGTAACCATTGATGGATGGACAATTTCTTTCTCCATTGCGTGGGAGACGATCGATGTTTATTGAGATTTTTAAGACGTCGACTTAGAAATAGAAATAGAAATGGATCATCACACATGCCGCAGCACGCACATATAAATATATCGATAAATAAATAAATAATCGCTCAACAGAGATGTATATATGCTGGATGAATGATGGAGGCTCTCAGCAACGTACGTACAGTTGCAATCTCGTTGTCCGGGGGGGACAACGGCGGCCACCGACTGGCTCCGAGAGGCTTTCACATGCCGCGGCATCAGAGATGCAAATGGGATCTTTTATTTGTCTCTGTGCTCTCGAGTCGACCTCGCCGACCAGCTAGGTCCATCCAGCCAACATATGGAGGGTCGTGGAGTGAACTGTCCAACACAAGAGGAGGCCGGCCGGCGCTAGCTGGGCAAAGTCAACTGCTTGTCGGCTGCCCGTATCTGCATGGTATGGACATTGTCTTTAACTTCAACGTTCGATCGATTGATTAGCGCAGGAGGCACATGGACTTGTGCTGTGTGGATGCATCGTCCTCTTGCACACATCAAAACATATTGCAATACAGTACTTTAAATTGCTTCTTATCGCCTCTTATTGCCTCTACAAATTATTGATTTTATTAACAAAGGGTATCTTAGTCATAACAATACGTCAACCCCTCCCCACTTGCGGCTTTTCCCCCATCCGCTCGACCCCGCACCGGGACTCTGCGCCGCCGCCGGCCCGCCCACGCCCTCCATACGCCGCCACCGCCCTCTCCCTGCTCTCCGCACGGCGCCGCCACCGCCCTCGCACGTGGCCCCTTTTATCAAATTCCCTCGCATAGGACTGTCCGGCCGATTCCATATTCCCAAGCGTAGGACAGTCCGGTCGACCCATATTCCCATGCTAGGGCAATCTGGCCAATCCCATATTCCCACGCTAAGACAGTCCGGTGCCGCCACCGCCCCTCGATCTCGCCAAACCCGCCGCAGCCTCTCGACCACCAACTCCCCGGCGCTAAGTCCGGCGTGGATCGACGGATTGGCGGCGGCGGAGAGTATGAATGTAAATGAACGTATAAGGAAAATATTTTTTTAAGGGGAAAGGAAAATATTCATCTAACTATATTATCTAACCCAATTATATTACTTAAAACATAAAAAAATTTATTATGAAGTTACCGTTTTACCCTTAAAAAGAACTACAAAATTGGGATTACCCCTCATTTATTTGAAATCGCCTCCCCCTCAATTTTGGAAGCGATGAGAGGCGATTTGGCGTATATGGCCCGCTGACCATAGACACATGAATCACCTCCCATCGCCTCTTCTCAATCGCCTCCCATCGCCTTCAGTCTTTCTAGCCGTCGGATCGGTCACTGTGAGCCGTCTAAATTCTCCACAAGTATTGTAAAAAATCTCTATATATTATATCAGGTCAACCCTGCTGCTTGCAGAAGTAGTCAATTAATCTCCTCTCATCCATGCCTTGTCCAAGCTCTCAACAATTGGCACACAGAATGTTGCTGACTGAAACCACAACTTGCACTAGTCTGCAGCGACATCCTACTGTGTTCGCTTGAAATTGGTAATATCCAACAATGCAACCGTGCACTTGCATCCGCACTGCAACAAATGTATATTTGTTTTTCACCGTCTTGCAGCCTCCTTGCTGGCGTCCGCGTGGACCTCATACCACGCTAGCTCCTTGTTTTGTACAGCTTCAGAAAATTATATATCTGGAATAATAATGCACTGTATTATATAGTGCAGAGGAGGAAGATTCAGCTGTGCTGATGCATACAGTTGCAGCCGCTCAGGCATAGTAATGCAGAGACTTTTCGGATGCTATTACGTTTATGCATGTTAGGATATGCAAAGAATAAATCACACCCTGATGACCACACTACTGGTTAAACAATTCTGGTGTATATATAGCGATGGTTCTTCCGTGGATCAGAGAGCAACTGTGCTTTCAATCAATTTGTTTTCCCGTCCATTGGTCCCTTATTAGCTCATGGGATGTGTACATTCAGCTTTTCAATCAATTTCTGTGTGCACTCGGCATGTATTCAATATCTTGCCTTTTGAATCATCTTTAACTGCTATAGCTCGTCTGATACGAAATCAACAGATAAAACGTTTTATCAGTTTTGCATAGCAAAGTATGTATGAAGGATTTGATCTGTACTGCTAGATGTCAGTTGCCCCAGTTGAACTTGATGCTCGATATAGATACATCAAAGGATCAGGCTCCCTGTTTGGCACAGATTCAGGAACTAAAATTATATCTGTAATAATGCACTGTACTATATAGTGCAGAGGAGTGAGATACAGTAGCAGCTGCTCCGGCACCGCAATGCAGAAACAGAGTTTGGGATGCTATTACGTTTAAGTTTGACATACTGTGAGACAAGGGTGTTGTTTGTACATGTGAGGATATGCGAAGAATAAACTCCACCCTTAATCACATTCAGATGACTGCAATATTGATTAAACAGATCTAGCGTATAGCGATGATTCTTCCGGGGAGAGCAACCTGTGCTTTCAATTCAATATTGAATAGCGGAGAGACTGTCATTTTTTTTAATTTTGTTGATCCATCCATCGGTCCCTTAATTACCTCACGCGATGGGTACATTTGTCTTTTCAATCAATTTCTCTAATCTATTTGTGCACTTGGCATGTATTTGTTTGTAGCTACGCATGGTGATGAGTGGAAGAATGGATAGACAGCGGCACAGACTGAATCAAGGATATAGATGATGTAGCTTGCATACGACTCTTACACATTTCTAGATGGTGAGCGACCTATATTATCTTCTGAATCATCTGTAACTGTTCGTTTGAGATGAAAGCAACAGATAAAACCTTACCTGATGTGTAAAAGAATCAGTATTGTTGCCAGATGTCTGTTGTGCCCCCATTGAAACTTGATTAATTAATAGATACTCCTAGATTCATAGATCAAAGGATCAGGATTGGCAGGACATGTCATGAACAAAAGACAAGACGCCGCGCTTATATGATGCCAACTCCTGTAGATATATATGTTGCAAATAAAACTGGACAGAATAGATCAAACTAGAATTCAGCTGATTTGTACACTTTCCCTGTCGTGAATGACGGCGAATAAACGACGAAGAACACAAAATCAAATCACAGCGAGACACAAGATTTAACGTGGAAAACCCCTCCATTGCAAAGAGGAAAAACCACGGACACTAACCAGCAAACACTCCTCACTATTATCAAGAGTCGGGTTACAACGCGGTGCGGTAGCTTACAAGAGAATGAATGAATCAGTCGCAGTCGCAGTGAAACCCTAACACCGGCTATATGCCCGAGCCTCCTGGCGACGGACCTCCGCTTCGCTCCGTCATAAGTCCGGCCATTATAATGTGCAACTGAATTTGAAACATATTCAACATTCCCCACCTGAATTTCATTCATTGTAGTATGGATGGTTCAATTTACATATGGACGATTCATTGAGGGAGCAGTACTGCCAGATGTCAGCTGCCCCAGTCGAACTTGATGCTCGATATAGATACATCAAAGGATCAGGCTCCCCGTTTGGTACAGATTCAGGAATTAAAATTATATCTGTAACAATGCACTGTACTATACTATATAGTGCAGAGGAGTGAGATACAGTAGAAAACAAGTAAGATCTAAACAACTTTAAATATAACATCAACATATATATGACATTTTTTAGAAGAAAACATGAACTAGTTTCATATTTTTATAATTTAAAATAAAAATTTTATGAACTTCTAGAGATCAAACAAGATTTTTGTTATTACTGGAAAATAGAAAACTGCTTTTGAGACCAGTTAAGGACCAAATGTGTTTGATTTTGACAGATGGAGGGTGCCTATTACCCGGTTTTGTAGTTGAATGTTGAAATTCGAACTTCAGTGTGAGTTGAAGGTTGAAAAGTGTACTTTACCCAAGAATAAACTCCAGCCTTATCCTGTCCAGATGACTGCACTATTGGTTAATCAAATCTAGCGTATAGCGATGATTCTTCCGTGGAGGACAACCTGTGCTCTATCAATATTGAATAGCGGAGACTGTCAATTTTTTTGTTGTTGATCCATCCATCGGTCCCTTAATTACCTCATGGGATGGGTACACATTTTGCTGCAGCAAAATCTAAATATCTGTCAGGAACAGGTGTTCTTTACATTTGTCATCCTCAGTTTGGAGTGTTTATTTACCATTAATAACATATATATCATATGGAATTCCAATGTTGATGAGCCTTTTTCGGTGCCCATGATGTTGGCAGCATACCTGACGTTGCCTACCTGTGACACCGACGCCTTATGATTCCTCTTTTTTTCTGGATAACATGATTGCTTGATTGGATTTTTTTTTTCTATTTTGTGGGGACTAGTAGCTGGATAGATTGATTGATTATGTCTAGGTGGTGGACTGATTGATTCCGTCTTTGCAAATTCATGCAGGCAGAAATGGTTCTAGAAGCAAACCAAAGGGCTTTATTGGGTTTATCATCAGCAGGCACGTACATAGAATGCAAGTTGCTTTTTAACTGTACATGTCATATTCCTGGCTATTTTTGATTCTATATTTGCTCTAATTTGTTGCTTTACTCCAGTTGAGTAGCGCGTCTAGAGAAACCTTCTGCCTTTCTTTTCTCCAGTTGAGTAGCGCATGCATTCTTTTGTAGTTTCTACTTTGATCCCCGATTTGGCTGCTTGTGGGGTCCTTTTCGATCGTGCATGTCATGTGTTGCAACTTCGCTGTCCAAATGCCGCTGCCTTCTAGAAACAAAACACATAGCTAGCACTAGGCATCAAGGCATGGATGGAGCTCTTTCACCAGCTAGGAGGTTGACGGATGAGTCAACAAAAGCAAGGCACGACTACTAGTAAGGACAGTGAAGACTAGCGGTGACGCGCGCGGCCCATCAATTTTCAATTTGCACTATATATAGTACTGAAGATTAGGCCAGACGATCGAAGGGCTGGGCCTGCGGGGGCACGCTGCTAATATATTCAGTGACGATGACACTGACGGCCGGGCCTCCTACCTAATTAAGCATGATATGATCTGACGGTGTAGCTTTTGTTTCGTCAAGGACACTTCGTTCATTAGTAGCTAGTAAGTATTAGCACAATATATAATTATCAAGAAAGTATTAGGACGATATATAGCTAGGATGAGATGACGGTGTGGTTGCGTGTATGATAAAAGGTCGTAACAAGCAGCCATAGGCTCGATGGAATGCGCGCTTCAGGCGTACAAGGGCTCCTCTGGCCTCTCGCCGCGCGCTTGCATATGCAGCTGCAGCACGCGCCGGCCGGTCGATAGATGCAATGGAGAATGGATCGCCCGTCGCCTCTGCCTGTGTTCATTTTTTTTTTCTCTCTTCCGTCCACCAGAAGATTCCAAGGCATGAATACCCCCACCATGCATCATCATCTGCATATATACATACATAAATAAAACCGAGTCCTATTCTAGTCTAGCAATTTTCAAGACGAGAAGATAAGATAATGCTGCTACAACTAGCTGCTAGAAGACGACGACGATGGAAATGGGATGCCTTTGTCGTCCCTGGGGGCCGTACATGTCTCACAGTCAAATAAAAGAGATCGAGTTCGCGATCAGCAAGTCCAGTAGCCCTCCTCCTCCTCCTGGATCCTCCACTAGTCCACTGTCTATATACTCCTCAATTTGTCCCTCCAATTTGTGCTCTCCACGAGCTAAGCTGTTCCACAAGTCAGCTGTTCCAACAGTCAACCCAACATGAATCTGAATCTGATCTTTTTTTTTAGGGGGGTCTGCATCCGATCTTTTGCGCAATAATTAAAGTCCAACATGACGAGCATGTCGGTATACAGGAGCCGCGGACTTGTACGTGCCGCTGTGCCCGCTGGTGCGGATTGATCATATTATTGGGGCCGAACGGTATGTCTTGCTATCAACGACTTGGTTTGATAAAAAAACAACTTGGCAACTTGCTCACGGTCGTCGACTATTTTCTTTGTTTTTTTTATGTATTTTGCTATGTAAATAGACATATTATTTATCAAGGTATATAATAAAATACATAAACTAAAATAGTCAAAATAAACTAAAATGTATACCAAGTCAAAGTTTACAATTAGAGGACAATCTCACATACGGGCTGGAATTGCTCCAAGTAGCCACTTGAGCCTATTAAAAAAAGTCAACCCTTGAGAATCTTCTCTTTCTAATCCAATTTTCCTTTTTTTCTCAATTTTTCAAAATCTTGTCTGAATCACCTTTTCCAATCACCTTTCCCTAAATTCCTTCTCCAACAGATGTGCTACCACTCTTTATATCGGGCCCCTTTCCTATCCTTGAAGCCACTGACATGCGGGCTCGCTGTCACCGATAGATCCGGGCAGGAGCACACGCCACGGTCGGCGCACCGTGTCCACAACCGTCAATTCAGTATTCTCATCCGCTAATGAGATTTTTAAGGGAAAAAGATAATCTAGTGATGAGATGCTCTTAGGGAAAAAAAATATTATTCCTCGATCCTCAGGCCAACCTATGGCAGCAACAGCTCTTGAAAAATTGCATGCTGACAATGTTGCATACACACAAAATAGAACCAATGCAAGTTGGTGATAGAGATGATGGCCGCCACAATTTGCGTTACTATGGATGTGTGAGCCCGCCAGTACGTTGTGGCATCAATTCCATGCACAGTAATCGTCCATCAAAACTGTTCTCACATAGCAAGGGTTTGACCAGCAACGGATTTTTCTTCAAAATTTAATGCTCTAGTATGGACCGGACCGGCAGGATGGGCAGTACGTGTGCCTACATCAGTGTAGCAAGTGGAAGAACGTGTAGCATGTTGATGGCTCTTAAGCGCGTTGCCTAGTGGTTTAGGGGTAGGGCCAAACTAGTAAATTGAAAGCTAGCCAAGAGGCATCAAAGGATGACTGGCCTTGGAAGCAAAAGGCCAGCTGCTTCGATCGGCCATCTGACGACGTCGACGTGCGGGTGAGGGTTGAAGCACCCACCAACCAAGCATGTAATGACGTGTACACTTGCCTTGCTTAACCGGATCAGGGGACACTAATGTGAGGATTAGCATGGGGACGAACGTGGAAATATCGGGTAAATAAAAGTGCCCTGCCTGCGTGCTTTACATGTCATCATCAGAAAGAGATGTCGATGAGTCGAGCATATCTTTTCGGACGGATTAGCAGACCTCGCACTCAGAGTCGATCGCATCGCATGATTCGCTTCACTCCTCCGTCGGCTGCTGGCGGGCGGCTCGATCGGGTGGGGGCCGCGTGTTTGTCTGGACTCTACTCCACCACTACTGCACATGCACTTGCTGACTTTACTTGCACTCAGGAGGTGGTGAACAGCACTGCAGCAGGGAGGTGCTCTGCTCGACTACTCACTCAGTAGACAGCACACGGACAAGCACTTGTGAAGCAACGGACCAACATATATGTGCAGTACTGCTATGACGTCGTCGAGTTCTTCGTCGCCGCCGACATCGCCGCTGTCGAGTGGTCTAGCTCCTACTGGACAACACGCCTTTTCCACGTCGGCGGCGACGGTGGCTGCGACGAGTGGCGCGTGGCCGTAGGTGTTGAGCGCTGGACTGCATGCCGCGACGTGGCCGGGTTGGCTAAATGGTTAGATAGGCTTCCGTGATTATATTGTCATCAAGCAAGCAATTTTCTTCAAGAAACAAGTTGTGACCACCAGTGTACAGCCGGTGCTCGTACGTCTGTGGTGGCTTTTCCACACCTGCCTCCACCTACGGTCGTTGTATTTTGTTACTCTCTCCTATCTAATTTATTAGCTAGCTGTTTTTGGGGTTTCAAAATTTAATTGTCACCTAGACATATCGCATATATTTAGTGGTTGGAAAAGTGGATGGTCCTTCACTACCCATCAACACTTGTAGTCGACCCTTTATATCCTTTATATGCCATTAAAAATACAAATCCTTTTTCCTTCTCCGTCACAATTTTTGTTATTAGGCTACCCCTTAGATTTTCCACCCAAGCATTATTGCTGCTTGCTACCGCTCCTCATCAAAAGGATTAGCTAGCTAGGAAGAAGGAAACATCATGGAGGTGAACCTGCAGGGCCCACACGTCAGGCGGTGTCTGTTGCTCCCAGTGAACCCCACACCTCCGCCAGGACTAAAATAATAAGCCAGCTGATAGATGGAGCTGCTACCACTTGGTTTTTAGTTATAACCAGAAGCCATTGGACGGATCATATATCAACAGGCGGAGGATTAGTTTAAGCAGCAGGAGGCGTGTGTCACAGTCACAGCACACAGATAGATCCTCCTCCTGCGGTGACGTTGATTGCTTCATCAGCTGATGTCCGTTCCTCTCCAGCCATCCGCGCGCGGATTAGTTACTTCGTTGTCTCTAGACGGGGTTTCCGCGTGCCAGTGCTACCCCCGACAATCAAGCAACGAATCGAGGAAATGAACCGGCCGGCCGCCCGGCGTGTTTCGTGGCCGTTAGTCCGTGATGGATGGGTCGATCGATACGATGATTATTAGGGGTACACCGGTGCCACTGCCACATGACGACGATGGAAAAGGAAAAATGGAAAAGCAACACACAGCACAGCGCGGAGATGGACACATCATCGTTCGAGCAAGCTAGACGACGACATGCATCCTGCGGCACGGGATGCAGGGGAGGAGGACCAAAGGGTTCTAGAAGCCACCTCTGCCTGATCCGATCCGGATCTCACAGGTCCCATGACGATTCACGCCCGGGCGCCGGGCAGCACAGCATGCAGACGGCAGACGCATCGCACCCAGTCCAACTTTGCCGAAGCGCATGACCGATGATCGACCATCCGGACATGGGCGGACCTACAGTTAGGCATGTGCCCAGGTTTGTAAGGGCATACCCTATATTTTTTTAGGAAAAAATCGTACGTAGTAAGTATATACACATGTATAATAAAGATAAGCTTCTAAATTACTGATATTTGCATATTATCCATCAAAGAAGCCTACTGATGGACGCAACCCATTCTTCTCCGGTCCTCCGGCCCACCAGCCACTCCCGAGTCCCAACATCCACCACATCTTGACAAATTTCAGTGGTCAATTTTCATATTCCCTTTGATTCTTGTTCAATGTTGTCAAATACTCAAATGTCAATTGCTCTTGCGAACTTTTTAAGTTTTTATGTTGTTCATCTATATATTTTCTTGGCCATGGGCACACCCTTGCATCCGGCGTTGCGCGACAGCGTCACACACTTCACTCACTCACACGCGCTGGTGACTCGGATCACCGAGTGTCCACTCCACTGTTGCTTGGGATCCACTCATCCACGTAGGATACGATACGAATACGACGTGCACGTGCCACTCGACGACCACGTGCACAGCTACCGCTGGTGTAGGCTCTGAGCCGGACGGGCGGCCAACCTGCCATACACATGCATGCAGTGCCACGTACTGTGGGGGTCGATCCGTCACAAACACAAGAGACAGAGGTCAGCAGGCTCGGCCGCTGGCGCTGGCGCCGACGACGGCGACGACCCTCCCACCACCTCCGGCCAACCCCGTGCCGGCCGGTCACTCCACGAGCAGTGCAGGTGCGCCGTGCCATGGTCCTTCTGTCGGCCCCTCCGCGGCCGGCTTCATCACCTTCTTATCCATATTGAAATCGAACCATTCATTAATCCATTCAGGCTATGTTCGGTACACAGGGGCCAAATCCGCCAGAGGATCCTATCCAGGCAGGGTTGAGTGGATCCGTCACTTGTCACTCAATCCCTTTGGGGGTTTAATCCCTTTGTGGTTTAATCCCTGCCCACAAAAAGTTCATTCGGATAATCCCTGGCAACTAAGCTCTCCACGAGCCCAAGGCACGTGTCGTAGGCGCCGTCCCAGAAGCAGCAGCGCTGCTCCTTCTCTTGCGCTCGCTGGCGATGGGATTTCTTCCACCCCAGCTGAGGCCGAGCGTGGTTCCCAGGCTGGGGTGACAAGGAAAGGCCGGGGTCAGCCGGGCTACGAGCCACACTGGGCTTAAACGAAGACACATTTTCGCCTGGGCTAGATTCCTTTCCAGGCCGGGGTGATCCACGGGGGTTGGGCCATGATCCTGGCCGGGTTGGGCCTAACCGAACATAGCCTTAGCGGTACCCCACCCCGGCCGGGTGGTCGATCTGTCTCTGCGAAGCTACGAATAGTAAAAAAATGCAAATGTGTGTCGCCAGCATCGGACTCAAAAATGATGGCCCAGAGCCAGGAGTACTGAAGGACCGGATTGGCGACCAGAGGAGGTGAATGGGAGCCTCAAAATTTCTTTTGAAACTATTAGGACCTCGACTCAACAAACACTCCAAGAAGCAAATACACAAGCCGGTGATGACCACGACCCTATTGAGAGGGTGGATGTTCCCTAGGAACACAGCGAGTCATCACAAGAACCAAGAAACAACTCCAAGAGCGAACGAGGAACGAACGAGCAAGAACCGGGAAGACTCAGCTTCACTGCACAGGGGCGGACTATCCGTGGTACTAGGGGCAGACTATCCGCAGCAGTACCAGGCCTGGACTGTCCGCGCGTACGAACAGGTTCTGGAACAGTCAACTGCGAACTGTCCGTGGTGATGGGGCCGGACTGTCCTGGGGCAAAAGACCGAAACATAGACTGATCAGAACAGATTCTAGACAAAGGCAAATAGCCGTTGGACTATCCGCGGTTTGGACTCGGACTGTCCGCGGGTCAAAACTTAGAAACCAAACTTCTGGAACAGACTTTGAACAGCAGCTGCTAAACATCGTCGGACTCTTCGGACTTATTATTCAGACTATCCGTGGGTCATTCGTCCCAGAAATAAAATGAAAGTCGAGAGCTCGGTTCTGTCCTGGAGAAGTCCCGGACTGTCCGATGTACAAGGTGCCGACTGTCCGCGCTCACTCAACAATCCAGCCACGGAAGCCACTGGCTCGACTCCGTGCCGTCGGACTGTCCGAGGGTCAGGTCCCGGACTGTCCACGGTTAACAAAAAATGACACGTCAGTAAAGAAGACAAACAGACTTGACTGAAGCCCGACGCTCGGACAGTCTGCGGTTGAACAGACTTGACTGAAGCCCGACGCTCGGACAGTCTGCGGTTGCCAGGCCAGACTTGATCTGTCTTAAATCAACACCAACTGCAATAAGATTTGGAGAGATTGTTCCTTATGCAGCTAGGAGACTATCCTCAAAGGATCATGTCCCAATTCAAAGAGGAAAATCGAAGAGAAATCGAAAAAGGGGTGAAAACCAACCAAGAACTCGCCATGAACACAAAATCACCCCGATCTATTTGCTCGTGAGAAATTAGCTCAAACCCTTCAGTGGGATTGATCGTCTCACATCATAGCACGAATCAATGCAAGAAAAACAGAGTCAAACAGCCAAGAAACGAAGAATCCGAGCTCAAATAGAGAGGGGGAGAGAGAGCTCGGGATGAACACACAAGAACACAAAATCCATCATAGGAATTCTATGAAAATAAAAGCCCAGAGGGCACGAGCACACTACGGGGGGTGCTCTTCCCAAGAAGAAACACTACAGAGTTGCAGTGGACCTCACTCACATAGAAGGACTACAGACTGGAAAACCCTAACAATGAAAACTGGAATAAGAGAGGTGAGGGGATGGTTGCCCTTTCATCCTTATTTATCTTTTTGCATAGTCATTGTTTACATGAAATAATAAAATAAAATATGTGCTTGCTTTGATTTAAACTAGAGCTATGTGATAGGTTACTTGTTTGGGGCTGAGTGTTAAATGAAGTTTGTAGAGAAAATTATTTGGAGCAAAACTTATTTTTGGAGCATTTCATGAAAAGGCTTGGAAGTGGGTCAAAAATGTCAAAAATAGTTTATAAAAATATTTTTATTTTAATTTTAAATGGATTTTAAATCCCCATTTTTGAATTTCCAATTCTAGGTAGAATTAGGCTTTGATGTTTAAAAGTAAAATATTTTACTCTTTGAGAGAAACATTTCATCTTTTAAAAGTTTCTTCAAATTCTGCTTAATTTTTGAAATATGGAGTAAATCAGTTCTGCACGAATCTTGGCGCAGTGGGACCCACCCGTCGGCATCCTTCTTCCCTCTGTTCTTCTTCCTCACGCCGACAGTGTCCGTCCCGACGCCGGTCGCGTGGCGTCCGTACGCCGGGCGACGCCGCTGCCCGCTGTTTGGCCTCCCCATCCGAGCGCCGCTCGCCCCCACACTCGGCCTGGCCCCACCGCTCGCCCACGCGTCCCTCGCCCCGGTCCCGCATCGCCTGCCCGCGCGCCACGCGCACGCCGAAGCCCGACGCCATGGCCCGGCCCTCCGGCCGTTGGCTCACTTTAATGCGTCCCGACCGCGCCTCTCGCCTTCACTCTCCACCCACCACCACTAGACGCCCCTCCTCGCCTCGCATTTCCCTCCCCGAGCTTAAGCAGACGCGAAACCCGCCATTGCCGCTGCCCAAAGCTCGTATCGTCACCGCACCTCACAGCCCTGCCATTTTCTTCCTAGAGCTCGCCAGTAGCTCCGTCGTGGTGCGAGGCACACCATGCGCACACTCCCTGCCCCAATGACCTAAGGTAGAGGTCGAATCGACCATTTCCCCCTTCACCGGCCATGGCCGCCTCGACCACCGCGCGGTCCGCCATGACCAGCAACCCCTTTCTCCCTCCTTTATCTTGCGCATCGTGGTCGCCTGCATGAGTAGAACAGGTTGGTGTAGTTTATGGGATCGATTAGGGTTAGGGTTCGTCGGATTTTGGCCGACCGCCGTCGCGGGTCGCGTCGCCGCTCGCCGGCATGCATCACCGTCGTCGTTCCGGCCAACATCTCTTCACATTTTCTGGTTAATCCGAGTCGCCTTGGCCCGCTGTACCCAGTAGGCTAGTCCTTGCGACCCGCCGTGGCCCGTGGTGGCCGGCGCACCGCCGACCCTCGCCGCCGTCCGCCGTCGCGCATGGTCGTCGGTCAAAACCGCACTAATAGCCTTCATCTTATACACCATTGGGTTCACAAATGTTGAGTTGAGTCGAACGGTGGCCGTAGTTTGGCCGGAGACCTCGCCGCCGGCGAGATTGCCGACCGCCGGCGACCTTTCCCCTCGGCGTGGACCGCGTGCGTCATTTATGTTCTTTTCGGACTTAAGTGCAAAACTGCCAGACACAGAGAGTTTCTTTTTAGGGCTCGATTAATTACTAGAAAATCTAGGGTTCCCGGTGCAAAACTGTTTTCTATTTCGTTTTAAAGAATCTGTTTTCCAGATTTTTGGTAAAAGCTTTGAAAAATCATATCTTACTCATTTTTAGTCCAAATGAGTTGGTTCAACTTTCAGTATTTTTCTTATGAGTAGATATATGTATAAAAAATATGAAATGTGATTTTTATGATAATTTTCTGTATATATTTATTTATCCCTATTAAATACCTTTATCTTAGAAAATACATAAGTAATTCTCTGTTACTCAGAAAAATATGAATCTAAGTTGGTTAGTCTTCTTATATCATGCTCTATCTGTGAAAAATATTGAAAGGCTATGTCATATGTAAATATTGTCATGTTTAATTATGATGTCTTTTTCAAGTAGATGATAAATAATTCATAATAAATAATATATAAGTGATTTATCCATGAAACTTTTTGGAGAGTGTTTTGATGCTTATCTAGAGCTAAGAATATTCTGAGATCTAATGTTTGATATTTTTCTATGTACAAAGTATTTTATATCCATTAAATTGTGTTGCCTTGTCATTTTTGTGTAGGATAAAGTACTTACTTTTTGGACCTAAAAATTTTATGGTAGTCTAAATTAAGCATGCTTAAGCTTCTGTAATTTTTAAAGAATTTTCTGAGTAATCTAATTCATGTTGCAGTTCTGCCCAGACTTCTTTTAATAATTAATAATGCTTTAAGTCATTATTTCATGTGTATAATAATATTTTTTTTGATGCTTGTGATAGGTGAAATCTGCTATTGGTTTTGGTTCAGTAGAGGGTAATGTGTAAAACAATAGTTGTTTATAATTCCTTTTAATGTGTAAGTAAATTGTAATGTGAGGCTTGTATAAGATTTGATTATAGAAGAGAATGCAGATGACATGTGCTTATCATACATGTTTTAAAATTATGTCAATTATCTTCAATTGAGCATTCATTCACCATCAGCATGTAACTTGTATTTACTACATAATCGTGGTATTCATACGCACCATACATCATACAGGATCGTCAGAGCTCGAAACGGTAGTTCCAGGAGTACAAGGAGAGGAAGGCCAGCAGGAAGCCTTGGGGCAGGGAATAGCAACAGAAGAGGATCCCGATGTTGAGCTTCCCGAGTGTCCTGACCATCAGCCAAGCTCTTTCCTGAACGGCAAGCCCCGGAGCATTCTCCCTGTGGTTTGCAAAATATCTAACTTGAGTCCTTTACTTGTTTGATGCATTAAGTTATAGGCGTTGTCTTATACCGTTGTTGCATTAATAATATTCTTTGCCCACTTGATATAATTCTACCCTGTTAGGTTCAGGTGCGATTATCTGCTTAGCCTTGCTTTAACTAGATCGGTAGAAGTCGGGTGATTTCCTGTCATCCGCGAGTTATAGGTGGTGACTCAGAATGGTTGAATACAGTGTTATCTTGGATAACCATGTGGAGATAATAAATCGAGACCGGGCGGGATTGGTGTTGGGACTGAACTGGAGGTTCGGTGAGGTTATCCCCTCTGTCGAACTAGAACCCCGTCCGTTGTATGTCCTCAAGTCATTTTGAACGCATGCCTCACATTTAGCTGGAAGGATAAGTCGTTCCAACCGCAAAGCCTGGGTTTCGTTTGGGCCGGGTTACGCGGAGAGTAAGTCCGAGGTCAGGGTCGCCCTCAATAAGGCAGCCAGGCGGTTCCCGGATACGATGGTACCTGTTGATCCCGCGATTTTCTGAATCGAATTTTCGGTGATCTGTAGCTCACTTTAGCGGGTGAGTGTGGTTTGTGTGAGGAATACCCGTCAGCTGGTTAGTAATCGATTATAATCGCCATCGTTTCTGGACAGTGAACACTTGACTTGTGCAGCGGCATCGTAGTAATAACTTGAACAAAGAGATGAGATGGTTGAGCCGTGATGTTGAAAGGCACTCAACCGGAATTGGTTACTATTCTTGTTGAATAATTATTATCATGCTTGTTTAATACAGGTGCTAATTTAGCATGATAAGGTTAATCAAATTAAAATACAATGCTCAAGCTTTTTCACAACTTATGAGTCAGCTATCCTACTTATCCAGCCTTGCATACCCTTTGGAGTCAATTTATTTTTAGCTTATGACGGGTAAGTCTAGCTGAGTACATTCTCATACTCAGGGTTTTATTTCCCATGTTATTGCAGATGGTGAGATGTTTTATGGCTACTGTCAGCACTGTTTCTATTCCGTGTTGGGTGATGATTAGACCTTGGGCATGGTCACTCCACTCTACCTTATGCTTTTGCTGGATATTGACCAAGGACCTGGCACTGTATTTGAACTAAGGGTGTGTGTGGATTTGAACTAAATCACTTTCGCTTTATTTTGAATTTAAACTTGGGTTATAGTAACTTATTTCGAACTCCGATGTTTTAAACTATGTGCGAACTATGTATGCTGTGAATGGTGACGGCTAAACTTATTACGATCTTGGCTATGCCGGAAAGTTGAAAATCCTTCGAGATTTCGGTATGACTACCGGGTTTATTAGGTGTCAATCATATAAGTTTGCTATCTAATGACGAATTACGTGCTTGTGCTCTAATAAATTGGTCGGTTCTGTCACAATGACCACCGCGCCTTTTCACCGGTAGCCTTACTTCGACGCAATCTCCCCGATGCCGCCACATGCCGTCCGTCCGTATCGAAACCTCCGCCTAGGTTTTGAGGCCCAAAACTGCAAAACCCGTCGCCGATAGTTTTGAGGACAAACCACCAAACCGTCATCGATAATTTTGAGGCAAAACCACTAAACCGTCCGCGAGTAGCGTAGTCCATACGCGTCCCCCGCCAATGGTTTTGAGGACAAACTACCAAATCTTCTCGCGAGTAGCGTACCGTGTACGCGTCCCCGCCATGTACACTTACACTTGTCGATGTCCCAAGTGTCAGCCACCGCAACTGGCCACCCAGCCATCTGGTCCGCCAGTCCAAGCCTAGCGTCTGTCCTTTACCGCACCCAGTCCGTCTGCACGGCATGTCCTACTTGCCCTTCTCCCGACCGCTGCCACTGCATTCGGAGTCCACACCTACACATCATGAGCCAAGAGATATGTTTCGACACATAACCCTGTGCCAAGAAATCAGAAGAATCACCGAACCAGCCACACATCAAAGTGTTAGCACGTTGACAATCACTCATCATAATAACAAAGATGCTCTATAATAATTACGTAAAAACCATATATTCGCAGGTACGTACACTAGTGGACGGAAAAGATAAGGCTGGGGTGTTCGAGTCCGTGTCGGACTGACCTGTCACGGACTTGCTCACTCACTCGCCGAGCCGGACCTGGACACGCCGGATTAATTAGATCGGATGGTGGCGCCGAGCTGCTCCCCTTTTGTCTTATGGTGACGGGTTAAGCAAGTTGGGCGAAAGATAAGAATCGACCTTTTTTTTTATCTGGCATTCCATCCTCGGTCATCAAACATATAGACAAAAAAGGGTTTTACTATCACTCTGGTAGCGTGCTGCGCGCGCCTGGGGTTGCAACAGCCAACAGCGACAGCGCATTGCTTTGGGATAATTAAGAATGTACAACGACAGGAACGGTGATTACGATAATCCTTGTCTGTCCAAATCTTTGCTTTACTCCTGACGCCTGTGTCACCTGGACAGGCGGATGTGTAGCGATGCTGTACGTCCGGCCGGCTCATCGCGGCCGGGTCGGGGTCGTCGCCCCCCATATTAAACCGTGTCTGCGCCTGTGTGTATGTGACCAGGTAAAGCAGAGCTTTGGCACGGCGCCACGGCGGCATGCCATGGCATTGACAAAGCCGAGAGCATCATCAATCGCCGGCCCGCCCGCATTCGTGCTGCCCAGGCCGTCTCTTCCAGCAACGGCAAGACAACGAACGACCGGGCTTGTTTTAGCGATGTCAACTGAATGCCATGCTTCAATTCCTTCTTCCCTGGTGACCATTTCCGTAGTGACCTTGAATTATATGCATTCATTATAGGAATTTCTGGCTCAAAGTCTGGTTCATGGACCGGTTACAATTCTTGCTGCTGCTGCAGCTGCTGCCCATGTCATTCGCAGAGCAGTCTTAAAAATTCTAATGCAGAGATAAGCACCATAGGGAGACGGCATTGCCAGGCATCGAAAAATATCCCTGCGTCAAGGGCAAATCTCAGAAAAATCAGACAAGGAAGAAGCAGGAGAAAAGTCATGGGACTGTGCAGCCGGATGAGATCACGACACAGGAAAAGAAAAGTACCCGACCCTTTTGGCCGTTAACAAATGGACGACGACAACCTTTAATCCGCAGCCTGCCTGTCTCGTCCATTTCCTCCAAAACGGAGACATCACAAGCATTTTTTTTACAGCTCCGTCTGTCCTCCTCCGCGTGCTCATGTACACGAGGATTGGCACAAGGATGAGACATATCTTGACAGCAGCATTTGGTTATCGAAGAGCGAAAGTGTTGGCACCTCCGATCCAAAGGTCTCCTTGCTATATGGATTTTGCTTCTAATGAAGGAAAATGTTTATTTAGCAAAAAAAATCGACTTGGATTTTTTATCACTGGTTCTGCAGCCTCCTTGTTGGCGTCCGCGTGGATCTGATACCATGCTCCTTGTTTGTGTAATAATGCACTGTACTATATAGTGCAGAGGATGGAGAATTTTCAGATGCTATTACGTTTTACATTGACGTACCGTGCGAGAAAGGGTGTTGTTTATGCATGGCAGGATATGCAAAAGAACACCCCTGATCACATCCTGATGACCGCACTATTGATTAAACAATTCGAGCTTGTAGCGATGATTATTCTTCCGTGTGCACCTGTGATTTCAATATTGCATAACGAAGAGGCCGCCAGTTTTAATTTGTGCACTCGCCATAGATCCAGAGCAAGTGGCCGGACGACTCTTACAAGTTCTAGACGATGAGTGACCTATCACACACAACTTTTGAATAGTTTGTAGCTGCTCGTCTGAAATGAAAGCAACAGATAAAACGTTTCATCAGTTTTTCATAGCATATAGTATTATGAAGGAAGGTATCAGCTGCCATAGTTGAAGCTCGATGTAGATAGATCAGGCTATCTGCACCGCTGCGGGTAAACGCTTACTAGAGGAGCACATACCGGTCAAATTTGCTGGAGGGGAACTGTAAAACGACATGTAAACTTGCGGACGAGCATGCATCCGTGGTCTGTCGCGGACGTACGGAGCGGCCGCTATCGCGCACGCGGGACCCACTCGTCCTCTCCTGCGCCAACGCTCGTCCACCGCGGAGCGCAAGGGACGACCTCACGACAGAGGATCCCGCGACGACGCCCACACCCCGGTGCGCAAAGGCGGCTTCGATCGGCGACGGAGGTGCAAGGAGGAAGGAGCAGGGAGGGCAGCTAGCCGGGGCCGGATGAGGCGTCGCCGGACCGCGTGTGGCACGCGGGGTCCGGGGCTCCCCGTGCCCGCGAGTCGTCGATTGGGGCAGAGGAGCGGGACGTAGCTTGGTGGACCTCGCCGCCGGGCGCACGGTCGAGCCCCGCCGCTGGGCACCGGTGCCAGGCCGCGCGAGCGAGCCCCGCCGCCGGGAGCTCCGCCCCAGCCCCGCCGCCAACTCCTCCGGGACACGGCTGCGACGGTCGCCTTGCTAGGCTTATTGGCCATGGCGGCGCTCTAGGAGCAGTATGCGAAGTAGTACTGGACTACTGGCCGGGTTGGAGCAGGACGAGAGAGGATGGGGAGGGAAGGAGGGGGTCAGGTGCGGAAAAAAGAAAAAAAAATGACACGTGTGGGCCCCATTTTTGATATAGAGCAAGATATCGAGGATGGATGAGTGCAGGGGAAAGGGATATAGAGGAGAAAATCTCGATGATTAGGATGAGATATTTTCTTTTTAAAGGATGAATTTAGAGTTCCACGAGTACAGATAGTCTCAAAGGACCACTCTTACCTTGCCGAGTCATTTGACTTGCGAAAAGTTGAGTGATGTAGTGATGCATGATTCCTTTGTTTTTATTTAATCTGGAGATAACATGGTTCCATGATATGAGCTAACTAACGACCGATATCTTTTAATTAGGATTTTTTACTGGGCACTAGATTAATCATTGATTATTGTTAACTTGAGTATATCTGTGGTGGGGGCCAATGATGTGTGCACTATATCCACCAGCAGCGTGTCTTTTGTTCCAACTAAAAAATATTGATGGTATGGTTTTGACATGCGACTTAATTTGACAACCTTGATGGTATGCAACTTGAGGGATGGCTAATTTATACTACATTCTTTTAGATAAAGTATATAAAATCGGCTAGGTCGTTTCTACATAAGATCAGCTGCCGGAAAATCAGAATGAATATCTGACAGGAAGAAGTGTTCTTTACGTTTTGTCATCCTCACTTTTGAGTGTTTACTTATATAATATGGAACCCCAAAGCGATGACCTATATATCTTTTCGGTGCCGGTGTTGGCAGTGTACCTGACGCTGCCTACCTGTGACACCGACGCCGCATGATTTCACAATATTTTTGTTCTCATGTTCTAGATAACATATGCATGATTGCATTGGCATGATTTTTTTTTTTTTTTACGTAGTGGGGACTAGCTAGTTAGATTGATTGTTTATTTCTAGCTAATGGTGCCATGGTGGTGCTTGGTGGAGTGTGTTCCGCAGAAATGGTTCTAGAAGCAAACACAAAGGGCTTTTGTTGGGTTTATGATCAGGCTGGCACGTACTACTTCGTGCCTTCGTTCTCAATGCAAGCAAGTTGCTTTTACCGTACATGTCGTATCCCTGCCTTTTGATTTATTTGCTTATATATGTTGCTTTACATCTCAGCGCGCATCTAGAAAGCCTTTCTCCTTTGTTTTTTCCTCATGTGGAGTGGCTCGAGAATTTTCAGTTTTCTCTCGTTCCCGAGTTGACTATGTTGTGGGCTCTTGTGTTTGGAGTTTTGGACCATCGATCGGACGTGCTACTCGTGCATGTGCTCCAACTTCGCTGCCGTCGAAATGTTGCTGCCTTCTAGAAGCAAAACTAGCACACCTCACGAAAGGATGAAAATATGAGTGTTTAATGTTTGACTAAGTTTCTACTAAATCTGATTCTAAAAAAGGTTTCTACTAAATATTATATTTAATTTATAGCTCTAAATTAGTACCATGAAAATACATTTAATAATTACGATAGTTATTTAATATTTTGAATGTTTATATATTTTTACTATAATTGTCAAGAATTGAATTTCATTAGGATGGAGAGTGTGCTCGTTGGGCATCAAAGTCGTGGACGTTGACAGAATTGATCTAGGTCGTTGACGGCTGAGTCAAGAAAAGCAAGGACGGCCACGCTTGGGCCGGATTTCCCACACAGCGTGGCTGGGCCTGGGCCTGAGCCTGGGCCTGCCGTAATATATCCCGGTTCTCAAAAAAAAAAAAAGTGCGCGGGCGGAGTTCCCAAAGCTGTAGAACGGCTTGGGCAAGCCGTTGAGCCTGTACAAACGCGTGAACCAGCCATTCCAAACACATTTTCCCTCTTGTTAAGAAATCAAATCAAATCAAATAAACTAAAAAAATAAATAAACGCATAGAGACGGCCACAAGGCACCGTGACATTGATGAAGTAACGAGCGTACTTACACTGCTGGCGACTGGTAAGGAGAAGTTGGCTAGCGGGAGCTTTCACGAAAGCAATCAGATCATCAGCCACGCCGGTCAGCCGCCGAACGGCCGCTGCTGCCGTATCCGCCAGCTGCGGCGCCGGTAGTATCTGGGGTGGTGGGCCAGACGCTACAAGACAGCACGCTCGTCCACGGTTGGCCAGCTGCGGACGCCACCACCGCCCGTGCCCGTGTCGCGCCATGGCGGATCCATGCGCCGTGGACCACGGGTCGATCTCCCTTTCCGTTTCGCCTGCCCCGCCAAGAAACACCGCCGTGCGCGTGCGTGCCCATGTCGAGTTCAACCACCGATGGGACTCGCACGGCGAAGTCGGACCACAACCCAGTCACACAGAGGTCCAACTCAGCAGCTGCTAGCTGGCTAATCACCTTCTTGTTCGTGCGAGTGGTAGAATCTCAGCAGGCAATTAGCAGGCAACACAGAGATCAGTGGTTGGACGGAAGCGAGAGTCGTGCAACTAGTATAGTAGAAAGTAACGCGCCACCGCCATCTGCCGGCCTGCCACCGACCGATCAACTCCTAGACGGATCTGCTGTCCGGCAGCGGCAGCGGCAGCGGCGGCGGCAGCGGCTCATCAAGGGCGGCGTTTGGTTCCGGCGGCACGGCACGAATCTGTGGACGGCGGAGCGGCGGCGAAGATAAAATCATAAAAATGACAAGACACCGCTCCAGCCACACGGCCACCGTCGCCGTCATAATCAGCGACGCGGCGGCGGCCCCCAGCTTGGACGCCAAAACCGCTGGCGGGCGCGGCCTTATCCTCACTCGCCTTTGCTTCACGTTGTTCGGCAGCAGGGCCACCACTTCTCCTTGCTTTGTTTAGGACGGACACCAGCTGGAGGGGGGACGACGACGTGCGATGTGAAGACGGGCGGTGATACAGGTGGCTGGCTAATTTTTTTTCTTTTATAAAATGAGAAAAAAAATATATATCGCTGGGCAACGTCAACTCTTCTGCTCCGATTCCATTGCCGCTCTGATTGATGGACGCACGTAGGCCAGCTTGGATTGGATGGATTCCAATCAAGCACCGCGAGATATGATAAACAAAGAGTACTGTATTGGGGACAAACTTGAGAAACGATAAACAAATCGGGGGACATTTTCGTCTTGTGCTCAACGAACTGCAGCTGTGCCTGTGTTAGATCCATAAAATCACTCCAAAATTCAAGAATTCTTATCATCTATCACATCAAAATTCAAAAATTCTTATCATCTATCACATCAAAATACCGACGTACTAAATGTAGATAAAATCAAAAACTAATTATACAGTTTTGTTATACTTTACGAGACGAATATTTTGAGTCTAGTTACTCAAAATTTAAACAATTTTTATGCTACAGTACGCTAAGGTGACACAATGTGACATTTTCTTTCAAAATTCAGGAACTAAACACACCCGCTGGCTGGCTGGCTGGCAATGGACACATTGCAACAAATTTGAGACGAAATTGGATGCATGAGTGGTATGTACAGTGGTTTTCATTACTCTCTAGTAGGAGTAGTACTCGGCAAAAGCATGGCTCTAGGACAAGAGCAACAAGCAAAAACAGTCTTGTGTCCTTCACCTCGGGACAAAAACACCACACTCATATCTCTCATCCAAATTTCACACTCAAACAAAGCACGGATCTTGTTTTCTTCTTCATCAGTCTCTACACCCACCCGTGCCTCCATGGATCTGCCTGGCGTCGATGGCAAGGCAGGGAGCCGACAGAGACAGATCATGGACGGGCGGGCGAGTCTTCATCAGATCCAGCAATGGCGGAAACGGCGCACGCACGAACATAGCATTAGTACGTTCTAGTACCAGCAGTAGTAGCCTTCCTCGGTCGCAGACGGATGGACAGCTCCTCAGATCCGGACGGAGGCGACGGAGAAGACGAAGCCGGCGAACTCGGGCGGCGGGCGCACGACGGTCCAGCTCTTGGTCTTGACGTCGAACACCCACAGCGCGTGCCTTGCGCCGCCTTCCTCGCCATCAACCGCGCCGGTCACCACGACCTTCTCCCCACCACCAACGCAAACAGCGCGCGCGGTGCCGGCCTTGAGCCCCGGCGGGTAGGGCCCGACCTCGGTCCACCCGCGGCGCGTCCCCATCCACTCCATCACCGCGTTCCCCTCGATGCACCAGACGCGGCCGCGCACCACGACGTGCGCCGCGGACGGCGGCGCGCGGACGCGCTCGAGCCTCCGCCAGGCCCGCGCGGCGGGGTCGAACCACTCGGCGTCGCGCTCGAACCCGCCCTGCCGCGCCGTGCGGTACCCGCTGACGGCCAGGAACCGGTCGCCGGCGACCGTCGCCATGCCGTCGCACTCGTCGCGCTCCTCCGACATGTCCGGCAGCGGGTCCCAGGCGTCGGCCTCGGCATCGTAGGCCTCGGCGGTCTTGAGCGCGTTCTTGTGCTTGTCGTGGCCCCCCGCCACGTAGATCTTGCCGCCGGCCTCGGCGCACGCGAAGAAGGACCGGGCGGACCGCATCGGCGCGCCCTTGCGCCAGTGGCCCGTCGCGGCGTCGAGGACGTGGACGTCGGCGACCGGCTCGAAGGTGTTCGGGTCCCAGCCGCCCAGGACGGCCAGGCGCGTCCCCACCGCCGCGCACTGCGCGAACACGGGGACGACCGGCGGCGCGCCGCGCTCCCGGCGCCACTCGCCGGTGGTAACGTTGTAGACGGCGACGCCGTAGGAGGGCGTGTTGGCGGGGCTATCGTCGGCCTTGGCCCCGTCGGCGGCGGACGGGTTGCCGAACTGCATGAGGTAGACGAGGTCCTCGCTGGCGCCCGCCTGCGCGCGCGCGGAGGCGAAGGCCGGTGCCGCGGCGGCGCTCCGCCAGCCCCGGCAGACGCGGCGCATGGCGCGGTGGGAGGCGTGCGGCACGCGCGCCAGGCAGTCCACCGCCACGTCGTCGGGGATGCCCGGGATCAGGTCCACGTGCTCCTGGCCGGCGGTGACGCGGTAGCCGTAGCCGTAGCCGCCGCCTGCTCCGACTCCCCTTGGGCTCCGCATCTTCTTGGATGGCTTTGCGTGTGAGCTGAGCTTCTGATGGGATGAGATTGAGATGAGGGGAATGGGTTGTGTGCGGCCTCGCCGAGCGGTGGGCGGGGGGGATTAAATAGAGGAGATTCCGTGCGACGTGGCCTGCGGTGATTGGACCGAACGAACAGCGAAGCCGATGAAATGATAAAGCTGGGCCGAGCTGGGGTTTTTCTGCCGGGTTTTGATGCTTTTTCTTTTTCTTGTCGTTCACCATGGAAAAGTTTGCATCTAGTACTCTACTACTAGTCCCACCAGTGGACTTCTCATGGAGGTAGAAAAAACACACACGAAAGGATGAAAAGTTTGCAACCTGCACAAGTGACTGAAACATTTTTTTTTTTCACATGTTTGTGGTTCTAGAAGAATGGTCTGATCGGTGTCCAGCGTGTACATGAGCTGTAAAAGGAAAACTTCAACTTGTGATGGTTTCCGTTGGGGAGCAAATGGACGACGCAGGCAGGCTGTGGATTAAAAAGGTGACAGGGACCTGTGTTGAATAAATAAATGGGTGCTTGTTCGCTTCTGATGTTAATTGCCAGAAAAAAAAAAGAAAAAAAAAAGAGGAGCAGAGAGACTGATTGATACTATAATATAATCTCGACATCCCCAGTTTTGACATCACAATTATCTTATCTTCAATTGGAGTTTATACTCTTCCCCTGTTTCTGTGCCTGAGATTTGCTTGTGTATAGATGAGTGGGAGCAAATGGACGACGCAGGGCAGGCTGCGGATTAAAGGGTGACAGTGACCTGCGCTGAACAAGTGGGCTATTGCTGCTGCACAAAGAGCTGGGGACTTGTTGTTTTCTTTTGCTGTGCACGGTCTCCAGAATCCGGATGAGATCCAAGAGACTGATGATACTATAATACAATCATACTCCTAGTAAACGATCATTTTTACATTTCACTTATCTTGCGGATTATTGCAAATGTCGTTTAGCCTTTTTCTCCTGATGATTCTTCTGTGTCCGAGTTTTCTGAGATTTGCTTGTGACGCAAGGATATTTGTTTTCTCGATGCCTGACAATGTCGTCTGCCTGTGTTTCTTAATTATATATCTCTGCACTAGTAGAATTCTTAAAACCGACTTTGTGAATAACAAGGGCAGAAGCAACAGCAAGAAACCGGTCCATGCACCAGGCTTGGAGGTCGCCAGGGAAAACTGGGAATGAATGGGTCTAGGGAAGGAGCTGAAGCAAGGGATTCAGGGTTTTTTTTTTTTTTTTTCTCGCCAGGCAAGGCATTCAGTTGACGACCACGCTGAAACAAACCAGGCGGCCGTTGCATTGCCGGAAGATACGGTTAGCTGGTCACGTGTTGGGGCACCTCCTCGGCCTGTGTGTGCGGCACGAATTCGTGCGTGCCGGCGATCGATGATGCTGTCACGCCATACGTACCTCACGAGTGCAGGCAAAAAGCAGGCTTGCCGTCCATGCAGCCCCGCTAACGCGCAGGGCTGAGCCCCGTGCTGTACGTCGTTCGACTTGTGGTTTGAGCAAAACTAGGAAGGCGCTCTGCTGATTCGTCGTAGATGAACAAAGCAGCACGTACAAGTACGTGTACAACCAATGTGGCAAGCGTGGTCATCATCTATCTGGCTGAGAGCCGCCGTCCGTGGCTGCGGCTTTTCGCCCATGCCATATGCTGAAAGCTTGCTTTACCTGGTCACGCACACGCAATGATGCTGTCGCTGTTGCCAGCCCAGGCCCGCGCACCACGCCCTGCACGCTATGAGAGCGGTAGTAAAACCTCTTGCCTGTTTGACTGGGGTGGCATATATATGCGGCGGATACATACTCCTGGTGCTAGTGGACAAAAAGGGGTTTATTCCTAATCTTTCTTTCGCCCAACTTGCTGCGCTTTGGCAATTGGCAATCTCTAACCCTGTCACGACGGAAGGCGGACCGGCGCCAGTGGTTTCCATGGAAAAAGGGGTCCAACCGATTCGATCCAATCCGCCGGTGTCCAGCAGGCAGTCCAGCTCGAGCAGCAAGCCCGTGACAGGTCACTCAGCTCTCACAGGCTTATCTTATCCACAAAGCAAGTGTACGTACTCCTGGCTAATTCTGCCGGAGCCACCGCGGGGCCGCGATCGGGACGCTGGACGCTGGACCTGTCGTCGTCATTGCCAATGCCAGCGGCAGCCGGCCACAACTCCCCTCCCTGCTAATAAGCCCCGATCGTCGTCGGCCCTGGTATGGCAGGGTGGTTCATCCGTCATATTAAGGCCTGCGGATCCCAAGCAACAACCGTGTACGTTACAGTGAACACGTACTCGGTGCTCAAGTCAGTGTCGCGCAACGCCGATGGTGCTTGGTGGCCTCGTCAGAGCTTTGGCTGGGTGGGCACCGGGCAGGCAGGCAGCTGCCCGTGGCTCTGGTTCTCCATTGCTCATGATGTGTGAGTAGTACTAATCGTTTTCCCTCCTCGTCATCCGGCACGTAGCAGTCCTACGTGTCCGTAACCATCGTGTCGACCGACCCATGCATCCTGTGCTATTGCGATGCGAGTGCCATCACCGTAGTACGTCGACCGATCGAACCAAAAAGCAGCAGTCAGTACGTCGACTTGTGGTTTGAGCAAATGAGGAAGCTGCTCTGCTGATTCATCGTGGATGAAGGCAGCAGCGCACTTAGTAGAGCCGATGTGCGGGGCACTTAGTAGAGCTGTTGTGTACGTGGTGCGGATGTGATACGTGCTGTGTGCGTTCTCCAGAATGGCCCTTTTGCAAAAGCATATCATTGAGAAGGTACTCTGCTAGTACTTCATCGTAGAACCAATAAGAAAGCCTCCCTTCGATCAAAAAAGAAGAAAGCCTCCCAAAAGCAATGGTGTCGCTGTTGCAAGCCGCCCAGGCCCGCGCGCGCGCACGCAGCACGCCACGACAGCGGTAGTGAAACCCATTGTTTGTTTGACTGAGTGGCATACTCTAGTGGACAAAAAGATCCATCTTAATCTTTCGCCCAACTCGCTACGCAACCCGTCACCCTTTTTTTTTTTTTTGTTGGACAAAATAGAGAATATCGATCAGAGCTTGTTTATTCTTCGATTCCATGGGAAAACGGTACACCCTCCGTTCCACAAATAATAGAATATTTTTTGACTTTTATGATTCTTGTTTGACTATTCGTCTTATTTAAATTTTTAATTAAATAATAAAATGCATAAATTACTATAAAAATATATATAATTATAAAGTAAATGATAACAAGATAACCAATATATATTAAAAATTTTTAAATAAAACAAATAGTCAAACATGAAAGTTAAAAATGTTCTTTTATTTATAAAACGGAGGGGTACGTGGCTGTGGCTATCCGATTCATATCCAATCCAATCCGTCCACGCGCGCACGGTCGCTTCAAACCTGGAATTACAAGACAGAACTACATACTGTGCCAACGTTTGGGACAGCATAGCGCAATGATGCTGCACGTGAGCGAGGGATTGTCGTGAGCACTACTTACTGTTCGTTGCTACCGGCAGCCTTCTTATCCGGAAACAACCAATGATGCTGTCGCTGTTGCTGTTGCCACGCCAGCACGCTACGAGAGAGTGGTGGTAAAAAAAAAAAAAAACCCCTTTGTCTGTTTGACTGGGGTGGCATATGCGGCGGATGCATACTCCTTGTACAGTACTAGGTAACAGACAAAAAAAATCTTAACCTTTCGCCAAACTTGCGACGCTTAATTTGGCTAATAAATCTGACCCGTCACGGTGTGGTGAGACAAAAAGGCGGACTGGCGCCAGTGGTTTCCATGGAAAAAGGGGGGCCAACGGTGGCCAATCCTGGCTGGCTGGCTCCATGGCCATCAATCATATGAGTCCTGGCAACAGCATTTGTTTGTGTTTGTTTTTACTCGCCTGCCGGAACCACCCAGCGCCGGATGTTGGAACGAAATGATTGGACGTGGATAAGGGTGATGAGGTCCGCCGAGGACGGGGAGGGCCCGGCGAGCGGGGCATGGCGCTTTCCGCGCTTGGCGCAATGGCGCGGCGCGCGTGGAGTGACCGGCCAGCCCGGAGCCGGCCGGAGCAGGAGGGAGAGGCGTCGTCGGCGGGTGGTCGGCCGGCACGGCCCGCGCCGGAGAGGACACAACAGTTGCCAGCCTTCCACGTCGTCGGGGGGGACCTGCGTTGCAGCACATGGATTATCATGTGACTTTCGTCGTATCGTATCGTATCGTCAGTGGATCCCAAAATCAACAATGTTACAGCTACTCGGCAGATGGCAGGTGCCGGTGGGTGCACTGTGTCTGCCGTACGTCTGCGGCGGCATGCGTGAGTCGTCACTGCTTCACATGAGCTGATCGGATATATCGGATCAGGCTGAGGTGGCTCTCCTCCACTCCTCATCCTCAGATAGTCTGATCCTGATCCGTCGCCACTGGACCATGGTAAGGAGAGAGAGAGAGAGAGAGAGCGCGCACATCCATTGGTTTGCAAATACAAGCATGAATGTGGAATTTTAGTTTATGGTTTTACGGAATTAAGAGAGAGGTCGCTGATTTCACGGAATTAAGGAATCGGTTCGCTGCCGTCCACACTCCACATGGGAGTATAGGTGAATCGAGGGCACGAGGTGCTCAATGTGTAGCATGCGTTTCTTTTATCGATTAAGATTTGTTCCGGTCTAGCTAGTTTTGTATTCCACAGCTGCACTAACCAAATGTAACAACAGGGAAAAAAAAATGGTGGAATCGAACAAGTTATATGAAATATCATTTTATTACTTCTAGTGGTTATTTGGAAAAGGTCGTGGTCATGTGCTCCTAAAAGAACAGAGAAACCAACGCTTCTAGAAGCTTTGGTTCTACGATCCGTATGTGCTGCCGGTGCCGCGCACCGTGGAACCAGCTGTAGATTGAGGCTTGGTCGTCGTACGTCTTGCGAGTAGTTGCTCCAACGCAGCTCTTGATGATGCGTTCTTGTCCGCCGCCGTCTGTGCTGTGTCCCTTAATTTCCACTCGTGGTTCATAATCACCGTGTCACTAAGGCGGGTCTCACTGAAGACACGCTGGAATGGTTGTCCAAGCGTAGTACACGTCTGGTCGTCAAGAACAAGCTCAACAAGCCAGAAGCGCAGGCTAGGATGGTCTTCATGAGAAAGCTCGGATACGAGATTGAGACGCAACGCCCCAATGAAGCAACGTTTGAGGAGTTTCATGAGGCGGCGTTCCAGGTGGCTCTATCGGGGCAAGCGGAAGAGGCTATGCAGGTCTTCTTCCACGGGATGAAGCTGGGATGCTTCACCGTCGGAGACGTCTAGCCATGTGTATCATCGGTTGCTAGTGTCGCAAAATTCAGTCATTATGTAGCACATAACTTGATATCCAGTAGCTAGGTCGTTTTATTTGATGGGGTTTTTGATGTGGACGTCTCGCCGTCATCAATAACTTAATTTTTTATAACTTTAAACTTTATTTCTTTTAATAAAAAACGGATCAAGTCCCGATCTCGAAAAATAATCACCGTGTCGATCACCGTAATCCATCCGGGTGCTAATGTGCGTGTGCCATCACCGTCCATCGAACCAAGCAAACGGTCAGTCTCCAGTGAGATTTGAGCTCTGATCGAGTTCGTCTGAATGCCCTGCACTATACTAATACTAAACTGCACTGATGATTGATTGATGATGCATGGAAACAGGGGCACTAGTACTGATACTGATGGATGGACGATGGATGGCGATCCCACCATGGATTTGGTTTCCATTTCCACCGGCCCGATCGAGACCTCTAGGTTCTCGCTGGATGCACTGCACGGCTGAGCTAGCTCAGCCGGCCCGGCCGACCTCATGTTTCATTTCATGACGCCATCAGCGTCGTCACGTCCCGTGGACGTACTGAAATCATCGGTGCATCCATCAATTATAAACTATTACAGTACGTACTTTACTAATTCAGTACAGCTTCAGGTTATAACTACGCAGTCGCTCCGACCTCTACCTCGTCGTCTCCATCGATCGTGTCGTCACAAGAAACCCAGATATAGAGAAGGTGCGCAAGATCGAGCTTCCAGAAGCCTGCCATTAGCACACGTGAAGCAGACATCAGTAGGTTCCAGGTTGCAACGTTCCGGTGGCGTTTTTCCAGTATCCAACAGAAACTGAAGCTCCGCCCTTCCCAGATGGCTCATGCATGATACGAAACTGCAGAGCTTGGACGTTGCAGGCTTGCAGCCTACGAATAAGATGCAGCTGCCAAAGTCTGCTCTTTATAAACGTGTAAAGCGAAAGTGTCGTGAAACGATAAGATTTGAGGTTGAAATGCATGATACGTGACGGTCAAAATATATGAACTTAGACTAGATTTATAATAAAAAAGTATTAATATTTATATTTTAAATTAAGTTTATTATAAAAATATGTTTCATGGCTGATCTAACAATGCTTATATCTTACGAAGTATCTCATAAGATTTAATATGTTTTTCATATAATTTTAGTCAAGTTTGTAATGGTTGACTCATCGAGGTGTGAGAATTACATGTTTATTAGGACAGAGAATATACATCAGGAATATATAAAAGAAACTGGCATGTCACCAGAAATTAAAAGGAAAGAGCCCGAATAAGAACAAGCAAGTTTCACACATATACTAGGATATATTTTATATTCTATAGTAAAAGAAGAAGAAAAATTGCAAAACGATGCAACACCCCATGAGGCACGCATGCGAATATCTGCATTTTCAAAGCTCGATCTGATCGCCTCTAATGTATCTTTTCTACAAGTACAATCAAGCCTCACGGCGGCGCTGTGTTTTCTACTCTCGTCTTATGGAGAAAATTAAGTAAAACTGGTGTTTCACGGCGAGGACTGATCAGGATCGATCGGAGCCCCCCATGCATGACACTCCCGTCATCGGTGGAGTATACAAGGGGAGCGTGCTGCCGCTCCATACGTTTTCGTGCAGATATACAAGTCCAAGTGGGGCCCGCTAGGAAGGTTGCAGAGATCATGTCATGTGATTGGAACTTGTAGAAGCAGCAGTGGACGACGACTCCGGCTGTGGATCCGTCCGATGTGAGTCCGACGACGTCGTCCTCGATCCGCCTCCATAGATCTAGAAGACGCGGGCCGTTAGAATCCGTGTCGCTCGCCACGTCCGGCAGATTCGCCAGCCTAGTCTCGTCTAAATTTTTTAAGGCCTCTCGTCTAGGTATAGCTGTAGTATATGTTTATACATATGTACACCTACTTAACATACACTTACATACTATATCTATGTACAAATAAACCTATAACTACACTTAGAACTGAAGACCGCGTCCTTTCTAAAATCATCGAAATCTGCTGATTCTGTAGGTGACGGGCGCATCACGATCCCATTATAGCTCCACGCGTGAGAGGCTTCTGAGCGGACCGATGCGCCATCGGCCCAGGACACCAAAGAAGAAAATCGCAACCTCGCCGTTGACGCCGGAGCCGCACGCACCGGGGCGAAGGAGAGGCTGGAAGATGTTATTCCCCTGCGCCGTGGCCGCCTCCACCTCGAAGACGATACCAGGAAAAGCAAGCTCCGCCATCAACTCCGACGGTGAGCAGATCCACCCAACACCTACAAAGAAATCCGCCGCCTCTCCGATGACGCCGGAGAAGAACTTCATCGGAGCGAAGAAGAGGCCGGAAGAACTTATTCCACTGCGCCGTTCCTTGCCGACGTCGCCAGGAAGAGAAGGCCGCGAAAGATTGACAACCCCCGACAAACCCTAGCTCCGCCGACGAGAAGCGACGTCGAGCAAGACCTCCAAGTCGCCACCTGGTAGAGCACCGCCGAACACCAGGTCCAAAGCAACGCTGCCAGAGCTGCACACTCGGCCGCGTCGCATCGGACCTCGCCACGAACACCGGTGCCACGCCGGAGCCCATGCCTTGCCAGAAACGAAGACGGAGTCGTACCTCATCCTCGTCACGTGCGGAACAGCGACAGAGACCACCACCATCGGAGATCAAGCTGAAGCCGCCGCTGTCACCATGGAGGTACCCTAATCTACGAAAAAACCTACACTACTAGGCTAATATATATGCCTCTGCCGCCAATCCCATAGCTCCCACACACCTCCGGCGCCTACACGGCCACCGAAAGCAAGGAGGAGCCAGTGGAATCGAAGGCGAGAAAGAAATCGCCTTCCCGGTCGCCCTCTGCCTACCGTAGATGGGGAAAGAACGGGAGAGAAGAGTCTGGACTGCATAGTAGGCTCCCCTGTCGCTTCTTCGAGCGGCCGCGAAGCGCAAGACCGTCTCCATTCATGCAGCAACGTACTCTCAATTCTAAGTGTTTTGTCTATCAAAAACACCCTCGAGCAGATGTCCTAACCGGAGTACCCATTTTACATACCAGACAAGGAGAAACGCACAAAAGGGTTATCCCTATCAAGGACACAACTCTCTAGCGCTTTACCCATAGTGGTGGACCCTGCCCACCATCGCTGCAAATCTCGACACCGGCTGCATACCATGCAGACCCAGCCACCTGTAGATCCGCGCCGAGCCGCCCACTGCCTTGTGCCGCTGATGCATCCCGCCCATAGCCCCGATGTCTCCACAACTTCATTCTGTCTGCAGCCGCTGCACGGGCTCTACCTCCACGCCGCCACAGCCTTGGGTCGTCGGCAACTGGATGGGGAGACCTAGAATGTGGAGGGACTGTCGGAGAGGGTGGCAGGAGAGGTGGAGAGAGGGTTGGAGAAGACACGACCATCGGAGGATTTCTCTAACTCTTCATTTGCGTTCCTGTTGTAGGAGAAGACTAATTTTAGGTGATGACCCTTTTTTTGGTGGTGACCCGAACCATGCTATGGTGTCGTCCTTAGGTTCTTGTTATTGGAGACAGTCTAAGCAACGAAGGTGATGCTCCATGGCCGGCATGTGCTGGCCCATTGTGAACCCGACGCCCCGGGTGATGAAGCCATCAACGTCGTCTCTAGAGGATCTATCTGTGTGCTGCGGCTGTAGTGACACGTCTTATACTAAACTAATCCTGCTGCTGATACGATCCGTCATTACACAAATACAGCGGCTTCTTGTTATTGTATAACTAAAAAGCTGGTGACACCACTAGATAAAACCGACTGTCGTTAGCAGCTCCATCCATCGATCTGTCTTCTACAGTAGTACAGGTACTTTTCTTTTTCCCCAGTAATCGTGGTTTCTAGCTTAGCTACTAAAACCCACTGCTAGTCGTATATATCGTCACAAGAAAGGGAAACCTTTAAAAACAAGTTTTTTTTTGCTAGACTAGATGACATGCATGCGACAAAGCTTCTGGAAGCCTGCTACAGCTAGAGTTGGGACTTGGGCCGTGTCATTTGAGGGCGGGTCATGGCACGATCATTTGGCATGACCCGAAGCATGGCACGGCACGAAATATTTTGGGTCGTGCCGGCACGACACGAACACGAGGGCCGTGTCGTGCCTAGAATCTCGGCACGACGGGCTACATGGCACAGCTCGCACTTTGGGCCGTGCTTGGACCGGCACGGCACGAAAGCGTTACGTATGCAGTTCTACAACTCTACAATGTGATTTTGTAGCATTTATCTACTATCTATCATCTAATTCTTAAATATATTATGAAAATTACTAAAAATTTCATTAAAATGATGCACACAAACTATATATCTTTGTAATAATTGGAGATAATAAAAACTAACAGTTGAGGGCCGTGCTTGGGCCGCCACGACCCGAAGGCGTGCCGGCGTGCCACGGACCGTGCTTGGGCCAAAAAACGTTTTACCGTGCCATATCGGCACGGCCCGACGTGCCTCCCGTGCCTAGATGACACGACCCGAAGCGGCACGAAGCACGAGAGTGCCGTGCCGTGCCGGCCCGGCCCGCCCTAAGTCCCAGCTCTAGCTACAGCAAAGACAAGTGCAAAAGGAGCCTATGTGGCCCATGACCCATGCATGATGAGTATTTTTACGGCCTTGTTTAGTTTCTCGATTTGGGGTGTGCAAAATTGGCAAAAATCACTGTAGCATTACTGTATATTTCGTTTGTATTTGGTAAAAATTATTCAAATTTTGACTAATTAGGGTCAAAATGTTCGTCTCGTAAAGTACAACCAAGCTATGCAATCAGTTTTTATTTCATCTATATCTAGTACTCCATGCATGCGCCGGTATTTTGATATGATGAGAATCTTCTTTTTGCATAGTAGAATTTAGAGGTAAATTCCGAGAACTAAACAAGGCCTACATTTCAATTGTCTTATCTTGTGGAGTATTGCAAACGTCATTTAGATTTTTTTCTGCTGATTCTTCTGTGTCTGAGCTTCCTAGGATAAGCTTGCGATGCAAGGATTTTTTTTTTGATGCCTGGCAATGTCGTCTGCCTGTGTTGCTTAGTATCTCTGCATTAAAATCGGGTTCTTTCCCCTTTCTACAGTGAAGAGGGGCGGATAAGGGCGAACCGAAGGCGACTCTCGGTTCCGGTGGCGATTCCGCCGGTCCCTTCCCTTTTAGGTGGCCTGGTCGGCACCGGAGATGGAGGTGGAGGGGGAATAGCCGTTCGGTTGTAGATAGCCTAGGTAGTCCTAGGTTTTGCTCGCCATCGCTTCTCGATGGTGGAGCTAGGGTTTGCCGGCGGGGACTCCTTCCGCGGCGGCTTGTTCTTGGTGGCGTCGGCGAGGCGGTGATGGCGACGGCGCAGAGGAATAAGTCTCCCGACCTCTTCATCGCCCCGGTGGCGCGGTCTTCCGGCGTCAACGACGAGGTCGTGGAGTTCAGGTTAGGGTCTTTTGTCTACTGTCGGTGGCTGATGGTGCTGCTCAGTCTTCCCTGATCTGTGGGCTTCCCTTCTGGGCGCCGGTGGTGTTACTGGTTCTTGCCGGAGTTGTAGGGGTAGCGGCCGATACTCTTTCAACGAAAATGATGCGACTCGGTGGTGTGGCCGGGTTGCTGGATGTTGCGGCATCTTCAACGCGTGCTTCTCTCCGGCGAGCAAGGTCGGCAGTCAGTGGTACGGGTGCCTATGGTGTGGCGGCGGACGGTGCGGCATCGTGAAGACCGGCGATGCTCCTGGAGGTCAGAGGAGTTTGCATCTGGGCCCTTCGTGGCCTTGTTTGTATTTTCTTTTGTTTCTAGGGTCTATGTGTGTAAGGGCTGTACTTTATTCCAAATTTAATGAAACCTCCTTTTTTTTTCCTGGAAAAAAAAAAGAATTTTAAACAGCAACAGCAGCAGGGAAATGAAACCGGTGCCTCGGCGGCACGGGTTCGTGGCGGCCGGCGATTGATGATGCTCTCACACGCCATACGTCTGCTCATGCAGCCACGCTAAAGCTGTGCTTACCTGGTCACACACGGACAGAGTTAACGTGGCGACCCGGCACTCCGGCAGTGCTGAGCACTAATCCCCGGCCTGCTAATCCATCGTAGAAGATGAAAGCAGCACTTATCGGTTTGATATATGCTGTCGCTGTGGCTGTCGTTGCCACACCCCAGGCCAGGCCCGCGCACCATGTGCTCCAGTTCGCTACGAGAGTCAAAACAGGTTGTCCGTTTGACTGTGTGGCATATGCAGCAGCAGATACATGCTCCTTGTACTAGTACTAGTAGACAGAAATGTTTTATCTTAATCATTCGCCCAACTTTCTGGCTTTCTGCACTAGCTCCAACCCGTCACCTTGAGACTTTTTATATATTAAAAAGCGCACCGGTGCTAGTTGTTTCTTTTCATTCTGTGGATGGAGAAACAATCCAATCCGGCGTGTCCAGGTCCTGCGCGGCGAGTGAGCGAGCAAGTCCGTGACAGGTCAGTCCGACGCGGACTCGTACACCCCATCGTCCTTACTAGTATACGGAGTACTACTGTATATTGTGAACTCGTGCCACATGGTGGCCATCAATCAATTCTTGTGTGTCTACTACTCGCAGCGTCGAAGAGAGGCCGAGAGGGACCTGGCGCTGGAGCCAATCATTCGGTGTATGGATAAGGATCGTGAGGCCGCCGAGGACGGGGCCAGGGGCTGGTGGACGGCGGACCATGGTCCATGGCCTGGCCCCCCGGCTATATCGGCCTCACCTATCGTCGTCAGCGCTGCTGGCGCTGCCTCTGTGACAGACGACAGTGAGCCCCCACACAGTGGGTCAGTGGCACATGCAGTCCGCCGTCCACGTCGTCAAGGGACCCGCGTACGTGGCACATGGATTATGGATAGACCATGCATGCGGGTACTCAGCAGTGGCACAGCAACAGGCGATGTGTACCCGTGTCGCGTATCGCATCGGCCGTGGATCCCAGCAACAGTGAGGCAACACTCTGGATCCGGGCAGAGCTGAGTGCCCTGCTCGTGCTTCGGCAAAGTTCGGCAGGTGCGGGGTGCCGGTGGGTGCAGTCGTCGCCGCTTCTGATGAGCCGACGTCGGATCGGATGAGGCTGAGGTGGCTTTTGCACGGCGGAGCCCGCTCGGCGCCGGACCTCATGTTTCATTGCATCACGCCCTCAGCGTCGTCCCGTAGCCGTACAGATGTCATCGGTCCATCCATCAGTCAATTATTAGATTTAATTAAGTACGGCTTCTGGGTATAACTACAGCAGCTGCGCCTGTCGAGCTTCTAGAAGCCCTGCCACTCTGCCAGCAGCACACGGGAAGGAGACATGAGCATATTCCAGGTTGCAACCGTTCGGGTGTTATTTTCAGTATCCAATCCAAATCCAACAAACGGAAGCCTCTTCGACCCCTTTTCCGGGGTTAAATTAAAGGCTCTGAAAGCATGCAGAAACTAGTAAAACTACACAGCTCGGACGTTGCAGCCTACGAATGAATAAGATGCTGCCCAAGGTTATGTTCTTTGTAAACCTGTAAGGCGGAAGTGCCTTGAAACGAGAAGAGTGCAGTTGCATTCGAGGCCGACATGCATGGTGCGGCCTCTTTGCTTTATGTGATGAAGCAATTCATTCTGGAAGAACGGGTTGAATTGAGTCCAGTCGCGGCGAACAGAGCTGCAGCTTGTTGCCGAGGCAGCCAAGCGCGATCGAGGACGATATGCAGTCAATTGCGGGCGCAGGAACCGAGGATCGGTGCGGGCGCACGAACTGAGGATCGGATGCCACACAGTGGCGAAGCTAGAGCGAAGTAGAGGGAGGTGCATCTAGCCTTGTGGATGCACAGAATTTTATACGAAGGTGAAAATCTGGACAAAACTATTATTTTTATAAATTTTGAGGGTGCATTCGTACCTTCGCCCCGATGCCACGCGTCACCATGGCGGAAAATACTATACTACGACGACAACAGAATGGTCCGATCCTCGGTCGCTCGTGCACTTGCATTTTCGTCGCCGAAGATTTGTCGAGTTGGACCCACTAGAAACGTGGAGAGATCGTGGGACTGGAACTTGGAAGCAGTGTGGAATTGCCGTGGAGAGATCCCGAGTCCGACGACGTCGTCCTCTGCCTCGGAGTGCTCTGACAGTGACACACGGCCTCCTGCTTCATGAACTAATATATATACGATCCGTTCATTATTACAAGTACGGCTTCATCGACACCACCTAGATAAAACCGACTGCTGGTAGCAGCTGTATCGATCCATCTGTCTTCCATTGCCGTTGCAAGCGGCTATAGTGATCGATTGCATATGCACGCTGTCGGTGATGTCGATCTCGATCGTCAGGTGCAACCACATCCTTAATTTGATCGACGGCGCATTTAGTTTAGCTTGGTATCTTTGGTTGTCGGTCGACTCGACACAGTGCCCGCCTATCTAGCATCTGCACGATCGGAGTCGCTGGTTATATCACAGCCCTAGGAGTACGGTATGTACAAATCAATTATGTTGTGAGGAAAGCGGAACAAATCAGCTAGCGCGCCTGCCGTCTGTTCAAACTAAATTTCAATCTAGCTCAGAACTATTACTGTTCACTCTCCAAAGATTCTTTTGCTTTCTTTTTTTTTATGACCAATTTTGATTTGAAGCTAAACATTTAGAGAGAAAATTTACTGTAGCCACGACGTGCAGCCAGCACATCCACGGTAGCAAAATTAATAATTTTGCTCGGTCGATCTGAAGATCTACGGCTCGGCTATCTTCCCACATACCAAATAAATACCGGTTAAGCCTAGATATCTCCCGAATCCACATTCACCTCTCCTCCCTTTCCGTTCTCTCTTGGCGGCGGCAAGGGCGGCCTAGCGCAGTGGCACGAGGGGCCTCCCCACGGGTGGCCCTCGGCGCGAGCGGCGGTGTAACGCCCAGCCCAAAGGAAAAGAAATAAAAAAAACAAAATTACTGTAGTGTCTCTACAGTGCCACGACCCTCTGTCTCGCGATCTGCGTAGACCGAGTCGTACTCCACCTCTTGTGCGGTTTCTCTTCCTCAGCCCACGACCCCTTCTTCTCCAATAGCCGCCGCCCCTCCTCTATTGGGTTACGAAGGAAGAAAAGGGAAGGAACAAGGAAGGGAGAGGCTAGGGTTTTGCCGCCGCCGCATTTGCTGCCGCCGTCGTTGGGGCCGTTGTGGTGGCCGTTCTTCCTTCCATAGAAGAGCCGGTGAGGATCCATCCCACACCCTTGGGGTTTTCCATCAACCCCTTGTTTATCTCGCTGTTCATGAGAGATTCTTCATGTCTGACATAGATCGGGATGGCGAGACCTTTGCAGCGGCAAGGATCATTGCGATCTCGACAGGAAGGTGAAGAGAAGGGGGAGGATGGAGTAGTCGTTGGGGGTTTTCAGCATCATGCTCCCTGTGGATTCCCTAGGTGAGAATCCCAATGTTGATTCCCCTTTATTTGATCAAGTTTCCATGAATTGAATAATCTCTTTAGGAAGCTTTTAGTTGGGGTAATTCCCAAATTAATCTCACCCACGTTCTGGAACCCTAACAGATTGTGCAGTCCCTGTTCGTCGCTCTTTTTGGGCATTTTAAAGGCCTCAATAAATTTTGGGCCTCTAGACTTTTTTGTAGAGAAATTCGTCATGTTTCTTTTGACTCTAATATCACCCCCATAGCATTTGTAGTTTAGGAGATATGAAAATTTAGATTTGACTATTTTCTAGTGGCGAGAATCTAGAGAGTTCTAGATCGAATCAGTTTTAGGCTATTTAGATTAATTAATTTGATCTTGTGATCTGTACGATAATGGTAGTGTTTTTCTTTATCTTTCCATATTGGTAAAGTTTATATTAATTGAATTAGTATATCTTCAGTTATGAATTTTTTATGTCTGAGGTTCAGTTTTGGACATCAGAAATATTCAGTTATATTCTATGGTTAGTTAGACTATCTTGGAGACCTCAGATGCAAAATCTTATAATTCGAGAGTTGTAGATAATGGAGTTTTACATAATCTGGTAAATTTTAGGAATTTTTGGACATGTATTCTGAAATCTATAAAAAAAAGAAGAGGCAGTGTTGCTGTCTTGATCGGTAGCGCAAACGGTAGAGGCTTGAATGTCATGTTTGGGGCGCTCTAGTCCTTTTTTGTTGTTATTCTTGATTGTACGTTGGTGCATGTACTGAATATTGTTTATGATCATATGGTAGCACTTCAGAATGTCGCTAGTGGCTTTGATCTCATTCGGTAAAGAGGCAAGTGAATGTAGCGGTGGTTTGCTACCGTTTTGACTTGTTATTTTCATCACCTATACCTTATTATCTATAAGAATATCATCGCTCTAATATTCAAAGCTTATGATCTTAGTATATTTAGTCTGATTTAATTATGGTCTAATTGAGATTTTCATGGTGATGTCATTATTTCATATTGTCATTTGTGGCTAGCCCACAACCCTGAAGTGAAGTTGAAGTATCATTGGTGGTATATTGATTTCATTGCAACATGCCAAGTGCATTGCATTATTCATTGGCATTGAAAGTTATGTCTTGACCTATGGTCATGACTGTACCGGTACGCATCATGGGATGCAGCTCCACACCTTGTTGGGTGTGCAGGCAGGAGACATTTTGCATTGCATTCATATGCATTCAAGAAGTATTTTAAAGGTCTTATGTCTATGACATTATGAAGTATATTGGAAGTGTTATGTCTATGTTATTGCGAAGTATATTAAAGGTGTTATGCCTTTTTTATTACGAAGCTCAATCATCTGGCTATGTCCAAAAATTGGAAATCACTCATTTTATATTGATATTATATCTCTATGTTAAATTGATGTTTAATTCAACTTGTGATCTAGATAGCTTGTCAAAACAAGTTCGCTTGCTGAGATGTTTCATGTTACCCTTGCTTTACTCAATCCCGGTACTTGATGATTGCTTGGAAGGAAAGGGGATTAGCTGCACATCACACGTTTCTTTTAGAGACTTTATGATTTAATATAAATAATTTAGTTATTTTTACGAGACTTAGAAGTAAATGTTTAAACGGTGGTTGTTGAACTTTCTTAGAGTACCACATATTTGTGTTACAATTTTCATTAATATTTGTTAATACTAGTTTGGTTTCTTTTATTAATATATATGTTTGCTTCCGCGTTGCTTTATATTCAAAGGAACTGACGCCAAATTCTGTTTTTGGTTATGTGCGGCTGTTGTTGGCGTTGTTTAATGGCATCCCGGGATGCCTGTGAATTCCGGGGTGTTACAGGCGGCGCGCGGGGCCCTGTCGTGGCAACTCCGCAAGGCCCCGGCGCGGCAAACAGGTTGGGGTGGCCTCCCGACGCGACGGCGGCACAAATCAGAGGGAGGTCATGGCCACTCGACGTGGTGGCGGCGCAAATTTGAGGCAATCCCCATGGCACGGGGGGCCTCAACTGCGGCGGCCGTGGCATGGGTGAGTCCCGACGCGGCAGCTCCTCCCTCGCTCCAAGCGGGGCACCCACACCCTTTGCTGCCGACTCAGGGGAGGCCCTCTCTCCTATAGTCCCATGCTCCTCCTCCCCTTCCCTCACCAGCGTAGAGGATGAACATCGATCTGCAGTTACGTCGCTAGGGGAGAGCTGTGTGCAGGTCAGATTCATAGTTTGGGTGCTGCGCGTCTACAGAAAAGTATTTGTTGCATAGTGGTACTTCTTTGAATATCGTCTTCATTTTGGGCTTTGGGAAGCCATGTGCGGGGTGCAGTTCAGCCAGCGACAAGGGCGGGAGTGTGCTGGTGGCTGGCGGCGAGTTGTTCATTGCAGGACACCAACTTTGCAGTTGAATTGACATATAGTATGTTCAGTGACCCGCCAAAGTTCTGTTCATGGCACAATTGTTTCACTATGCTACTACTGTTTGCAATTGCACAATTTTTTTTTTTTTTTGCGAAAGTTTGCAATTGCACAATTTGTGTGTCAACCTGATAAGAAAGTTAGCAATGGTCAATAGATATTTTTCTCTCTTCATATGAACTGACCTAATTCTTTTCCTGAGAAATTATCTTCGTTTTCTGTAACTTCTAATGATAAGAATTATTTTTCACTCTCATTTGACAGACTATGGCGATGGTGTTGACAAGTATGAGATTGGAACAGGCTTTGGGCATTTCGCAATCGCTAATGAGGATGTAAGTATTGTCAATTTGCATTAGCCTACTGTCGCTGCTGCAGAATTATATTATATATATGATAGCGTGGATGCAAATGCAGGCGTACAAGTACAAGTTAGCTGAGAATATTAAATCCAAAGGTGATCACCCGCCAACCTGGACCTGTCGAGGGAGGATCCACTGTTATTGCCTTTGCACAGGACCCTCATGGCTACATGTTTGAGCTTATCCAGAGGGCTGAGACACCTGAGCCTCTTTGTCGGGGCATGCTTCGTGTCGATGACCTTGAGCGTTCTATCAAGTTCTATGAGAATGTATTTTCTTTCCTTTTGTAAAGCTGGGCTATCCCAAAAGTTAGAGACGTATTTTTTTTTTATGTCTAGAGGACCCATACATGATGATGTAATGTTTGTTTCTATACAGGCCTTAGGGATAAAGCTCCTAAAGAAGAAGGATGTACCTGATTACAAGGTACTTGTAGTTATTTGATACTAAAAGAATGTTGTTATGTTTCCTAGTGTTGAGAGATGCCTTACAACCCCTCAATGTAGTGTTCTTTCAGCTTAGTGGACTGAAAATTTTCACCCTTATATAGTATGCCATTGCCATGTTGGACTATGCTAATGAGGACAAAACAACTGCTTTTGAGTTGACATACAACTATGTTCTTTGGTCGCTAGATCAACCGGTACCAAGATTTTGCGGCAGCCGGGGCCGCTATCTGGGATCAACACTAAGATTGCCTCTTTTGTTGATCCAGATGGCTGAAAAGTGGTATGCTTCCATCTGTTCTGTACAGTTACTTGACTGTTAATTGACTAATGCTTTCTTCAAATATAGAGCAAGTGACAGTGAAATGATTAATGCTTTTGCGTAAACTTTGCACTACCATAGTTTCAAAGCTTAAACTTGATGCACCTTTGAAACCAAGCCAATGTGAAAACAGGATGATTAACTGAATCTGTCCTCTTTTGGTGTGCAGACTGAAGTGGTCCAGCCAATGAACAAAATTTGGTTTCCTTTTTTGTCATTATGGTGAGTATGCAGATCCAGTGATTTCTTTTTTAAATACGCTTATATGTTATTATGTTTCTACTTGGGAAAGCCAATCTCATATGAAAACATCCTTTGTGATGGTTTGTTATTCTCTACCTTTTTGCACAGGTTGCAGTCTTGTGCGGTTCTATCCAGCTACGAGGGGAAATTATGTTGGTTGCCTCTTTAGCTATCTGACCAGATAGAGCAGTGTTCTTTCTCCCTCTATTCAGACTATACTTCCAATTATATTTGGGTCACTACAATGGATTCTCTTGTCCAGATTAATATAGGTATTTGAACTCCGTTGCTTTATGTACTTGGAAAATTAGTTGAGCTACATATCAGAATTGTCATTCAATACTGTTAGAACTATGTACATCATCGTAGTGAGTTTTCAAAATACTTTTGATGCAATCACTTCTACTTCCATATTTTTACTAGATAACCCTATCTCTGCTAATTCCTAATTAGATGAGATGGAGATACATATATTAATTTTTCTTTTATAGTTCCCCTTAAGCTACATGTCTCCTAATAAATAATAATTATGTGAAAAAAGGTGCAGCATCTATGCTTCTATGGTTGTCAAAAAAACTATGCTTGTATGGCAGCAAACTAAAACAGTGTTGCTCAATAGTATTCTGACTTGCCTTATTCTAGAGTTGACAGTTAATTATGGACTTACATAATACAGTAATGTTACTGCTCTGATATTTGACCTTTCATACTATATACTCTGATCCATTTTGTATTTTGCTTCTTGTACATAAATTTTCTAGCTTAAAGTTAACGTTTCCTAAATTGTGAAACATTTGGAATGCCATCAGAGAGTAAATATTCTGAAAAGGCAGCTTTCAATTATGCTAAAGAAAGATGTTCTTGTGAATAGTGGATATTTAGTGAACTCAGATATTTATCTAATGGTAGTCTAATGATCCAAGCAAATTTGGTGACTCCAAGCTCTGATTCAGGTGCGTAGCTAGGCAGCTTGGCGAGCAGCTAGATAATGTAGTGTCATAGTCTGTAGGCCGGTTAAGTTGCCGGGCAATAGCTGTCCAATTAAAGTATAGTGTTGCAGGCTAAGGCACAAAGAACCATGACTTGAAGTTCCCTTAATTCTAGACAGCAGCGGTCAAGGTCTGCTCCGATCGGCATATAAACTACAGACCTGGTCATAGCATTTGATGCATATCACTTACATTCATATACCTTGTAGAAAACAAAAATGCAATGAATCGGCCCTATGCCTTCTATAGTATTTAGTTTGAGTCTGGACAATTGCTATCTATCTTGTATCTCTATTGTAATATTTAGTTTCAGTATGAACATCCAATATTGTAATAGTTAGCTAATAATCTAATATTTAAACTCTAATATCTGTATTGCATTCACTGCTGTGGCCATTGCTCGTGCGTATGGACGCGCATAAATCATTAGTAGTATTAAGAGCTTGTTTTATAGAGCTCTTTTTTTTGTTGCATTGAAAGGACGTAGATGACACTTGCCGTTTTATCCCTCGATCTTCGAATTGACTGAATGCAAACGGAATGGAATTAGCCGCAGAAGAATAGACAGCGCTGTACAGTAGTGTGCGGCAACGCAGGCCGCCAGCCTTGGACCGATAAGCTGCGCCGGGAGAGGACGGCCTTGGACCGATTGCTGCCGGCCTTCTTATCCCGAAACAATAATGATGTTGCTGTTGCCATACCCCTGCTTGCTCGTGCTTGCCCTACTCGTCCTAGGCAGGTAGGCAGTGCCGGCGGGCGCGGTGCGTCGTCTGCCATATGAGATTGAGCTCCGATCGATTGGATCAAAGATGAGCTGGCTTTTCCAGCACTCGTCATCATCCACTGAATATCTGATAGTCTGATGATGATCCTCCATCGCCACAGGACCGGTTAGCAGGCAGATTTTTAGCCTCCTATCCATCTTCTCCAAACCCGACTTTGGCTCTGTGCTAGTCTTATGATGAACTGCAGGGCATTCGTACACTGATGGGGTGGATTAGGCTCCACTTCCATCGGGACCTCTTCTGGGAGCTGTCAGCGTCGTCACGGTCCCGTGGCCGTACCCAAATCATCGGTCCATCCAAGTTCCAAGCATTATCAAATTATTATTACTATTCTTCTGCTAATCAAGTACGGCTTCTTGATATTACAACTACGTAGTCGCTCTGCTGGCGTCTACCTCGTCGTCTCCGTCGACCGTGTCGTCGGTCGTCACAAGAAACCCCAGATATACACAGAGGCTGCATTGCTGCGCAAGAGAAAGGGAAACGGGTCGACCACCTTCGTTCTAGAGGCCAGCTAGCAGCACACGGGAAGCAGACATCGTGTGCAGCGTCCGATGCTTTTTCAGATGTGGATCCGTCTACGGCGATCCTGACGCCCGGGACCGGACCGCCGGCCCAGGTGACGACGGCCACGAAACACGCCGGTCGCCCGGTACAGTTCCTCGATTCCTTGCTCGGACGCCCGTCCAGATTCAACGAATTCATTCATCCTCGCAATCGATGTCGTCACAGCAGAAAGATCATCTATCTGTGTGCTGTGACAGTGACACGCCCCTCCGGGTTGTTGTAATTTGGTTGTTAAGTCGTATGTGCCAGCAGGTAATTAGAGAGTATACGTGTGACTCACATAAACCATAGGTTACGTGGCGCCTCCAGTGCCACGCGCGCAGGTGCCCCACTTGTGGGGCTGGGGGCCTGGGCCCGGATGGAAAAGTCTTGGCGTAAGGCTGGCATGGGAGCTCCATGTTTCCTTCTCTCTAGTAGATGATAGGAGCAGTAGAAAAATGCAAGGGGTATAATTATCTTATATAATGGCTTTGTTTGGTTGATAGTTTGTACTGTTGACAAGCGGACCTATACTGTTTTGTTGCGAGAGAAAAAACTAAGTACCACAGTTGATAAGTAGGATTATTCTTCTTTGATTCAAAGATTGTGAAGGATTATTCTTTAGCCTGAGGCTGGGGCAGATAGCCACGATGAAGGGACACACTGGCTGACGACATCCCATGATCCCATCTAACCAATGCTGCTATGGGGCCTCCAACAGCCCACACGGCTGTGCCTCTCCTGATCCCCTCCATCTTGATGAAGCTTCATACGAGCTGGTGCAAAAGGTCCCACAAAGAGTCCGTCCATATTACTGTATACGTTGCTTTTCCGTTGCTTCACTAATGCTTCTAGAAGCAAACTATTCTGTTCGGCGGAAACTGTACTGTACTACTGAGTGAGCTACGCTCTAGCTGATGAGCTGAGCTGTCCTGAGTGCAAAGTCAGCAAGTGCATGTGTGTGGTGGGGTCCAGACAAACACGCCGCCCCCACCTGCCCACCATGCACCGCTCGCCGGAGGCGGAGTGAAGCGAATCATGCGACTGTGAGTGTGAGGTCTGCCTATCCTATCATGTTGTTAAAAAAAAGCCAAATGGGCAAGAAACCTTCTAGAAGCCTGCGGCAGCAGCAAAGACGGGCAAAACGGACTTGGTTGGATCTGTGGGCCATGGCCCATGCATCATGAATGAAAAGCATATAGTAGACATTCAGAATTTTTTTTTATTTTTAATTTTTTTTAAAAAAATTTACAATTTTAATTTTTTGTTTCAAAATATGACAGAACTAGTAGCCCACAGTGGACGGTTTTTAAAAAACGCCCACTGTGTAGGCGTTATATGTGACGGTGCACGGGGCCGGCTGTCGCCGGTGCCGGCATTTGTGGGCGGCCCGTGGTGCCAAAAACCGTCCACTGTGTGGGTATTTTTTGGTGGCGAGAGGGCTGTCTGCAAAAGTACACGCTGTTTTGTGAGCGGATCTCGGAGCAGCCAAAAAACACTCAGGACGTTTTTTACGCGTCAGGCCAGAAGTACGCGGCCAACCTCGTCCTGGCGCGCAAAAGCCGAGCATGAGAGAGGGAGGAGTGGTGCAGGCGGATAGGACAGGGCAGTTGGCCGTGGCCCCTCTGTACACGTTCAGTGTTCGTACTATATTAATAATTGAGTAGCAGTATATCCTGTAAGTGTTTGTTTTATTTGGATGTAATTATGTTTATAAACTAATTTTAGCTGTAATTGAGTAACAATATCTTGTAAGTGTGTGTTTTATTTTATTGTAAGTATATGTATTCAATTGAGCCACATCTCGTATTTGAAGAAGTCAAACGATATTAGGATTAACCAAATCTATAGAAATTATTATTAACAAACAAAATTAATATGAAAATATATGATGCGATGAATCTGATGATGATTATTTGATATCATAAACTTTAATATTTTAATCTTATTTGCTTTTGAAAAAAGTTGTGAATACTCCGTACATGTGTTTTTATTGGATGTTTTCGCGCATGCACATGCAAAACCGGGACGGGGCACTCTTGCTCACTGTCAAAGTGTCAATCGTGTGCATGCAGTGCCTGGCCCCACTCTCACACCATTTCTCTCTCCTCATTAGAACACTGATTGACACCTCTGCTGCAACCTGCGAGTGCACAGGAACAACCTGCACCACCTCTGCTGCGATCTGCACCAGTCCTCTCTCTGGCAAACACACAAATACCACGTATACATACGCATACACAGGCGTTGCTCACACCATGTTTTGGTACTGCCGCGCCAGCGTCGCCATATGAGCCCCGCCCTTTTGCAGGCGACCGCTGACGCATAAAAAACGATCATATAGTGGGCGTTTTTTAGCTGCTCCGAGGCCCGTCCATAAAACAGCGCGTATTTTTATAGGCGGCCCCATCGGCATCAAAAAAACGCCCACTGCGTGGGCGTTTTTTGGCGCCACGGGCCGCCTGCAAAAGCTGGCACCGGCGGCGGCCGGCCCTGTGCCACGTCACATATAACGCCCATATAGTGGACGTTTTTTATAAAACGCCCACCGTAGGCGACTAGTTCTGTCATATTTCGAAACAAAAAATTAAAATTATAAATTTTTTTTAAAAAAATTAAAAATAAAAAAAATTCTAGACATTCATTCACCCATTCGGTACTTGCAGCCCCATGATGCATGGTGTCGGTGATCTCGATCTCGACCGTCAGCAGGTGCAACCACACCGCCTTATTTTGATTGACGTACGGCTGTTTAATTTTGCTTGGATCCTCTGGTTGTCGGTCGACTGTCTAGCATCTGCTTCTGCACGATCAGATGCGCTCGTTGCTCTGGTTATTAGATTATAGATTATAGATAGAGCTATTACTACTGTATCACTACTAATCAATTGTGTGCACATAGCGGAAACGTTACCGTGTGCACCTCGTGCGCGCGCGCGGCTCATACTCATGGCCGGCATCGCATATCCGTATCGTATCGCCGCCGATGCTGGCTCTGGGCGCCGACGCCGGTTGACCTCGCTTGTTAGTATTATTGTCTGATGATCGTCGTGGCACCATTTGCATCGTTTGTATCGGTCCTTAGGTGACCGATCCTTGCATGGCACGAATATGTATATGGCTCGCATGATTCACAGGTTACGTGGAACCTCCAGCCAGGCCGGCCCTGTCAAATCAAAGGCCCGGAGCGAAGCTCAAGCAATGGGCCTTTTAATACAACTCTAATCTAATAATATATTGGCTACTTTAACAAGTGCAATGCATATAAAAAATTCCTTTTATACATAACAAGTTTAATAATGCATACAAGACACTGTTTTTAAACAAGTAATACATCTTATCTTAGCTTAAAAGTTTCTTCTAACATTAGTTATTACGAAATCATTGATGATAGCCTCGATATCAATTTCATCTAATACTTTCTTCTCGATGCATAAAGTTGCCAAACCATTTAATCTTTCTTGGGACATTACGGACCTCAAATAATTTTACAATAGTTTTAGCTTTGAAAAGGTCCTTTCAGCTGAGGCCACGGTCATCGGCATAGTGAATAAGATCCGATAAGCAATAGAAATATTAGGATAACAATACGCTTCTGTGACAAACTCAAAAATCTCCATAGCAGATATTGGCTTATCTGGTAGAGTAGACTACATAACAGCTAACTCAGAAATCATGTCATTCACATCAACATGCGACGAACCATCCGAGGAGAAAGTTTTTGCAAATTTAATGCAATGCTCTCTTAGATCAGCACAATTCAATGACTTCAAGGACGTTGAATTCATTAGAAATCCAAATTTTTCATTGAATGACTAGAGTTCTTTAAATCTTCTTTTCGATGAACCAATTGCCATATCAACTATAACCAAAAAAATAGAAAGCTTCAAAATCCTTCTCAACTTGCAAAATAGCTTCATTGCATTCAGTTTCATCAAATTGTTTCTTCCTAAAAGAAACACGTTTTACTGGAAATCATGCCTCTACTCCTATTTCAAGTGCAATTTCTGTGGCAGCAACCATACTATCAGCAAAACTAGTATTTTTGTAGTTCTGAAAGTAATCCACCATACCTTTTATATGCTACAAGGTAGAATCATTGCACACGGATGGTGACTGCAACTTTTTGCTGATAATATTTACAGAGTATAAAATGTCATGCCAAATAACCATACCAAGTATAAACTCAAAGCTACCAAGCACGTCATATAAATTTTTTGCATCACTTCTATCTTTTGCTTCAGTATCTGCATCCTCACTAAGCTACAATAAAGCTGACCTCAATTGAGGAGCTTGATATCTAATTGCTCGGACACTTTTGATGCGACTCTTCCAACAAGTATTGCTCAATGATTTTACAGTCAAATCTTGAACATGTTCAAGCAAAATATTCCATCTTTTGGTAGAAGTTGAAAATAATACATATATCCTCTGCACAATTCCAAAGAATGTATTAGCTTTACTGCATGATTTGGCCATATCACAGAGATTCAGATTAAGACTGTGGCATGCACATGGCATATATAAAGCTCTTCGATTTATCTCACGCAAACGGTTTTGTACCCCCTTATGTTTTTCTTTCATATTAGAGCCATTGTCATAACCTTGACCCCTAATATCATCAACATTAAGACCAAATAATTTGATAGAGTCAACTAATACATTGAAAAGCCCCCCGCTAGATGTGTCATCCACCTTCAAGAAGCCAAGAAACTATTCCCCAATTTTTATTTTCCCATCAGACATATCAACACATCGAACCAACAAACTCATTTGTTCTTGGTGACTCACATCTTGGGTACAATCAAGGATAACTGAGTAATATTTGGTCCCTTTAACTGTCTTTATGATGGATTTTGTAATGATAGAAGCCATAAGCAAAATCAACTCATTCTGAATTTTGTGACTAAGATAATGATATTGCAACTCTTTCTTTTGAATGCGTCTAAGGTGGTCTTGCATCACCAAGTCAAATTTAGCAACCATCTCACAAGCAGCTAAGAAATTACCATTCACATCATTGTAAAGTTGCTCACTAGATCCTCTAAAAGCTAAACTACGTTTACCAAGAAACTGGATAATGGCAACAATTCTTATTAGAACTAGCCTTATGCGTTCTTTCTCCTTTGTGATTTGATGTTACAAGTCCTTATCAATTGTTTCTTGATTGATTAATCTTACTCTCAATTCATTTCAAGAGTTCATGTTGGTCATATGATCCACGCTAACTTCATGCTCTTTTAGTCTCTCACCAATATGGCTCCAATCTCTATACTCATCTTGCCCCAGTGAACTCTTGAGGTTGCTAGAACCAAACAACTTACAACAAAAGCAAAACACTCTGTCAACACTTCTTGAATAGACCAACTATTTCCTGTCACGTATCTCTCCATTGCTCATTCTTCTAGAATAATGAGTGTATGCAAAACGTCTTGATCTGTCATCCATGGGAAACACAATATTTTCTTCTCTAATAGGCCCCTTCTCCACTGATATGTCCCTTGCTTTGTTATCAAGATTATCCCAATTTACTGGATCATACATATCAATAGTAAAAGCTGGTTGTTCATCAACATGAGTAGATTCTGGCATAGGAGAATTAATTATGGGCTCATGATCACTCACATTATTATCATTCGTATTGATGCCAACATTATCTTCTATAGGGTCTTCATCTTCTGGATGTGTAGTTTGTTCCTCCACAGGAACTATTGCCCATTCATCTGGATTTCTAATTGTTGTAGTGCTTGTATCTCTCTTATAAAATTTATCAAGAGCTCCTCTTTGTGATTCTTTTAAGTCTTGTAGCCTTCTCTTCTTTTTTCTTTTCGCACTTCCAGATTCATATTTTTTGGGCAACATGAGGTCACTATAAGTTTACAAATATGGCTCCAATTAAATAAAATCATGCCATACATTGCTGCACCATATGCGATCCCAAATCTAAAAAAGTAAAGAGTAAAGAACTAAAGATTGGGGCCAATTAGCTTTTTACCTGATGGTCGGCCTGCAAGCAGGAAGCCATGAACAGCCAAACAGATGCCGGCATGGCTGCGTCCGCTCGGACTTGCACAGGAACAATCGTCGATCGGACGGATTCGATGTCGATAAGTCGATTTGATGATGTCGATCATTCCTTCACTCGCGGGCAAGAAGAAGTTGCGGCGACGTGGCCGTGCGGCGGTACGGTAGGGCACGGGACAGGAGGCGGCGAGTCGCGGAGGCAGCTGAATCGATGACTTCTTTTGTTCAAGGGTTGTTGGGCTGAATACTATAGGTACATACATATTTGGGGTTGGGCCCCCTGGCCTCATGGGCCCTGTGCGGCTGCTCTGCTGGCACCCCCCAGGGCCGGGCCTGCCTCCAGCGCCGCACGCACGTGGCCCACTGTGGGGCCAGGTCCAAAAGTCGTGGCGGAGGTGTGGGGTTCATTGGGAGCAACAGGCACCGCCTGACGCGTGGGCCCTGTAGGTTCACCTCCATGATGTTTCCTTCTTTCTAGCTAGCTAATCCTTTGATGAGGAGCGGTAGCAAGCAGCAACGCTTGGGTGGAAAGGGGTAAAAAAATGTCTTCAACTATATAAATTGACGCTAACAGCCTAGTAACAAAGTGTGATGGAGAAGAAAAAAGAAATTGTATTTTTAATGGCATATAAATAAAGGATATAAAGGGTCGACTACTAGTGTTGATGGGTAGTGAAGGACCATCCACTTTTCCAAATTCCATGCCACTTTGGATGTTCCTAAATATACGATATGTCTAGGTAACAATAAAATTTTGAAAACCCAAAAACAGCTAGCTAATAAATTACAACGACCGTAGGTGGAGGCAGGTGTGGAAAAGCCACCACGTACGAGCACCGGCTGTACTGGTGGTCACACCGTCACACGGATCGAGTAACAGTGAGTCAGTGACTGCTTGTTTCTTGAAGAAAATTGCTTGCTTGATGACAGTATAATATAATCACGGAAGCCTATGTAGCCAACCCGGCCACGTCGCGGCATGCAGTCCCAGCGCTCACCACGTACGGCCCCGCGCCACTCGTCGCAGCCGCCGTCGCCGACGACGACGACGTCTATACGCTGCAGAGCGTGTTGTCCAGCAGACGGCGGCGATGTCGGCAGCGACGAAGAACTCGACGTCGTCGTCACGTGCGCGAACATGCATGCATGGTTTCTTTCCGGACTTCCGGTACACAGGCTCCTGCTCTCGGCGTCTTTACCGGGCGCAAGGCGCAGACGAACGTGGTGCTGGTGCCAGTGGACAGGCCACGGCGTCTGGAATCTGGAGGCGCGCCACGTGCTGTGGCCCGAGGTGGAAAGATCTTTGTGTGCTGAGACAGGCTGAGCAGGCGTGCACGATGAAGGGGGACACTGTCCGATGACATCCCATCTAACCACCAACAGCCCACATGACACACAGAGCCTGAAGAGATCCTCTCTCCATCTTGTTGAAGCTTTTCTGCTGACTGGAGTGTCCACGTCCGAGCAGAGCACCTCCCTGCTGCAGTGCTGCTCACCACCTCCTGAGTGCAAGCAAAGTCAGCAAGTGCATGTGCAGTAGTGGTGGAGTGGAGTCCAGACAAACACGCGGCCCCCACCCGATCGAGCCGCCAGCAGCCGACGAAGGAGTGAAGCGAATCATGCGATGCGATCGACTCTGAGTGCGAGGTCTGCTAATCCGTCCGAAAAGATATGCTCGACTCATCGACATCTCTTTCTGATGATGACATGTAAAGCACGCAGGCAGGGCACTTTTATTTACCCGATATTTCCACGTTCGTCCCCATGCTTATCCTGTCATTAGTGTCTCTGATCCGATCCAACAATTAGGCAAGGCAAGTACACGTCATTACATGCTTGGTTGGTTGGTGCTTCAACCCTCACCCGCACGTCGACGTCGTCAGAGCGACGAACAAGCAGCTCGCTTGCTTCCAAGACCAGTGATCCGTTGATGCCTCTTGGCTAGCTTTCAATTTACTAGTTTGGCCGGCCTAAGCACACTAGGCAAACGCAAGAGCCATGAACATGAGCTAGACGACATCACTGACCGATCGAACATATTCTACGGTGGTGGCCACCAGCCAGATGCCAAAAGCAGGGACTGACTGTTCTTCCACGGGCTTGCTCCCTGCTAAGTACCTACACTACACTGTAGGCACACTACGACCCATTACTAGCTAGAGCAACAAATTCTGAAGAAAATTCCGTGGACATTGAACCAAACCCTTCCTATGCGCGCGATCACAGTTTGATGCACGATTACTGTGCGTGGAATTGATAGGCCTACTCCATCGCGTTTCGTGTATAACCTAAAAGGCTGGGGGTGCAATTGTAGTTGTAGACTACATCTCTGCATCCAACTCTCATAGAGTAGATTTGCTGGCCATATGATTTCTTGGAATGCAACGTGCAAAATTGTGGTAGCACATAGGAGGGTTTGAATAAAACTGGCTATAACAAATTAAATTGACACCGAGGAGCCCATGGTTTGCTTCGGCTACCATGTGTTCCGGTGCGCCCATGCCCAGCATGGAAACCTTCTCGATCAGGTGCCACTCCGGTCATGGAGATAGAGCCCACACGTCTACTAAAATTGTGGGTTTAACACAGTAGTACGTGTACGATATACAAACTGTACCACGTAATTATACTAAAGAGCATAGACTTACCTACCATCTGGGTATACTTCAATTATTCACCCTGATTCACGTGGGATGTGAGGGTTTGAGGTGGCAGCATCACCATGTGAAACGTCCTTGTGTTACATATGGTCGATGTGGCGGAGTCGAAGATGCTCAAGTGGAGATGCTGGGTTGACTTGGTGATGCTCAAGGGTTGACTTGGAGCGGGCCTCGCCAGTATGAGAGATTGCCTTCTAACTGCAAGGTTGACTTGGTATATATTATATGTATTTATTTATGTTCATGTGCAAGAGGATTTTTTTAATAAGGGGGCATGTTAACTCATTTAGTTTAAGGACAAGCAGTACAGAAAGCAGGGTACAAGTTAATTACCCACCGAGAGTTTTGAAGCTCTTGATTCAGCTGGCTCGCTGTAACTTTTTCACGTATAGCTGTGTGTCTCGATCTCATCGATCGGCCGCCTTGGGCGGTCCTCGTGCAGAGGCACCATCTGCCCTTGTGGAGCTTGAGGCACTGGAACGCCAGCCTGGCGTAAGATATGGCTCCTCATCGCCACCATCTCTGGATTATTGCTCGTGAATGCTTCCTTTATCGAGCTTTTGATCATATCGGACATTCCTTTATCGTAACCTTTTATAGATGTTATCCTTGTACCTCTGCCTCGACTTGAACGTGGAAGCGTCGGATTACCACGAGTCCACCGAGCTCCAGCTCATCTTGGACTGCACTCCACGTATGCGGCCGCAGTGCTCAGGGGGTTCCTAGGACCACGGTAAGCAGGTCGTGGCCCCTGCGAACCTCGAAGCTCCCCTTGTCCTTGGATGCCTCGAAGAGAGCCTTCTCCACCTCCACGAACCCAGGCTCGTTGAACTTGGTCGCTTCCTCCTTGTGCTTCTTTGGAATTCGAGCTCTGATGAAGTCCTTGCCCCTAGGATCGACGCCCTCGTACGGATCTAGTTCCCCGGCCGCTCTTCCAGCTTCTTCCTGCCTTTTCCACTCTTCCCTCTTACCGGTAAACCTAGTATGCCCAAGTGGTGGGGATACTTGTTCTTCTTCACGAGCTCGCTGAACTTGGTGCTCTTTTCCTTTGCTTCTTCTGTCAATCTCATTTTTTGAAAGTCTCCCACTGATGCTCCTTGATGGAAGTGTACCTGCTACATGGATTCTTCCCCTTGTTCAACCAATATCTGGTCAGCACTGACCTGAAGTTCCGGGGCGATGTCCCCGCCACATGCAAGACCCAGTCTCTGCACTTAATCAAATCAGCGTTCTCGGTGAAAGGACCTAGGATATCGCCTAGAGGGGTGGGGTGAATAGGCGTTTTTGAAAATCCTAAAACTTAAAACTCAAATGCAGAAGTTAAATACCAACCGGTAGTAGGACCGGAAGTACCGGTAGTTGAAAACTAGTACTACTGAGCCAACTTTCCAGAACAACTGGTACCCTATGAATAGTATGGCTTTCCTATTAACTTAAGATTTAATGAAAAATAAATATAAACCTCTTGAGTTGCTTTCTTTTAACCGAAGCCGATTCTTTCAATCTTCATCAGATGAGGGTGCCAACATGACGATTTTGATTTGTTCTTGAGCATAGCCATCTTGAGCACGTGACTTGATTCCATTCATCAAATATAGATAACTTTAAATGTACCAAGTCACTATCATCAAACACTCCAATAGTGATTTGATCTTCCACATCAATATGACTTTTGAATCTTGATTAGTACATCAACTAAATGCAAGAACTTTCTTTTTCACCATCTCAAGTCATCAAGTCACATCTTGTGTTGAATCATCTATTTATTTGAATAATTATATTTTCATTCCAATGTAGTAAGCTTTGAGTAGGATACCGTTACATATGCAATCCCTCATGTCTCATTAACCAATTCTTATTGTGCTTGCTTCCACATGAATCATAGGAGTCTCACAATAGATAAGCCTTTGCATGAATTCTATTTGCATTGTTGTCTTGTGCTTGAGCTAGATTGTTTATACAACAACACATAATTTTGGCTTTACACACTTTGATCAAATACTTGTGACATAACTGATTTCCTGTCCAACATCTCAACAAACATGTTAGATCTTTAATTGTGTTTGTCATTCAATCATCCAAAATCCACTAAAGGGCTAGATGCACTTTCAATCTCCTCCTTTTTGGTGATTGATGATAACATAATTAAAGCTTACAAGAGATTGATAAACACTAAGATTTTGAATCCTAAGATACAGTGAGTTCCTCCTAAATTTGTGCATTGATAACTCAAATTTTGGCCTCAAATGCCAAATGCACATATTTAAGATAAAATATGGAAACTCTCCTATATCTTAGCATCCGTGGGGTGCAAGGTGTAACATTATAACTGTGATGCTCATGACAGTTCATGCACTGAAGGAAAATAAACATTACACCATTCAAGGCATGAATGTCACACACTAGCATAAACGATCCTTATCAAGAGCATCAATTTAAACTACCCCTGCATACACCACACAAATTTGAAAAAAATCTTATATGCCTCTCCTTTACCCCTTTCAATCCACATATCAATCTCACTATCCCAATATTTCTCTCCCTTTGGCATTAATCTCCAAAAAGGGGCTCTCCACCAAAAGGAGGAAATTTTGGAAGACAAGTGAGTGCAAGAGGTAGGCAAAAGTTCAGCATATATGATTTCTCTCCTTAGTTTTCTACCAAACAAATTATGCAACAGCTTAAGCCAAGATTCTTGAGAAGTATCATATTTAGCTCATACCTTACTTAGATCATATTTAGACACAGGAGGTATGAACCAAATATCTAAAGATTTCTCTAGTCGTCACCACAAGAATAAACTTTTGGTGTGACTCGAAATATTGCTTACACATGCACACACTAGCATGTAATGGCCTAGATGCACAAAGGTAATAAAAGAGTTCATGGAGTGATATACCTGTGTTCTAAGTTTTACAATCTCCACCATGACAATGATTTCAATAATTGATTTAGTGCTTTGATGGGACAATTATATATTTTTTTGAGATAATTTCATTTGTGCCCATCTTTCATCATCACCATCTTCAAAGGAGATATCACGCTTTTGCTTGATCTCAATTGAAAGTTCATTTCTAGCTCTTGTTGTCATTTTGAGATACCAATTGAAGACATATTTCTTGATATATCAAGTTGAAAGATTATTTACCAATATCAATTGTAATATGGTCTTCACAATCTTGTCACCAATTTGAAGGAATCTTCACAAGTTGATGTCATTTGAAATGAATGCTCGTATCTCATAATATCACCTAGGGAATGCTCACAAAGCCAAGAGATAGCATCAAATTGCACAAGCTCCTATTTCACAACTAGTGACCCTTTGGATGTGGAAGGCATATGTGGATCACAAATTGCAAAACCACATAACATAGACTAAAATTCCTCCTTTTGATAGTGCATACTCCCTCTGTCCCAGAATACTTGACGTCGGGGCGTTCACCAAAAGTTTCAAAATGCATGTCGTTTTAGCTTCTGCAGGTCTATACCAGTACTGCAACCATTGTTCCTATCTCCCACTACTTGAATAAAAAATAAAAAGGACGATGGGAAGGCTTATGGAGAGAGTCTCTCGGTCACGGATGGAGTAAACACAACGATGCGCTGCTGATGCGCCTCCGTCTCCGTCGGCATCCATCTCCGCCTCCCAATCCCCATGTGCTCCCCCGTCATCCTCCGCTTCCTGCTCCCCCATAGCCTCTTCTTCCTCTTCCCCTGCAAGTCTCGTCCAGCAGACGTAGATCAGGGCTGAGCCCACCATGGCCACCGGGGACGTGCTCGTCGAGGTAGCCTGCATCGGCGCCGAGCTCCCCACGGCCACCGGCGCTGAGCTCCCCATGGCCGCAGGGGACGAGCTCGCCGGGGCAGGCAGCGTTGGGGCCAAGGTCCCCATGGCCAACCTCCTCCACCGCACCTCCTACACTGCGCCTGGATCCGTCCATGGTGGGACGTGGCGTGGTCGCAAAGGTCGAGGACGGGTGCGGCCCGCACGCCGGTGTGGAGGAAGGCGCGCTTTCTCAGGCGTCGGGCCTCTAGGCGCGGTCGCCAAGGCCGCGGGCGCGTGCGTTCGCACGCCGGCGTCCAGCGTGGAGAAGGTGCGCTTGCCTAGGTGTGCTATGCGGCGAAGAGGAGGCGTG
>CM041636.1:37524621-37593704 GCA_023333625.1 Bothriochloa decipiens | reverse complement strand
ACAATAATCATGCGTGTGGGCCATATGATTTAGGAGGTTCTGCCACAAGATCTTTCTTCAGAATCTTCATCATCGGGAACAATCCCACTGATAGAGAAGGAAAACAGACTATCGGGGAAATCTTGCTCCTAAAAAGGAAAAGGTGATGTCAACAGAAGAACCCAAAGTGTTAAAGGTTATCTAAGGGAGTTAATTTACCTGTTTCAAGGCAATCTCTCGCCTTTGGCTCGAAGAAGCAACCTCAGGTACAATTGCCGATGACGTTTCTTGTGTTGGTACCTCGATTGGTTGCTGCTACGACATCGGTGCTGATGAAGATCCTTGTATGGGTACAATGGCCGATGGAAGAGCAGTTGCCGATGGAGAGGTCTGCATAGATACATCAGGCGATGTCGGGCGAAGCGAGGACGCCGATGGAGATGGTGTAAGTCTTGCCCGTTTTGATTGTGATTCTTCGCCTGATGAAGCCTTACGCTTGTGCTGTAAAATATCAGTGTCGGATGGCTGGGGGGCATCGGCAATGGAAGGCTGAGGAATCGGTACACTTGGGACTGTTGCCGATGCAATTACTTGGTGCTTCAAGAAAAACAGATGAGTAAAAGTGCCGATCCAATGATCAAGGTTTAAATAAAGGATACCTCTGGAGAATCATCAAGGATGACGAGGTGTGGCGACGAAGGTGCTGCAGGTGGAGACGAAGGTCGGGTTACCGATGAAGATTCCATTGGTGTAGAACCCACGCCCTGAAATGTGAAATCAGTAAATCACAGCAATCGGCATCTACAAAAGAAAGTGAGGTGATTACCTTAGATGTCTGTGCCGAGGATGCGATCGATTTGGTGCTCTTCTTGGAACGACCACGGCCCATCACAGTGTCTAGCGAATGAGCTTTATAGCCGATGATGGATACTGGGGAGATAGGTTGCAGCCGTATGACCTTGCCGCTCTTAGTGTTGGAACTGGGTCATCGACCTGTTAAAAAGGGGTTAGTTGCCGATGGATTAAAAGGGAGTTGAAAGAAGTACAGAGGGACAGACTTACCGCATCGGCAGGGATGGCGTGATCGGAATCAATGAGATTCTAGTAAAGATGAGGAGATGCAAAGAATAGTTGCTCTTTCCATTCTTGCCACCATAATTTGAAGGACTCGGTGACAAAAGAAGCCGGTACCCAATCGGTTAGATCGACATTAGAGGTGTCGGCATCGGGAAGGAGAGTAACAATCTTGTGCCAATCCACACGGTTCGCAATAGTCTCTCTCGGTTTAATCACATCGGCAAAGCAGAGGTTGATGGGCAGTTGCCCAAAAGCTAGTTGTCTTGCTGCTACCGATGGATAATAGAACTCGTATGTGGGATTAGTGTTCTTCTCGCTTCCAAATATGTTGACCGGAATGGCACGAGGGGTGATTATTGCACTAAGAATGTCGGCATCTTTGTTCAAAGCCTCATCGGTAAGGTTAAAGGAAAGAGGGAATCTTGCTTCTTCATCAACATACGGGACCCAGGCCCGAAGCTCAGAAGGGATGCCGATGTAGAATCTGTGGAAGAGATTGCCGATCTGGACTCTGTTTGCCTCCGCCCCTAGTAATACTGCCAGTGCTTCTCCAAAGTTGATAGGGGGGCGCGTTGCCGATTCTTCCTCCCCGAGTTGATAATCTTCAGGAAGACTTCGAGGGAATCGCTGGGTGAACAGATCAATATGGAAATACTTGTGCATATGGGCATTCAACCATATATTGATGAACCACCAAGGGCCCCCTAGATTACCGATGGATTTGCCTTGCAGCAGCCTTTGTGACACTTGGTGAAGGAGATGGTAGACTGAGCCAAGGAGGTATCGGCCCAGTGGGAGCCTGACGCCACTAGCCAACATCTCTGCTGCAGGAAGGTGCATGTTGGTCGGTCCAACTGTTCTGCCATAGAAAATAAATTTTTCAAGCCACATATTCAAAAAAGCTGAATGCTCCCTGTGACTGACTGAACCAGATTTCTTATACTCATTGATATAACCGGTCCAGCCACCAATATTCCTGGTAATCAGCCGATGCTCGGGTTTTCTCTGGAACAGTGCGTTGTCATCGGCAGATGAGATGTCCAAGCCAGTGAGCATATACACATCGACAAGGGTTGGAGAAGCTGGTCCATGTTTGAAGATGAAGGCATTCAGAGTATCAGACCAGAAATAGGAAGCGGCGATTAACAGTGACTCATTCCTCTCCATATCAGCAATAGATAGTCTGATGCACTGTTCTAATCTGCGTTCCACCCAATACAGCTCCATTGGCCTTACGACCCTCAAATACCAGTCCTTCCATCCCTTAGAAGTTTTCGACCAAGATCGAAAGGTATCAGTCCAGAATCCCAAATCAAAATTCTGGGCTCTAAAAGGGATTCGATTGGTTTCTGCATTTATAATGTCGATTGGGTCTGGATTTCCCATTGGGCCTAGGCAGACAAATTGATTTTGATGCGTTGGGATAAGAAGATTATTGCAAAGTTCCTGAGATTAAAGATTAAAATAAAGAGGAGTCATGAACTGTGCGGAAAAGGAGAAAAAAAACATCGGAGGACGGGTAAAGAAGAAGATTAACCTTGGGGACATCAAAGCGGATATCCATGGCCGTGACGAAGATGGAGAAGGCAAAGAATGCTAATGGAGGCTAAGGATCACCGTCAAAAATGCCGACGATCGAGTTCGTCGAAGGATCGCCTGTTGATATCGCCGCTGGAGAGAGAAAAGCTAGGGTTTGAATCGCAGATGAAAAATGGGCCGCGACGGAGAAAGCATTATATGGGCCTGTTGGTACAGGATTTCCACTACCACGCGCGCAACTCTCGAGGAGAAGTTCAAGAGGTTTGGGTAATCATGACCTGGAAGAAATTTCGGCGCATAAAGTATTTTATACTCCAAAATTGGGGGGCATGTGTTGACACCGTTTTTCGGCACGTGTCAATAAGGATCGGGAGACTAAACTAAATCGACAAGAGGGTGATTGTTCTTTAGCATTGCTTCTGAGTTGCCGATGGGTGGTTGCCGATGAAGGACATGTTGATCTCGTACATTGCCGATGAAGCCAGAGGGCTGTTGCCGATAAGATAGGCAGGAAGGCTAGAAGGTCGTTGCCGATGCCAGGGATGTGCCGATAAGGAGATGACTTCATCATGACGGGAGCGGACAGCGGATCGGCGACACGAAGCTTATGATTTTTAGTATTGTAGTTTAAGTCCAACTCCTATACAAGTTTTATTTCTTTTTCGGGAAATAGAGGTCGTATAAGGAATTAGTTTATTTCTTCTATATTTGAGCTTTACGTATTAAATTAGGACTCTTTTGATTAGTAGAGTATAAATATATGCCAAAGGGCATTGTAATGGATATCCAAGCATCAATAAACAAATCTACTTTTTATTTACCTTTACCAGTACTTTACTTTTCGGCGACTTCGCCAAGTACCTTTTCTTTTCAACGAGTTCTTTCAAGAATCGACGGGCTGCATCAACTTGATCTCCGGCGACCTTGCAGGTTCCGCGTCTACCGAGCATGATTCAGGCTTTGACTTCCGGGCGTATCGCTGTTGTCTCATCTGATCTGTTCAACAGTTATCGAATACCTTCTGAGCTTTGACGTCCGGCGTATCGCTGTCGTCTCGTTCGGATTTTATTCAATTTTATCATCCTTGTCGATTAACAGGTCAAATCGACTGGCACGCTTCGGATATCGATTTTGGGTATTAGCCCGGTGTGTTTGCAGATATAATTTTGCATCAACAAGAACTTTCTTTTTCACCATCTCAAGTCATCAAGTCACATCTTGTGTTGAATCATCCATTTATTTGAATAATTATCTTTTCATTTCAATGTAGCAAGCTTTGAGTAGGAGACTATTACATATGCAATCCCTCATGTCTCATTAACCAATTCTTACTATGCTTGCTTAGTCTCACAATAGATAAGCCTTTGCATGAATTCTATTTGCATTGTTGTCTTGTGCTTGAGCTAGATTGTTTATACAACAACACATCATTTTGGCTTTACACACTTTGATCAAATACTTATGAGATAACTAATTTCCTGTCTAACATCTCAATAAACATGTTAGATCTTTAATTGTGTTTGTCATTCAATCATCCAAAACCCACTAAAGGGCTAAATGCACTTTTAGTCGGGATAGTTGAACTTTTTTGTAACCATAGTCTAAATAAGCTCCTTGTATGCCTCGGGGACAGCGTCCAGTTTGGCCAAGTGATATCCACCTTCTCCCTGGTAAAGACCGTGACCTGGTTGCTAAACACGACAAGGACCCCCTCCAGCTTTGTCAGCTCTCTGATACGCCCCACCTCAGTTATCTCGTGGACTGTCGTACTTTCGTCCACCTGGTGCCTCCTGTGTCCCCCCTCCTCCGCTTAGGACCTTGTTGCTTCTTGCCCCTGGACCTGGCTCTCGAGGTTCTCGTGGAAGGGGGCGGGGGCTTCTGCTTCGCTGACTTGCAAAGCTAGTTGTCCTTCCCTGACTTGGCCAAACTCCAACACCCGAGTGCATGCCGGGATGCTATCTCGGTTTGGAGACCGTGATGAACTTTGAGCTTAGTCTAGCCTTGGTTCCCAGGTCGGGTCAATGTCCTCCTCTGTGTGATGCTTCTTTGGCTCTGGGGTAAAGGAAGCATCGCTCATGAATGAGATTGAAGAGGAACTAGGGGTAGGTGAGTGTCATCCCTCATCCTCCATTTCAAAGCTACAAGGAACAACTATATGTGAGTTGTGTATAGACATAACTGTATAAGATAAGAATCAAACTGCACAAGAAAACAAAAAGTGAACAAGTAAAAGTTGGCTCAGATTTGCCCCATTGTCATCACATCGCTACTACACTGGTTGCTTGTATATGGTATACAAGCCATCCTAGTCTAGTAGCATACAAGTAGGGGGCAATTCAATCATCATTGCCACTGCCTCAGCATAAAAGGGTTTACATCATTGCATATGCCACTGCCTCATCTTAGAAGTTCGAAAAGGTTCATCATTGCAAATGCCATAGAAAAAAGCTCAAACAAGACAATAGAAGACAATTTATACAGTAGTAGTAGAGTAGTAGTAAGACAACATAGTAGTAGTAGATAGTAGTAGACAGTAGTAGTAGACAGTAGTAGACTATTTAGACAGTATTCAGTTTAGCCATTAGCCAGTAGACAGTATTCAGTTTAGATAGTAGACAATAGACAGATAGAACCAAGACAGTAGACAATTTAGTACTAGACAGTGCAGTTAAGCTCAAGTTCAATAGTAGACAGTATTGTCAAACTATCATAATTCAGTTCAGTAGTGCAACATAGTAACATTTGGCATAGTAAGAGTAGTGGACAGTGTTGGACAGGGACAAAGATAGGGGACAAAATGTCGTTAACAAAGAAACAGGGTGTTGGTGGTCCTTATCGATGATTTTATACTACCAATATTAACAGGAGACAAATAAATACTTCTATGCACATATACTTTACTATTGACCGAATTCTACTCGTATTGGAGAAATATCACTTTGTAGGAATTGTAACCAATTGCAAGAGGAATTACTAAGAAAAGATGCTTTCTAGGAAAGCGTAAACACCAAGAGGGAGAGAAGGAGCCCAAGCCCAATCAAAGACTAAACCTGGGTGATTCCCCTGCACCACATCAACTGGGCCCTTGCCAACTGAGGACACAAAAGGGGAAGAGGACCAAATCAAGGTCAAGTTTGTTTTGGACTACACGAACAGGCTCGGGTAAAACAAATGCCCCACATGCATCCGGACTCTGATTTGGATGTTTTACCAGGCGTTGGAAAGCTAGTTGAAAAGCCCACGAGCCAATGGCAAAATAATGGGCCAAGAAAGCCTAGGAAGGGGCTAGCCGGACGAGGTGGGTCGGCCGGCGCACTTTGGAGTCGATTTAGGCCTAGCTTCCTCTGGTCGGTAACTTAAATGTTGTAGGAGGGCGGTGCGCTGTGGATTCGAGAATATTCCCCTCATAACCGACCATCCACCCCTATATAAGGAGGGGGAGAGCTCCCTCTCTCACACCCACCAACACAAGAGCCTCTCTCCACCTCACTTGTATCATTTTCTTAGTAGTAGGAGTAGTATTAGCTTAGTTGGAGCAAGGCAAGCTTCATTGGAGAGCTTGAAGCTTTGGGAGCAATCTCGGTATGAATACATTCAAGAGTTCACTTTTGTTCTTGTTCTTATTTTATCAATATAGCTTTGTTATGAAATTAGAGCAAAGTTCTTATGCTATAATTTTGATAGATGAACTAGACTATAGTTCCTTTGTCATGGCCTTATCATATAGAACCCTATGCTTAATCTATCATACATACATGCTTAGAACTAGGGCTAAGTTGAGGTGATGAGTTCTTCTTTAATTTAGTCTTGGTCAAAGTTGGTTTGCGGGATTGTAGTTCGTCCTTGTGGCAATTGCTCTAGTAGAAAGACCCCAGGGACGGGTAAGCCTTGTTGACATGCTAGAGTAGTAGTCAATAGCTTAGACATGGTGTCTAGGCTAGAGCTACCTTCGTTTGCCTCATTCACATATGGTCGAGGTGGTAGGCGGCAGGGAGTGACCTTGTCCTGCCCGTCCCTCGTAATCCCCCACGTCCGTGTTTGGCGTAGAGCCATAGGCCGGAGGTACCTGGCAGACCAGGTATAAGCCGGTGCCCGAAGTAGATTGACAGCGACCAGACTATCTTAACTTAGAATCTCTGAACCTATATAACAAGCATGTATTTGTATGGCTCTGCTATCTTAACGTAGCTATTTAGGAATGCCTTCTCTAGTTTAGGTTATTCTTTATTCTTTGTTTGTCTTTATCCTTGAGATTGGCTTAAGTGTGTGTGTCAAGTTATCCAAATATATATCCTTTTTACCCCTGGTATGAACTTTGGTCTATTATGCAGTCATGTTATCTTGTACATGCCCCTATTATACTCTTTTACACCATGCCTTCATTTGGAAAATATAAATAATGATACCCTAAATACTTCCGGGTGAAATGCTACAGCGGTATTTTCATGCGCTTGCGGACTTGTTTGTGAATGCTACATAACACCTACCGGCGTTTCTGGTGACATTGCCAAGGACTTTGCAATCCTCATGATGATGCTAAGAAACGCCAACATAGGAAACAAAGCATCGTCGCCAAACCGGACAGTTCATTTCAGTTGGATACAAGATAGTAGATAAGTAGTAAGACAGTAGGATAGCATTGCTCAGATAGCATTAGTTAAGTTCAAAATTCAGCTAAGCTCAATTTCCCATCATTGGCAAGTACCTCAGAAATGCAGCTAAGGGTTGTGGATAGTTAGCATCATTTTCCCAATTTACAAGTACTAGACAATTCATCATTGGCACTAGATAGTTCATCATTCAATTCAGTTTAGATAGTAGACAGTAGATAGATAGAACCATGACAGTAGATAGTTCAATACTAGACAGTGTAGTTAAGCTCAAGTTCAGTAGTAGACAGTATTGTCAAACTATCATAATTCAGTTCAGTAGTGTAGCATAGTAACATTTGGCATAGTAAGAGTAGTGGACAGTGTTGGACAAGGACAGGGATAGGAGACGAAACATTTCTAACAAAGAAACAGGGGACGAAACATCATCGCCCAACCAGACAGTCAAAATGACGGTCAAAATGAGTTATGCATTGTTCAAATTCAGTAGTAGTGTACAAATAGGAGAGTGTAGTAGATAGTAGATAGTAGAGTAGTAAAAAATGGACACGGTTGTGGACAGTTAAGCTCTCAATTCAAAATGACAATGGACAATTCAAAATGACAGTGGATAGTGAGAGCCATTTAAGTTCAAATAGCATTGCAACATTGGTGCAGTGCTGATACCCAACAAAAATTCACAGGCAGAGTTTAAAATTCACAAGCATCAGTGGGCATCATGGGCAATGGAATATGCTCAGTTTAATTAAAATTTACAGGCATCAGTGGGCATCATTGGCAGCATAATTGAGGCAAGAACAGGCAAATTCATCTCAAAATACAAACTAAATTCTTCTCAAATTCATCTCAAAATCATCATAACAGGCAAGAATAGAGAAAACCTCCTAGTGACACGCTCGGTGGTGGAGGAGGTTGGTGCAGATGGCCAGTGCAAAGTTCCATGAGGCCCGTGGGGTCGCGGACGGTGGCAGACAGCACAACGGCGGGTGGGACAGCGGGCAGAGCTAAGGTTTCGACCCCAGCAAAGCCGGTGAGGATGGGAGCGAGAAGGAGTGGAGGACGAGAGCAGGGACAGAGGTGCACGGCGGCTGAGACGGCGACCGGAGCTAGGGTTCCGGCCCCAGCAACGTTGGTATGGATGGCGGTGAGGACGCGGGGACGAAGCGAAGGAAGCCGGTGAGGACGGGAACGGGGATGGCACAGGGGACCGCGGAGGAGAACAGGGACGGTAGCAGAGTTAGGGTTTCCCTCGGTGGTGGCACGTCGGCGATGGCGGTGCGGTGGTGGAGTTAGGGTTCCTCCCCAGCGGCGGAGTAGCAGCTAGGGACATTTTATCGAAAAATTAGGGTACCAGCACAACAACAAGGCAACTTGTAACCAAAGGGTAAATTATTAGGACAACAATATGAGCATGGAAACATGGCAACTAGAGACATCTAAAATGTGTAATCTAACATCTAAAATCTATAATCTATAATCTACAATTCTTATAAGCAAGACCCCACTATTTATTTCTTTTGACATGCAAAGCGTCCACCTCATCAGTCCACTATTAACCTCACTATCTCCGCCTCATCAATTCTCTGTCAACCTCACTATTTATTTCTCTTGGCATTCAAAGCATCCACATCAATAGTCTACTATTATTTGCAATTAAAGCTCAGCTCGATGCAAATCCCATAGCAACACATTAGGCATTCATCTTTAAATCCTTATATTTTGTTCGTTTGGTCATTTCTGGCTGATGTTGATTTGTTGTGAGCGAAAAATACTGCTGAATCACTGACTGTAAGCACTGATAAGACCAAATGAACAGGACATTGGTCTTTAACATTCTAACGAATTTATATTCTTTCTCCATACCCGCGGCAACGTGAGGGGAGTCCTCCTAGTTTTTTATAAGAGCAATAATGTCGGTGTTTTGATTAACGACCGACAATAATCTATGCAATAAGCATGTTTAGACCATCAGATGGTAGAGCTAGCCGGACACAACGAATTTATACTGATTTGAGCAGAATATCCCTATGTGTAGTTTGGGCAACTATGTTACCCACTCTCTTTGGTGGATCTTGTAAAAAGGGTTACAAACTAAGGTTGAGAGAGAGCTTCTAAGGAAAGCTCAAGTCTCTGATGATAGAGTAGGGAGAGAAGTTGGAATATAAGAGCAGTGAAAGTAGTTCTCCTCCAGCATTCAGCCGAAGTGAAAGCTTACGCCTCCGTCCCAAGTCAATTCTCCCTTTTATAGGTCAAGGGGAATGCCTTGATTTACACGGTTGAGAGGCGTCCGAGGGTTGTCATCCTCGGTGTAACAAAGATAAACAAAAGGTCATATCCTCTAGAGCTTTAGGAATCTTCCCAGGGGTCGGCTGAGACCCACTTTCTTCGCCGCCAAGGGACTTACCCATCCCTTGACCTTGCTCCATTGCTGAAGGTACACTGATAGTACCGCGTCGCCTGCCAGATGCTCTCAGACTAGGCCTCCGCTCCTTTCGGTGCGGCTTTTGGTATGATCTACCCTGCGTTTATTGGTCTCGTACTATGTGTCTTGGTGTCAATTGATCTGTTTCTACCATGCATGGGCGCCATGGGATGCCCTGACGCATCCTCGAGCCGCTCCTTCCCGTCGTTCCCATGTGGGTACCCACGGTACGATGGCTCCATGTGTTACGATTTTTAGAGCCATCAGGTTTCCCTTTACGGGAAAAGATTCGCCCGATCACGACTCCATTGGAGCCATTGGGCGAATCACACCTGGGTTTGATGGGAAGGACCAAAGGAATGATCCCATGCAGGCTGGTGAACCGAATCCCTTCATCGTCGGAGAGAAAGAGGGTCGGGTGAAGCATTCCCTTTACTTGGGCCTACCCTTAGATGGGTTGTTTACCCTTTAAGGATCCATCCCGGCCACTATCTTGCGAACCTCGATAACAAAGGCTTGATAGCGTGCTTTGCTCACCATCAACAGGTAGGATAATGATGGTGTCCCATAATACAGGGATCAAATAAAGCATTCGGTTGAGAAGTGAAATAGAAAAGAGAAAATAAAAAGGAGGAAAAACTAAAAATAGAAATGAAACTGAAGTTTCAATGTGGTTTGTTTCTAGAAACATTTCACATATGACTCGCTTTTAGTATACGTATGAACTAGGGGTATCTAATTTGTGACTTCCCTTGTTTTGAAATTGATTTGGTTGTAATGACTCCATCGTCAGGTTACATCGAGGAGCAAGCTAGCACATCCTCATGAAAAGGTAGGGTATAAATTGGGGACAGGTCCTTATTTGGCCCTGAAACAAAGTCATTTTGTTATTTGGCTTAAATTTTTTTAAAGTTGTCTATTTGGTCTCAAAGTAAAAATATATTATTTTTTTGCCTGTCAAGTGTCATGTAAAAAGACCATTTTACCCCTGCATGAAAAAAAATAAAAAAGTCTTGTTTACTGTATACGTTGATTATACCTATACTATATTGAAATGAGGATACAATAGATAAATTGATTGAAGGCAGTCTGCATGCAACGCATGCTTTAACTGCAGGCGGCGGGACGTAATCACCGCCCTTGCTTTCTTTTTTTCTGTTGCTGAGGACCAAGCTTTTACTGTTGGGACTTCTCAGAAGTATATACATGCACTAACGTGGGGTGCCCGTGGCTGACAGAGCAGCGCCGCTGGCACGTTTTTTGTTTTTTTTTTTACAAGGAACCTCGTTCATTGGTTAACAGCGAGAAGCTGTTAGAACCATTATAAAATCAATTGTTATATTTTAGAGTGCTATAAGTAATGGGCACTTTTGTACATATTCTGGATTCGTACAAACACCTGAGAAGCTATGTTGATTGGAATGGAAAACACCAAGTGCTTGTCTAGCTAGCAAATCTGCTATTTGATTCTGTGATCTTCTGATCTTGCGGATGGAAGAACTTGTACCTGCCATTAGGGAACCAATGATGTGAGTATATGGTTTGATTTCCAATCTGGCGAATTGGAGAGATCAGTGCCATTTAGAAAGTGGACTAATTGTTGGTTATCAGATAAAAAGTTAGCATCTTGTATCTCCAGATGTTTCATGATCACAACTGCTAATGCGAGAGCTGCTGATTCTGCCACGTTGTTTATTCGGCAACACGCAGCGAGCTAATTAGCCCGGTCTTCTTTATACAAAACTTTTACTCTTTTATTTACTCTTTTTTATTTTTTCACGCACCAAGCTTTTACTCTTTTTTATTTTTTTTCACGCAGGGGCAAACGGTCTTTTTATATGGCACTTGACACCGTTACAGCCTCAAAACTAACAGAAGGCCAAAAAAGTAACAAATTTTTACTTTGGGACCAAATAGACAACTTAAAAAATGTTGGACCATATAAACAAACGAACTCTGTTTCAGGACCAAGCAATTGTCCCTATAAATTGAACACGTACCCGGCCCCCGGATGCCAGTGCTCAGTCCTTCGAGGGTGCTCATAGGGGTAGAGGTAAGAATTGCGTACGTATGTTCATAGGGGTGAGTTTGCGTGCGTGTTATGAGCATCAGCGTTGTACTGTGCAATTCTAAAAAAACAAATCAATTAATTAGTTAACTAATAAAATAATAAAGATGGTTATGTGACATGAAAGCAGCAGACACGACACGAGCAAACACAAGCACAACCACAGAAAGGTCGATTGCATGATGCATGCCCTCGAACCATGCTGCAGCTTGGACGCCACGGAACGGAACGGTACGTCAACCGTGTGTGCAGTTCAGTGTGTCCCCTTCCCCGTTATTACCAGGTCGTTCTCGATCGCCCGCGGTTTCATCATATCTGATCACGTTCGGTGCTTTTATTTGACTTTAAATATCTTACGGACGATGGCACCATTAATTCGTGATAGTAGGAGTATAGACAGAGGAGGATTGGAGATTCGGAGGTGCGTGGACACATAGACATAGACAAACTGACAAAAGGGTCCCATTTCCATCGTCTTCTAGATTGTTCTAGCAGCATCGTCTGGTCTCGAACACGGTGATGATTGGCGTATATACGAACGCTGTGTTGATCCCTTGAATCTTCAAACGGACTGACGGACGGAAGAATAATCACACGTACGGCGGATGCGCCTAGTGGGCCTTTCGACTTGTATTGGGCCTATCGTTATATGGGAGGGAGATTCTGGAATGGAACATGTGCCCCCTCTGAGGCAATGAATTCGTTCATCAATCCAGATTCTCTGTCACCCTTGCTTTCCTGGAGTTCTGCTCTGATAGATCTTACCATATATAACAAAAAATCTTAAATCAAGTAGGGGTCATGCTTGAGGTGCTCTAGAACCCTCCTAAAGTGAGTTGCTTGTTCTTTAGACAAAAAAAATATGAGACCTTAAGTAGGAGCCTACTCGTTGATTGTAAAACATCAATCTCTCAAACTTCGACCCCCCCGTGTTCATGATCTCTTCATAAATTACTTACTTCATCTAAAATTACCATTGATCTATAACATTAACTCTAATTCTTCATTGTTTAGTCCACCTTGATTTCTATCCTAGATCTGCCACGGATGTTAACTTTTATTTTTTTTGAAAAGCTCCACCTTGGGCATGGCCTTTCTGGAGGTCAGCATGAGGAGTCAAACCCCGGACCTCCACTCTTGAAGACTTTACCAGCTCTCTTCATAGCGAGATGATAATTTGTAAAGCATCAATCTCTCAAACTGATTGCATTGTATTATTATAGTACTAGTACGGCATATTACTACTAATATTTGTTTATGGTCCTATCAGTATGCCATCACCCGTTTGAATCCATATGGAGCAATATCCTCAACTGACGCTCCAAGACAATGACAAAGATGTGTAGCGTAGCGACGTCCGAACGCAGCCGGCGATAGATGGGCGTCATCTTCCACACCGACTGATTTTCCAATGCCAAGACGACCTATGTACGTGCCGCTCCATCGCTATTCAAGACAAGAACGCCTAATAAAAAAAATTGTATGTTTGCCCTTGAAGACCCCCTGTTAAACCTGTATAAATCTGGCTTTTGTCCTCTTTAGCGTTTTAGTAAGAACCTCTAATCATTTTGAACCCTCCTTGCACAAAAAAAATAGCGTAACATATAATGGCTCCCATGTCACATTTTAGTCAAATAATTTCGATGGACCTAAACATGAAAAAAATCGCAAGAAACAGTTCAATTTTCTTTAGAAATTTTGTCATTCCTAAGGGTCTTAATTTGCTTTGCCATGGTCGCTGACCACCTTATAAGTCATTCCAAAGAACATGGGCGTATTTCCTTAACACACAACGTATCTTAGGTTACACCGCTGCCCTCGATAGCTATGTTTTCCCTGTGAAGGCTTTTCACATGGTGGAATCTGCAAGGATGGAAACAGAGGACACAAAGCCACTCCAAGAAATGAAACATTTTTTTTTAGATTAAAGGCATTGTCCGGCATTATGGAAAGCTTAATGAGTCATCGTTTTGCTGGGATCGCTAGCTTACAATAGCCCAAGAAATGAAACATGGACAATGACAAGGTGGAATTTGCAAGGCTTCGACACTTGGAAACAGAGGACACCAGCAAGCCACTCCAACGAATGAATCATGCAAAGTGACGAACTCCCATGGAATGTGGAAAACATTTTCTTCACCTACTACAGGACGGCAACCCTGCCAGACTAATCTAGCTAGCAGCTGAACTAGATATACCAAAATAAACAGCACTTTGTGGACTGCAAGACACATACAATTATTGTAACTAGATAATATATGTATATATATACGAATGTGACATACCGATAAGTACACAAGTCACCTTTATGGGAATCCTATTCGATGTTAGACTGCTAAAGTTTTCAAGTTCGAGCTAGAATCTAAGCAAGTTGCATACATACCTTTTGGCAGTGGATATGGAGAAGGGGCAGGAGATAGCAGCATCAGATGGTGAAAAAGGTCCAGAGCAGCATCAGCACGCCATTGACATTGCCCATGTCGACCATGTCGAGGGCAAGGGCGAAGACGTCGAGAAGGAGAGAGTGGCTGTGGTCGAGGTTGAGGAAGTGCAGAAGAAGAAGAGCAGGAGAGTGGCAGCTCTTGATGCCTTCCGAGGGCTAACCATTGTGGTACATACATGCACCCTTCAGCCCATACCTTTCTTTTCCTTTTTTTTGTTTAATCCAAAAAGTTTGATTTTTATTTTGCGGTACACAATATTAACTTCTAGTTGACAAACTCCTCCATAACCTTGTCAGAAATGATTTAAGAAAGTTCCATGTTTTATGAGAGAGCAAACGAGGATAAGGTCCTGTTTGGTTGGGCTGTAGCTTTTGAAGAATTAGCTGTGAGCTGTGGCTTTCTAAAAAGCAGCTGTGAGATGTGAGCTGTGAGGAAGCTAAAAGCCTGTTTGGTTGAGCAGCTGTGGCTTTTAAGAATACTGTTCAATGGACCCCACTAGTCATCCACGTCCCTCCCCACCGCCAAGCTAACGAGAGGATCGAACCGTTTTCTTTGTAACGGATGGCAGTGCGGGTAATTTTTTGCTCTCACAGCCGGTGAAAGCAGGTCTCCCCCTGCTGTGAACTTTGTACTGCGCAAAAGCTAGCTTTTGGTGAAGCTGATAACCTCTTAGCAGCCCTTTGGTTAGCTTCTCAGCTTTTGGGGGCAAAAGCTACAGCCAGAAGCTGAACCAAACAGGGCCTAACACGTTTATTTTTGCTAGGATCTGATGTATTCCGGCATTCAGCCTTTGTTTTATGACGCCGGAAATATTTCAACGCCATGGTATAAACTGTTGAATTTGCTTGCTTGCAGCTTATGATACTGGTGGATGATGCCGGTGGGGCTTATGAGCGGATTGATCACTCACCATGGAACGGCTGTACTCTGGCAGACTTCGTCATGCCATTTTTCCTCTTTGTAGTTGGTGTTGCGATCGCCTTCGCACTGAAGGTGAGCAGAGCAGTAGATGGTGTACATGGCCTATTTTGTACCTCTTTCTGTTTCGCAAGTGAATGTTTGCTGCTATCAGAGAGCTGATCATCACATGGACATGATTGCAGAGAGTTCCAAATCTCGGCGCTGCCGTGAAGAGGATTACAATCAGAACACTGAAAATGCTCTTCTGGGGTATTCTTCTCCAAGGTAATTCTTTCATTACTATGATTCTGTCACAGATGTTGTTCAGTCATCTCTTGGTAGAAAAAAAACTTTGTTAGTATGAAATCTGATGATTTATTGATATGTACAAAGGTGGATATTCTCATGCTCCGTATGACCTCAATTATGGAGTGGACATGAAGAAGATCAGATGGTGTGGCATCCTACAGGTTTGGTTCGGTCACCAATAATTTTCTTTTGCTACCTGCTCTACATATATCATGGCAATAACTTGGATTCCTTTCTTTTCTTTTCTTCACACTGGATCAACAGAGAATAGCTTTGGTATACTTCATTGTTGCTCTGATAGAAGCATTCACCACAAATGTGAGGCCTACGACGGTGCGGTCCGGTCCATATGCCATTTTCCATGCGTATCGATGGCAATGGTACACAATTCTTATTCTTCCTGATAGTTCAATAACAGTGTGCCTACTGCACTGCATATATCTTTCCATTTTGCTTTTTCTTGATTCCGAAAATGAGTAGCATCCCTGGCACTTTATGAAAATAACAGGCTAGGTGGTTTCATTGTATTTCTGATATACATGGTTACAACATTCTCACTATATGTCCCGGATTGGAGCTATGTTTACCACAATGATGGCGATGCCAACGACGGGAAACAATTTACGGTATCTGCAACTTTCCTGGGCAAACCATACCACCATCACTAAAATGTGTCAGTGTTTGATTCAGTTTTTGCTTTCCTGCAGGTAAAATGTGGTGTGAGGGCCAGCCTGGAGCAAGCCTGTAACGCAGTTGGCTATGTTGATAGGCAGGTCTGGGGGATTAACCATCTCTACACACAGCCAGTTTGGATCCGGTCAAAAGTACAACAGAATTCTCACTACTTAACATTGTCATTGCATTGATCCTTCTTTTTCCTGTCACACTGAATATTTTGTTCCGTCGGACATCTGAAATTACTTTGATCAGGATTGTACATCAAGCTCACCTAACATGGGTCCCTTGCGAGATGATGCAGCATCGTGGTGCCTTGCACCTTTTGAACCGGAAGGCTTGTTAAGGTGGAAATCTGATATCTCACAACGTACATTAACAGAAGCTGAACATTTGCACCGAAACGTTCAAGTATCTGACAATCTTTTCCGTTTTCAGCTCAATATCGTCAGTACTATCAGGGACAATCGGGATCCATTATGGGCATGTTCTAATCCATTTCAAGGTTATTCTTGAAAACTTGCTTCCGCCTGTGACTTCTTAATGAATGGAATATGCAATGTGGTCAAGAAAGTTTGTTTTTTGCAGAGTCACAAGGAGAGACTGAAGCACTGGCTTGTGACGGGATTTTCGCTTCTTGTACTCGGCATCATCCTACACTTCACAAATGGTACTTATCCATGCATATTTATTTTGAGACATGGCTTCCATTCCCAATCCTTGGAAAGAGACTTAAATGTATTTCTCTGCTCCTGCAGGCATCCCAATCAACAAGCAGCTCTACAGCTTCAGCTATGTCTGCTTTACAGGCGGTGCAGCAGGAATTGTTCTTTCAGCTTTCTATGTACTGGTACGGTTTATGTTTATGTTTTGGAAACGAAACTTGTCTGATTCCAAGCTACAGAAAATAAAATAAAAACTGAAAACTTTACATGTATTCTTTGATGGACAGATTGATGTCTGGGGACTTAGGACGCCATTCCTCTTCCTGGAGTGGATAGGCATGAACGCCATGCTTGTGTTCGTCCTAGGAGCACAGGGAATACTGGCTGGATTTGTGAACGGATGGTACTACAAGTCAGAAGATAACAATCTTGTAAGTAATGGGTGGAGGCTATTGATTTGGCGTAGTTTGTAGCCGTTTTTGTTCCAGGACACAGATGGTGTGAGTCGCCTAATGAGCTTCATTTGCTGATTTCTTTCTATTTCTTCAGGTCAATTGGATCCTGAAGCATGTGTTTGTCAATGTCTGGCACTCACAGAACGTGGGAACTCTGCTGTATGTCATATTCTGTGAGATAGTGTTCTGGGGTGTTGCGGCAGGCGTCTTGCACAAATTAGGGATTTATTGGAAACTATGATTTTTTTTGAATGACACATTATTTTGTACAATGGATGTATTTTTTATTACGGTAGCGAACTTGTTTATTCATCTCAGTGTAACATTTTTTTTTGATTGACATGATATTAGCAGAAGCATTATTCAAGCCTCTTTAAGGTTGTTGAGATTAAAATAAAATAATGTTGTGTAGTATTCTTTCTGAATGAACCGGCTTGGGCACAGCCCTCAAAAAAACTGGCAGCCACTGACGCATGGGGCACGTACGGAGTGAAACAAGGCGTCGAGCAGGTTGCTTTTTTTTTAAGGGCACAACGAGCACATCACGAACACACGCCACACTCACACCACAACACAACACATGCACACACACGCACGCGTCCTTGTACACATCAGAAACAAATTGAGAGGTGTAAACACCACAACACAACACATGCACACACACACGAGGGATTTGGAGGTGTAAACACCACAACACAACACAACATATGCACACACACGCACGCGTCCTTGTACACATCAGGAAGGGATTGGGAGGTGTAAAGCCTTCAGTGTGCAGAAAATACGTAGTACCACTAAATACGTACACATATACACATGCACACACACGCGTGATTTGGAGGTGTAAACACCACAACACAACACAACACATGCACACACACGCATGCGTCCTTGTACAGGAAGAGATTAGGAGGTGTAAAGCCTCCAGTGTGTAGAAAATACACAGTACCACTAAATACGCACACATATACGTACCCTTTAGCCCAGACCGAGACCCATCCCAGAGGCCAGTGGGAAAAAAACCCGATAGGCAGAAACGTGTCCTTGTATCGGAAGAGATTGGAAGGTGTAAAGCCTTCAGTGTATAGAAAATACACAGTATCACTAAATACGCACACATATACGTACCCTTTAGCCCAAACCGAGACCCATCCTAGAGACCAGTAGGGAAAAAACCTGATAGGCAGGAAATCCTGGGTCGCTCAAAATTTAAACCCAGCACCGGTGAGTTCGCAACCTACGATCTCACCCACTGAGCTATCGCTCAGGTCCTGTGGAGCAGGTTGCTGCACTGTACCTGATGAGGACCTCGCTGGCCTGTGTGGCCTGTGGGGAGCTGGACCAGGCCGGAAGTTGAGTTGCAGAGCTTGCCATGGCTACCGCGGTTCGCAGGCCAAAAGCTAGACCAGGCCCATAATAGAGAAAGGAAGAGGAAACAAAAAGGAAGACTCTTTTTCTTTTTAAGAAAAAAGTCCACTTTTCCTCTCCTAACCTTTGCGAAAGTTTACTTTGTCTCTCCCAACTCTAAAACTGGGCAAGACACCTATCTAAACTTTTTAAACCATGTGTTTTATCTCTCTGGAGCAGTTTTGAAGACGGAATTATCTTTTATTTAATTTATTTTAGCTGAATCTCTAAAAGTTATAATAAATCATAAAAAATTATAAAATATATAATATGTCTACATGAGTCAAAATTTTTATTGTAGATTTAGATAAGTGTTTTTCTATAGTTAATCAGAATAATTCATAATTGCAATTTCTATGGTCTAATTATGGTGAACTTTTGACCGAATTATTGGATGCTTCAACTGTAGTACTTATTGGATTATTGTATGCTTGTTAAATAAATAAATTCTACTACAGTTCCAACATACAATAATTAGAACTAAGGGATCTTAGTTTGCTTTGCCGTGATCCAGATCTTATATGTCGTTCCAAAGAACATGGGTGCATTTCCCTAATACACAACATATCTTAGTTTACACCGCTGCCCGTTATAGCTATGTTTTCATGTGAAGGCGTTTTACCTGGTGGAGTCTGCAAGGTCTGGACACTTGGAAACAGAGGACATGAAGACACTTGGATCCAAGAAATGAAACATGCATGGAAAGTGACAATTCCCCTGGAAAACATTTACTTCACCTACTAGGCTACTACTGCACGGCAACGCCGCCAGACTACTAGTTATACCAAAATTATTTGTAACTAGATAGCGTATGTATATATACGAATGTGACACACTTGAACATACATGTCTCATCGATAAGTATACAAGTCACTTTTATGGGCATCCGTTTCCATGATAGAATCCTGCAATTTTCGAGCTGTAGCTAGAATTTAAGCAAGGTAAGCCTGCACAATCCACATACATACATACAGCTAGACGTTGGATATGGAGAAGGGGCAGGAGATAGCAGCGTCAGATGGTGAAAAAGCTCCAGAGCAGCATCAGCATGCCATTGACGTTGGCCATGTGGAGCATGGTGATGGCAAAGTTGAGGACATCGAGGAGAGAGTTTCTGTGGCTGAGGCTGAGGATGTGCAGAAGAAGAAGAGCAGGAGAGTGGCAGCTCTTGATGCCTTCAGAGGGCTAACCATTGTGGTAATACACCTATCAGCCCATACATACTTTTTGCTTCTTTATTTAATCCAGAAACTTTGATTTTTGTTATGTTTTGGGGGGCACAGTACTAATTTCTTGTTGAAAAAAATCTCCATGACCTTAGAAATGATTTGAGATAGTTCCATGTATATTGGAGATTGAAATGAGCATAAGGAGTTTGAGAGTAGTAGCTATACGCCTATAATCCTATACTCGTTTGTTTTTCCTAGGCTGATGTATTCAGAGGCCTTCCTTTCATGAAGCAGGAAATATTTCAATGCCATCATATAAACTGTTGAATTTCCTTGCTTGCAGATTATGATACTGGTGGACGATGCCGGTTGGGCTTATGCACGGATTGACCACTCACCATGGAACGGCTGCACTCTGGCAGACTTCGTCATGCCGTTCTTCCTCTTCATAGTCGGTGTTGCGATCGCCTTCGCGTTGAAGGTGAGAAAGCAAATTCACTCTTCAATTGATACTTTCATAATGCAGAGGTTCTTGCACCCGTCGATTATTTGCCACAGTCTCCCAAATGTAGTGCAAATACTATGCCGGAGGAAAATAGCAAGCGTCAATACTCTGTTACACATCTTGCTGTTTCGCAAGTGAATGTTTCATGCTAGCAGAGGGCTGAACATCACATGGACATGATTGCAGAGAGTTCCAAATCTCGGTGCCGCGGTGAAGAAGATTACCATCAGAGCACTGAAAATGCTCTTCTGGGGTATTCTTCTCCAAGGTAATTCTTTCATTGCTATGATTCTGTAACAGCTTTTGTTCATTCATCTGTTAGTAGGAAAAAAAAACTTTGTTACTATCAAATTTGATGATTTATTGATGTGTACAAAGGTGGATATTCTCATGCTCCGGATGACCTCGCTTATGGAGTGGACATGAAGAAGATCAGATGGTGTGGCATCCTACAGGTCTGGTTCGGTCACCAATAATTTTCTTTTTCCACCTGCTTTACACATATCAAGTATGACAATAATAACTTGGATTCTTTTGTTTCCTTCACATTGGGTCATCAGAGAATAGCTTTGGTATACTTCATTGTTGCTCTGATAGAGGCATTCACCGTAAAGGTACGGCCTACGACGGTGCGGTCTGGCCCTTTCGCCATTTTCCATGCGTATCGATGGCACTGGTACACAATTCCTATTCTTCCTTATAGTTCAATAACACTGTGACTGCACATATCTTTCCATTTTGCCCTTTCTTGATTCTGAAACTGAGTAATGTCCCTGACGCTTTTTGAAAATAACAGGTTTGGTGGTTTCATTGCATTTTTTATATACATGGTTACAACATTCTCACTATATGTCCCGGATTGGACCTTTGTTCACCACAAGAAACAATTTACGGTATCTGATCCGTAACTTTCCTGGGCATACCATACCATCATCACTAAAATGTGTCGTATTTGATACAGTTTTTGCTTGTTGGTGCAGGTAAAATGTGGTGTGAGGGGCAGCCTGGAGCAAGCCTGCAACGCAGTTGGCTATGTTGATAGGCAGGTTTGGGGGATTAATCATCTCTACACACAACCAGAATGGACCCGGTCAAAGGTACAACAGAATTCTTACTACTTGCCATTGTCATTGCAATGATCCTTCTTTTTCCCGTCACACTGAATGTTCTGTTCTATTGGACATCTGAAATTACTTTGATCAGGATTGTACATCAAGCTCACCTTACAGCGGTCACTTGCGATCTGATGCACCAGCGTGGTGCCATGCGCCTTTTGAGCCGGAAGGCTTGTTAAGGTGGAAATCTGATATCTCACAACGTACATTAACAGAAGCTGAATACTATTCAAGAGTCTGACTATCTTTTTCGTTTTCAGTTCAATATCGGCGATACTATCAGGGACAATCGGGATACATTATGGGCATGTTCTAATCCATTTCAAGGTTATTCTTGAAAACTTTCTTCTGCCTGTGACTTCTTAATGAACGCAAATGTGCAATGTGGTCATGAAAGTTTCTTGTTTGCAGACTCACAAGGAGAGACTGAAGCACTGGCTTCTGACGGGGTTTGCCCTCCTTGTACTCGGCATCATCCTACACTTCACAAATGGTACTTATCCATGCATATTTTTTGTGAGACATGGCATATTTATTGTGAGACATGGGCTGCCATTCACAATCCTTGTACAGAGATTTACATGTATTTTCTCTGCTCCTGTAGCCATCCCAATCAACAAGCAGCTCTACAGCTTCAGCTATGTCTGCTTTACAGGCGGTGCAGCAGGAATTGTTCTTTCAGCTTTCTATATACTGGTACGGTTTATGTTTACATTCTGTACGCAAAAGTTGTTCGATTTCAAGTTACAGCAAAATAAAAAACTGAAAACAATACATCTATTCTTTGATGGACAGATTGATGTCTGGGGGCTGAGGACGCCATTCCTTTTCCTGGAGTGGATAGGCATGAACGCCATGCTTGTGTTTGCCCTAGGAGCACAGGGAATACTGGCTGGATTTGTGAACGGATGGTACTACGAGTCGGAAGATAACTATCTTGTAAGGGGTTATTAATTTGGCGCAATAAGAATGTGGTTTGTTGCCGTTTTTGTTCCCGGACCCAGCTGGTGTGAGTCGCCTAATGAGGTTCATTTGCTGATTTCTTTCTATCCTTTCTATTTCTGCAGGTCAATTGGATCCTGAACCATGTGTTCGTCAATGTCTGGCACTCGGAGCGGCTAGGAACTCTGCTGTATGTCATATTCTGTGAGATAGTATTCTGGGGTGTTGCGGCAGGCGTCTTGCACAAGTTAGGGATTTATTGGAAACTATGATTAGTTTTGAATGACACATTTTTTGTACAATGAGAAAGAAAGCAATATGTTTATTGCTAGTTACTATGGTAACAAATGTGCTTGTTTATCTCGTGTAACATTATTTTGTAAGATTGATATTTTTTTTTGTTACGAGGGCTTGTAAGATTGATATGATATTAAGAAAAGGAATGCAGCTACAATCAACTGAATGTGTGCTATGCCAGAACTCAGTAGAAGAGACATTGGAACACCTATTTCTCAACTGCCCTTTCTCAGTTCAGTGTTGGGGCCTGATTGGAATTGAAATTCAAAACCAATCTGATATCTTACAAGCAATTCAAGAAATAAAAGCTCAAGCAAATACTTCCTTCTTCATGGTGGCAGTTATCCTCATGTGCTGGGCGATCTGTAATGTAAGAAATGAACTCATTTCCAGGGCATTCCCCCGCAGCTAAACAGAGCAAGAGACATCTTCGTCAAAGAGATCAGAATCCTAACCCTACGGGTTAAGGCCAAGTTTTCAGGAACCTTCGATTTATGGATCTAAAATTTGTTGTAATCGGCCTGTCTTTCTTTATTTTTTTCTTCTCTTTTTTGGTTTCTTGATGTCCTTTTTATTTCTATGCCCCCCTTTTTTTGTAATTTGTTCTGAACTGCTGCTTCCTTTCAATAAAATTACTGCAGGGGTCTTTTGGCCCTTCCAGCTTTCTCAAAAATGTCGATAATGATATGTTGTGTCTTTTCTTTTTGTTTGATTGCATATGTTGTGTCTTTTTGAGAGTTACACCAGTCTGGCTTGGGAGATGGAGCAGGCCGGAAGGTGGGTTGCAGAGTTTGCCACGGCCGGGCTTCGCAGTCGCAGGCCCAAAGTAGGACCAGGCCCAAACCAGGGAAAGGAAAGAGGAAAGAAAAAGAAAGACTTCTTTAAAAGAATTGGGTTTTGACCACTTTTCTGGAACATTTCCAAACCATTTTAGATTTGAAGAGTCTCAAAATACTATAAATAAAATTTAAAATATACTTTCGAACCTATTTTAAATGTTTTCTTCTTTTTTTTCAAACATATCTTGAAAACTCTTTTTAAAATCTAATTTTAAATGATTAAGAGGGAGAGCAGGAGGTTGTTTTGGGGTTTTAAGAAAACTGGTCAATCTCTAGGCTGGCATGCCGCATGCCACTGTGCCCAGGGATCTTGGGACACGCCAGACCATCCTGCCTCCGCTTTGCTCAGGCATCTGCTTGCAAGAAACCGCAAGTCCATTCAAGACAGCAACGCCAAAATTGGCAACAGAACCAATAGTCCTCTCTGCAGTTCTGCATTATATATCTATGCATCCTGCTCGCTCTTATCTGCAACAACACCCTATATCATTGGTCTTCACTTCTGCCATGTGCAATGTGGCACTCTGCTCTCCATAGCATTTGCTGCATTATGTTGGAAACCAATTCCTGATTGAATAGCATCAAAAACTGACAGATCGATCGAAAAGACATCCTGATCTCCATTTGTGCGTTGGTTTCGTGTTCTGCTCTTTTGATCTTATCCAACCATATGCATTTTTGTTTCAAATATCTTTTGTAGTGTTGAACGAGGGGCGTGATCTGTTGTTTTATTCTTTTGCAATAACAAGAAGAGCGTCGTCCATACATCAAGTGTTAGGATATCAGTCTGAAGGTGCTTTAAAAATTTGTGCTCATTGTCGAGTATCCGAGGCATGCACTAGATGCCACAACGACGATTCTAGTTGGCTGATTTTGGACTACTAAGAAGCTTTCAGTTGCACAATGTTCAGTACAAGACACAATAAAGATTACTTAAACTGAGTCATTTTTAGCTGCTCTCAAGATATGACTTCTGCATTGTAATTATCATATACTCTTCATTTCCGCAAGAAATGGAAACAGGACTTTATGAAAAAAAAAATGAGTGCAGAAGATTTATAAGTTAAGTTGTGTTACTGAAATGAATGCCTGAATTTTCTTTATTTCCTTTTTTTTTTCTATAAAGTTATAGGCTGTAGTGCTGGGTGCAATGAATAACTAGCGACAACGTGGACAGCAACTGTCTGATTGACTGCTAACCGTTTATGGTCAGATCAGACTTTTTATTACATGAGCCCTGCAGGGTGCCTGTCGAGGCCTTAACTTTGTCGAGCTACCAGCTAACATCGGTGTCAGAGTTACCAATCTCTAGAGCATCCATGCTCTGATCTGTCACTGTCAGGCATCCTTTACCTCACATGTGACTAAATATTGTGAGATGAGATTCAGAATTAGTATTGACTAGTAAGCATGGTGCATGAATACCGTTATGATTTGTGAGGAAGGAAAGACTGTCTGGTCAATGTTGTTCTTGGGGGGAACAAGCAGTGAGCAAACTAAAACAACCGGCAAGGAGATCCATATGGACCAAATGTACTGAACTAAATAGAAACTCATCATCTTCTGCAGCCTGCAGGTTCACTGAGTCAACCAAGTAGAGAGTAGTAGTATATATTAGCTTCCTTATCCCGTTATCTCTCTTCTACTGATGATACTTAATTAGAAAGAATGCAAGGATGGTAGTTACCTAACACAAGTTTGACATATTTAAGCAAATCTACTGTCAGCTTAATATCCTCAGTTTTTGCAGTGCATACTGTATTGACTTGGAATCAAGAAGACCAGACTTTTGATGCCGCTGGTTTGCAACTTCTTCAGTGATGACATACAGTTCGCTCGCCTATGATTAACACCAGCTGCTGGCCAACCCAAAGATAGAGCATCCACATGGATGGAGAAGATGAGTCCCAGCTGTGAGTTATGAATCCACGCCAATGGTCAACCTGGCCTACCAGCATATCGAAGTGGCTGCATCAGCTAGATAGCTTGCCACCAAGTACTTTGCTAAGTCAACGCCTCAAAATATGGCAATGGAGCTGCAGTTCCAACAATCGTTCAGTGGATTATAATTCGGTACATATATAATGTCGCGCCAGATAAAGGAATATCCCTGCCTGGTGCACGCAATGCCTCAGTGGACGCCACACGCTGACCAGCTCACCAACAATCTAGCTTACTATATCACGCAACACCATCTAAACCCATTATTTGTCCTTGTCAGTAGTATAGGAAAAGATCGAACCGGCCTTGAGACACTTTATTTGCCACTATATGTGGTGAGGACATTCTTCTATCAATGTGATTTTGTTTTAATGACAATCCTCTGACATTACATTACATTGAAGCAAAAGTCGTGTGCATGCTTTATATTGACATTGAGTCGTGACATTTTGACTTCTAATTCTGAATAGGAGTAAGTTTCGAGTGCCTCCATTACTCAATCTCCATATGCCTTTGCTAAGTTCCATTAGTCAAGCTAGCACTGCTATAGATTGCACATCACCGTTGGTTGGTAAAAGGTCGTTACCGTCTGGTTCTCCCCAATAATGGTTATCACTGCAGGGTCTGAACAAACGGTGAGAATCTAGTTGACAGTGATGATGTTTTTGCAAATTAAAAAAAAAACACACACACAATCAAGTCAAGTGACGAGCTCACTGACCCACCGCTCACAGCCCACTATCACATCGAGTCCATTGCCACCATAGCTGCCCATGCAGCCGTCCGTGCCAGGTCGTCGCGCCAGTCGCATGGTGTAGCGCATGAAAACATGTTATCTTAACTTCCCAACCAACAATGGGTGCAGCATGAAAATACATAGGGTGCCTACAACAATCAAGTTAGGTTAACATTTAGACCCTGTTCGGGAAACATGAAAACATTCATGCACATCGCCGTCTTGTGCAGCATTCAAGTCAGAGACGTACAGCCCATGTCTAATTAAGGTGGTAACACATTAGCTGCGTACCATGGATCCCGTTCAGCAAGTAGTAGCGCAAAAGTTCAATATTGGTTGCGATCACTTGAAAACAGCCCTCTGGGTTTGCAAGACTTCCAGCGTTTTATCCAACGACAGCTTCGTAATACTGCACGTACTGTTTTGAGTGTACTGGGTACTGACCCTGTCCGTAGTGCAACTAATAAGACTACGTGTTGCCATGTCTATCGCCTAGTCAATAATGACCTTGAGACCTCTAGAATGATGTCGTTCAAGTCGGTTTAACTACTATGTCGTGGCAAGGACCAGGGTTATTAATTGGTAGAATATATCTTTTAACTAACATTACGTATCTTGATCTTAGTTTTTAGTACAAATAAAAACCAGACAGTAAATGTAGTGTAACCAACCTCATCACCCTTACTAGAGGTCCTCTAAAAGATATCATTTGGAACTACGGGCCAAAGCACATCTAACTTTCACCTTTAATTTTCCTCCAAATCAAAGCACACCAATTGCATGCATGTGTGGTTGCAGTGCCTTGTACTACCTTTTTTTAATATCTTTTAGTGCTTTGTACTACCTTTTTTTTTCCATATCTTTTAGTGCCTTGTGCTAGTAGTTTAAGTACCTTGAACAATATCATCGGCCCTTCATCAAAAAAGGTCCTAATGGTCCTTCTCCTTGTGACGTGGCATGATTACTCCGCTTGGAGCCTCGTTGGCACACACACACACATGTGTGTCTGCAATAAGAAGCCATTATGCCCCAAAACCCCACATGGAGAAGGACAAGTGCCCCGAAAGCCATCATTTAACCCCTTCCCTTTTATTTCCGTCACCTTTTTTTTTTTGGGGGTATCATCAGAGATATAGTTTGGTCACCTAATAAAAGCCCAATTCTTTCCTTTGCAGAGTAGGTTTGCCAACAATGCAAGTGCATGTATGCCAACATACCATGTGCACAAACCTTCCCTTTGTTTCGTCTCTTTATGCCCACCAAGGCAAAGAATCCCTTTTTTTCTTGAGGCATTTGCCCTACGGTAACAGCACACGCAACCACTGAAAAACTTACAAACAACCTCTGTACAAAAAGGAGTCCTTAAATACTTGGAGAAATTTCTCGCTACAGCACTGAACCACTAAAAACCTACAAACGACATTGTTGTGTACAGATCAGAGGTGCTTAAAAACTTGTCAAGGACACTAAGTTTTAGTACAATAACTGCACATACATGTATGATGTAACGATAATTCTTCAAGCAACCACTACAAAGTTAGTGTCATTTTAGAGGTAAAAGCGGAGGGGAAATTTCAGTGCTTACCACTCTTCCATATATGCCAAGCTGAAAACAACAATTAGTTTATAATGCATACAATTCATCATTTTGTTTTATCACCATGTACAATCCCTATGCCTCTTATAACTCTCTTGTAAGTGCCTTTTTGCCTAATAAAATTCGGTAGGGCTGCAATCCCTCCAGCTTTGTAAAAATAAAACAATTCCTAGGGCATCACCATTTTTTAAGGAAGTCCCACTTTGGACTCTTTTGAGCTTCTGGCTCACTTTCCTTCTTTGTAAAATACTTCATCTGTCCAAAAAAGAATGGTCCTGTAGCATATTTGTAAATTGTTCGATAATTTTTATTTATCACTTCAGCATTACACCATCACAGTGTCCCCAATTGTTTAGTTTACCTTCAAATTATGCTGGGTGGATGCTAATTATGGTGCATCGTGCCAGCTAATGGAATGGCATCTCCATAATGATATGCATACACCTGTTAGCATCTGGGAGATGGCTGGCCCTTAGGAATGACAACTGCTGTCAGTAACAGATAGGGCACCCACAGTCATTTCTCTGCTCTCAGTCAGCTACTCCATCTATTCCAAACTATAAAGCGTTAAAAAATATTTCATAATTTGGAATAAATTTAACGGCTTACACTTTAGAAAAGAGGGACTGCTATTATTTTCCGTACGTGTATGATGCTGCAATTGCTGAAGTGTAGTCATTCTTTTTGGCACATTAGGGAGGCAGAGAGAAGTAAAAACTAACACCTCCGGTTGATTCGTTAAGGACCGTTATGGTCACCATGGCAGTACTCTCTTCGCTCCCATGCCTGAATGCATTCTTCTCCATCACTCCGTTTCCCCATGCTCTGTGTCTCTGCTGCGCTTGCGCTTGACTCCACCACCGCCCTCGCTCTCTGTCAGCACTGCCACTCTCCATGTGCCCCAATCACTGCATCTGCCTCCACCTCCACCTCCTCCACTTCATCGTCCCCGTCCCCGTCCCCGTCCCCGTCCCCGGCGGGCCTCTCTTAAATCCCACCTCTCAAGTCTCCATTCCTATAAAGCTTTTACACCTGCTCCGTTCCATTCCAACACCAACACACACCTTGCAAGCTTAACAGGCCTGGCCTATAAAGCTCTATTTATTTCGTCGTCCTCCAAATCTCCTCATCTCAGTGAGAGAAAAATCCAGCGGTCTTCATGTGTTCCATATTTCCTACGCATTCAGTCATCGGCGTTTCGTCGCAAGCGCAAGCAGAAGGCGGCGGCGGCGGGTTTCAGAGCCCTGCTGAGAGCAGAGCCAGCAGCATGAGCAGCGGCGGCGGTAGCTCTCTGCCCTCCCCTTCTGCAGCACCTGCCTGCTCCAGATCATGGTGACATTCTATTCTGACACCAAATTAAATCATTTCACATTCCATCTAGCTCGTCCATCTCTCTCTCTCTCTCTCTCTTTTTTTTTGTTCTTCCTAATTGATTACGTTACGTAGGTCTATTTGCTCTAATCATCGCCTAAGTAAAGTATACGATCCATCACCTAGCTAGGTAGCTAGCTAGGCGAGAAGAACGAAATCATTGTTTAATTACAGTGTTCATTCTTTGATGATGTGCATGCTATGAATGAAATTCGTAGGTCCATAAGCGAGGACTCGTTGCGGAGGTACGTGAGCTACGCGAGCGAGAGCTGCATCCAGGAGCTGCTGGCAGCGTCCGACTCCGGCCGGGGCGGCGCCGGCGACGGCGACGACGGGTGGAAGGTGCTGGTTTACCACAACGGCGTGGAGATATCCAAGCGGCGGACGGGGCCCGCGCACGTGTTCCGGAGCCGGTGGCTGCTGCAGGACGTCTCGCCGGAGCAGTTCATGGCCGTCGCCAACGCCGTCGACGCGGCCAAGGTACCGTTACCATACTGCGTATATACTAATTAATAATTACTACTCGCTCACGACACACTAACTAATATTTAATCAACAAGCAGTAGTATTATAGTAGCTAAGGTAAAGGGTTTGAGCTAACTGATTATTCTAAGATTACCTTTTCTTTTCCATCTCAAGTCGTAGGAGCAACTTCTTTTCTAGTAGTACTTTAGGTCAGAAAAGCTAATGAAGTGATCATTTACACAAATCCAAGACTTTGGGTTGCATATCTATTGCCATGGGCCGTGTGCTTGTGGTTAATGAAAAGCTAGTGCTTTGCCAACTTTAATGTGCTCTAGGACGACTAGCGCTTTATGTCCATGTGACTTGGCTAATCAAAACCGCCTTTCGTTGAATGCAATGCAATGCAATGCGAGTACTATTCCTATTTGCTTTATCCGACTAGCTAAGAACAATACAAATCTACCCAAGCCAAGTCTGCTTGCCACATATTTAATTTTGATCATACATAGAAAATTTTCTTTTCTTCAAATTAAACGACAAGAGCTGTATATATACTATCCAGTATTTCGTTATGGTCGGAGAAAATGCTTGTTTGAACTGGATAGTGTCGACGAAACACTTTAAGTACTAACGTAGTAGGAAGTTGTCGGCTTGCATGTCCGATCCCAGCTGTATTAGCACTAGCATTTTTGGTGGTAATAAAAAGCTGGCGGCGGTGCCGGTGAATGAAATGAAAATACGGTGGTAGATCTGCAGATGGCAGTGAAGTCAGTCATTGTGTGGCTCGTGACTCTTGCCGGTAAATGAATAAACTAAATTAAATTAAAACGCATGCATATGTACCGTGGTGATGGGAAAAAGCCTTGCTGCTGCGACGTAGGACACCCGTGATTCTTAAAGCCTTCTTGTAGGGAATCTATCTACGTTGCAGGTCGGCACCGTCCATCCCATCCAATGGTGACCTGTTGCAACAAGTGTTTTCACCTTATAAAATGGTGAAGAAATATTTAGGGCTCATTAATCGATTCTGGCTAATGCTGATTTTTTATTAGAGAAAAACACTATTAAACGATTGATCAATAAATGCTGATAGAATAAACAAACAAGGCGAATTGCAATAGCATTTGAATACTGTTCATGATAGGGATGGTTTCTCAATGTTTTCTTAAGGACATTGAGCAAGGACACACCTAGAAACACGGAAATGCTAAAAGAATCGAAGTAGAAACAATTAAAACCCCGCGCAAGGCCCGCATGTACATTTACTTTGCACATGACATGTCCAACATCTGACACCTGTCATCCGTCGGATAGTCGAGTCCTAAAACAAAAGGAGTATTCTTCCACTTGTACTCTCTCATCAATCGTCTCGCACTCCAAAATTTCAAACAATCGTAAGTTTGATTAAATTCACAGAAACTTATTAACACTTGATCTCTAAATAGGATTATCATAAAAAGATATGATGTGATTAATCTACTAATAATTATTCAATATCTAAATTTCAGTATTTTTCTATATAGATCTGGTCAAACAAGAGTTCGGTTCTGCTGCCGGAGTATTCAATTCAATTCAATTCAATTGAAACAGATCTAGCAGCAGCAGCAGAAAGCCGTTGTGGTAGGAGTAGGACGAGACGACTGTACGAGGATATGCACGATGCCACCACTACTACAGTGGCTATTAACTTTGATTAGGTGCGTGCGCGTGAACGAATTGAATTAACACAGTGCAAGTTAGTGGTGGTAGATGCATACATGCATGGTTATGGTTAATTAGTAATAAAAATCGTAGACGCGTGTGCGCTGCACAGGCGTGCATTGCATCTGACTGCACGTTGAGCCACGTGCAAGTGCTCTCTCTTCTCTCTGCATTGTGTCCGCCCGTTCCCAATCATAACGGAACTAGACACGCTGGATTAGTTAAGATATATATCAAAGTATTTAATTTCTTTGACCCACCAAGCTCCCTATACGTTCGTTAGTCAAAACTACCAAGAGGACGGAATAATTTGGACGGGGCCAGGCGGTTGACTTCGACGATTATACTGGCCTGTTTACTTTCTTATGATTTATTTACAGGTCGTTTTGGATTTTGTAAATACACAGAATTTAACATGTGTCTAGACATATCATATGTCTACTTAAATAACAAAGCTATAGGAAAAATTAGGAAAACGGCCTTAAAAAAAGTTACGCTTAAAAATTGGCCTCTTTTTTTTCAAACTTAGAAATTTTGCCTTTCTTATGAAAATGACCTTCTGTCAGGTCTGTGAGGCAAATATGTTAGTTTGACACTGTAGTGTGTGCGTAAAGACCACTTTGTCTCTCATCTTTGGAAATTCATAACTAGAGTTTGGTAACTTCAATTTTGGTGTCTAATTTTTATTAAAAATATGAAACTGACCATGTTCGGTAGAATTATTTATTTAGTAACTTCAAAAATATATGTGATTATATGTGCGGTTATGTGTTTGGAATATATATGTGCGGCTATGTGCTTGAAATTTATGAATATATACAACAAATAAACAAAATTCTGTTTTTATTTTTTTTCTCAGGGGTAAAATGGTCCTTTTACCCTCAAAGTTAACACCGTTAAGGGCCAAAATTGACGAAAGGCTATTTTCCTAAGAAACTTTGGTTTTGAAGCCAGATTCTTAAATTCAAAAAAAGGGTCAATTTTCTAAGCGTAACTTTTTTTGAGGCCGTTTTTCTAATTCTCCCAAAGCTATATGCGAAACGACCTATAGTTGAAGCCAGAGGGTGGTATATATTAGTATCGGATTTTACTATAACCATATGAGTTCACTCTCTCTAACTTCTCCGAGTCTGATTACTATTTTTTTTAAAAAAAATACTTTGTCAAAAGTAACTTTAATTAGGTAGGATTTAATGGAAGAACTAATTTGACATTGTTCATATATGTTAATGTATTTTTTTCTAAAAAGTTGATCAACTTGAAGTTTGACTTAATTATTTCAGTACTAGCTAATATGAATGCCAGGTCGCACGCTAGACTTGACAGTACAACATATAATAATAATAATGTGTTTGTGGCAGGGGAGTGACCGAATGAGTACACTTGGACTCGCAATGTTCTGATGTGTACAAACTTTTTTCTTACCACTTGGGAAATGAGTGCACAAAGAGCAGTCACCGAGTCACCTAGCTAGTACTAGCCGTGCCACCAAGGCGGGATGGTTTTTGATGGCGGCCTTTTATCAAGTTCGTGTCCGGAGCTGTAATATAATTTTTTTTTAATGAAATACGGGTGAATGAATAAAAAAAAAAGGGCCAGTCTCGATTTGGCACTGGCGGCTCTCGCCACTTTTCGACTTTTTGGGCCGGTACCTAATAACAGGCCATATGCTCTGTCGTATTACCAGACCCTCCTCCTACTCAGCTACTCTAGTACGATAATTAGCTGGCAGATCACAGCACGGTTAGGAACGACCTAGTCACAAACTTGTAATAGCTAGCTGCCGGTCGCTAAGTCCTAAATTATTCCGTCAGTCGTTTTTGAGTAGCTGGTAGCCAGCTGTGCTTGTGATCGTGGTTTCGTGGGCCAAAAAAGGCCCGCATGCCTCGAAAGTGCATTGGATAGGGCTTGGACTCTGATTTTCACCCCTCACCGTATCAGGCTTGGGCCATATCATTTTTACCAAGACTTTTTTCTTTGCAAACATTTTTACCAAGGCTTGACCCCAACTTGAAATACTTGTGCACAATAGTAACATTCCCGCGTTTTGTTTATTTGTTTGTGCAAGTGCAGCAGTGGGAGTCGGACCAGCTGGTGGAGTCCTCCTACATCAGGGAGCTGGGCGACGACCTGAGCATCATCCACCTCAAGTTCGGCGACGCCTCCTCCTCCTCCACCAGGCGGCGGCGGGACCTGGTGGTGTACGAGCGGCGCCAGGCCATGGACGACGGCACGCTGGTGGTCGCGGTGGCCTCGCTGCCCAAGGAGATCGCCGCGGGCCTGCTGCCGCCGCCCAACGTCGCCGTCGGCCGCAGCCTGCTGCTGCAGTCCGGCTGGGTCGTCGAGAGGCTCGACGGCGACGCCGGGTCCTGCGTCGTCACCTACGTCGTGCAGCTGGACCCGGCCGCCGGCTGGCTGCCGCGCTGCATCGTCAGCAGGCTCAACAGCAAGCTCGTCATGGTCATCGCTAAGCTCAGGAGGATCGCGCAGGCCACCGTGCCAGCCGCCGCCGGCTAGGTGTGAGTGACGTGGCTGCCACCGAGAGTTTAGCAGCGCCGCCATCGCCGTCGGTCAGCTGCACGCGCGTAGTTGCATTGTGTGTGCCTCAGTGGATAGATATATACGTACTATGTTATTTTTGTAGAAACGGAGTGCACGCGTCGATCGGGGATATGGTGCCCCGCAGCTATCAGACTATGGAGAATTACTATGTGTGTACACATCTCAGTGTTATAGAATAGAATTATTATATGTGTACGTCAATCGGGGATTTTTAAGATATGTAGTTAATAAACTCAAAACCTTAACCTCGAGGAACATAGAAAAACCAACAGAGGGAGTTCACCGAAAATCCATTATCACGGACGTTCGTTTGTTTTTCTTCCAAGCGAACGATCGGACTGCATGTCTCCTTTCTTTTTTTGCATCGTATCTAGTCCATTATCTTTCCTTTTCTGTTGAGCGCATGCAATGTTTAGATCAGATGGTGGCACGGTGTATCCCTCTCTTCTACTTAGTTTTCTTTACTTGTTAATGATGTCATTAAAAAAATAAAATATTTATTTTAAAATGGTATAACTTCTGAATGGTGTATTCATTTTAATTTCCGCTTGCACCTGTATATTCTATATGACGAGGTGAACAAAACTAGATTCCACTTCAATATATTTCGATTAACTTTTCTTATAACTAGTTTTAAAGTTTTTCGCTTAAGTTATGTATTATAAGTTAGTACATATAAGTTTTACTAGAAAAAAATTAATGTTAGCATTGTTAAATTATTACTCTAAGTTGTGGCGCCCAACTTAGTTATCCAAGTTATGTTTACTAGCTTCTTACAAAAATATGTGGCAGCTAGTGAAAGTTTTTCGCTTAAGTCATGTATTATAAGTTAGCACATACAAGTTTCTACTAGAAAAAAATATTAGCATTGCTAAATTATCGCTTTAAGTTATTGCGCTAACTCAGTTACTTAAGTTATGTTGCTAGTTTCTTATAAAAATATGTGGCAGCTAGTGACAATTTTTCGCTTAAGTTATGTATTATAAGTTACATATAAGTTTCTACTAGAAAAAGAAATATTAGCATTGTTAAATTATCACACTAAGTTATGGCGCCTAACTCAGTTACTTAAGTTATGTTGCTAGTTTCTTAAAAAAATATATGGCATCTAATGAGATTGGCCGGCGAAAATGAAAACTTTTTTGAACAAGCACGCGAAAAGAAAAGCGCGTACACAAAAATTGGAGCAGAAGAGAAGAGAAAGAAAAGACATGCATGTACGTTTCTTTCTATAAATAGAAACAACTATTAAATAATATTTCATGAAAAGGAAAGAAGTCATGCATGTCGGATCGTTCGCTGATTTCGGTTCTAATGAACGTTCGCGGAATAGACAGACCGGAGTTCACGGACTAAGAGAAAACTAGAAAGAGCTCAGAATTTCTTATCCTTTCTTTCTTTCAACTTGTTTTTGTCTCCGCGTAACATGACTTCATCACATTGCATTTCTCAAACAAAGGAACAAGACAGAGTCATCCTTGACTGCAACACTCAAAATTGCGTGAAGATATAGACCTCCAAGGTGATGCCTCCAAACGAGAAAACGATGATCAAGACTAGATTTTCAGCTGGAGATCAGCAAGAGGGTTGTGGTCTTCTGAAGTGCTGTGACAACACCTCCTACAAGGAAAATGGTGCCTGAAGGCATTCTCATTGTTGACACTATAGTAAGATCACCGACAAGGCTTTTGCTAGCACCTCCACAACACAAGAACCACCACCGACACACAAAATTTTTTTTTGACGGCAACACAACATGAGTCCTACACACTTTAAGTCCATGGCATAGCAACCCTTGATAAGGATGACGAGCCACAGCATGCAAAGCCCGTCACTATAGAAGTCACCATGAACTATGGGCTACACCTAGACCTGCCTCTTGGGCACATGTCTTGGATTACTATTTTTCTCTATTTCAACCATGAGCTCACTCTAGGGTCCATTCGAGAGAGATGTGCTCCCTGATTCTCTAATTGTGCACCCTAGTGAAGTGATTATATGGCTAAAAGTAATTCTCTTTGATTCTTTAGCATACTCCCTCCGTCCCAGAATAAGTGTCATTCTCACTTCCCGAGAAACAAATGCCAGTAATTATATATTAAAATATATAAATATTTATGCTAAGTAATTAGTATCATCAGAGAGATCTTTTCGTCTATTTTTTTACAAATTTATTTGATAATATAAATATTACTTATATTTTCTACAAATCGAGTCAAACTTGTGGCATGAAAACCCAAAACGACACTTATTTTGGGACGGAGGGAGTAACTCTCAAAATAGGATATAGAATCACTTCACAAAATCAACGAAAGCTATTTTTTTCAGCTCTTGACCTCTTAATTCATTTCAGAGAATTACTTCACAAAATTAGCAGAGAATTACTTCTCCATGAAAAATACGTTTAGCAACCAGGGAGTGATTCTTCCCGAGAATCTGTTCGACAGAACGCTCCCAAACAGACCTCAGCTTTCTTCGACTTTGATTAAATTTTAAATAAACAAACTACTATGAACTAGTATCTTAATTATGAGAGTTTAGTGGAACTAATTTAGTTTTGCGAGCTATGCATTTTTTGTATAAAATTAATGAAACTACAAAGTTTGATTTAGAACAATGCTGAAATGAACTAGCTAGACGCGACTAACCCAAAGGAGGAGCATACCGGCATGCGCTGTGTGTAGTGGTCTCTTCTTGTTCCGCGGCTTAGCTTTGCTTAAATTGAGCTAGAAGTACGTAATACTCGGTATCTTTATGTAACAAGAGCGTATTACCAATTATAATTTTAATGTCAAGAAAAGCCTTACAAAATAAGTAAAAAGAAGAAAACCGCGCATAGTGAAATAAAATAGGTGCTCCATTATATATACAACTAGAAGCTATCATTTCAGTACCAACGAAGCCGGGTCACGCGACTTGACACCACAACATACATAATACAAGTTTGGCACATTTGGGTCCATCGACTGCATCTCCTTGACATGGACGTCGAGCCGGAGCATGCCCTTCAATGGTGGCTGAGGCAGAGGTAGAGGGTGCCGAAACCGTTGTGCAGAGGGTTCGACACGCTGGTCTTCCTGATCGGTTGGCGCCTCTGGGAAGAGTTCAATGCTCGGATCTTCAGTGGTGTCGCTTCGACGGCCGTGCAGTAGGTAGCGGACATCCAGGCCGAAGCCGAGCAATGAAGCAGCGCAGGCTACAATCATCTAGGAAGGCTTCTCACTTTGGTGAAACCTTATTTCCGGAAAGACGTCTGTCTTTTCGATGTGGTTGATGTTCCTCTCTTGTTGTTATGGTGTTTTAGATTGTATTTTTCGTAAAACTCTATTTTTTGTAATGAAAAATGCATCCATTGTGGGGCGTGATCGAAATAATAATAATAATAACTTGCTTACGTGTGCGGGTGTGGCAGCAGAGACATGAGTACACTTGGACTCGAAATATTTTGTGTAGAAACTTTTTGCTTGCCACTCAGGAAATCAGTGTACAAACTTCTGGCACGTAGTAGCTAGCCACCATGGCTGGGCCGATCTCATCTGGCATTATGTCACACCCGGTTCTAAGGACAAAATCGGATATACACTATGTGTGAGTTTTAAAGGACAAATCTTACATATAGCTACAAATAGTATCAATTATAATGCTTTAAATATAACGTACACAGTATATAAAAGATCACCTAATGAACAATCAGCGGAAAGACGACTTCAAACTCCGGGTGTAGACTTCACTCCACTGGATCCAACTGACTGGTTGATCACAAACCTAAAACTTCTTCTGAGGTGTGGAGGGAATAGCAAGAATGAGTCCATGTCGAACTCCACAAGTATAGTAATAAGGTAATATAGCTATAAACTCATGATCTGTGTAACATAAATAATGTAAAACATAAACGATAAATAATGAGCATCTTAACATAACCAGAATCATCATCTAATGTAAATGTCTTCAAGGCCGCTCGTGTCCTTGAGCTAGTATACCAGTTTATTAAACTCTGCGCAGAGGTGTACACTTTCACTATGAGTCGTGATTTACTCTTTCGCCTAAGGCGGCCAACCTCTTAGCCCACTATCAAGGAAGGCCGGCAGGGTTCACTATGAAACCTTTCAAAGATTTGTCTAACATGTTAAGGCCGCTAAGGTTTCTGAAACGACCTTGATTTTCGCGAAGGGAAATCCACAGTGTCGGAGTGTAATATGACCATTTAAATCACATTACCCGATAACAGTTGAATCCATAATCCATACATCGAACAAAAGAGTGCAAATAGAGGGAGTTACAATAACTTATTACATCGCCACAGGGCGGAATCAGAGTTCATGCAGCATAACAATAAAAGCTTGAGGTGCGGAAGCTATCTTCTTCTCTCCAACTTGAGCGTAGGCACGAAACCCTCAATCGCTGTACTCCCCAGATGAGTACTCACTCCTTGAACCTGAAACCAAATTTTCAGTACGATTTGTACTGGCCACACTCCCACCCTATGCATTGCTTTGTGGAAGTGGGTGCAAAAATAAGGGTATCTCAAAAGAAACCTATAAAGGCTGGGTTTTCCTATGCATTGTTCAAGTATATAAAACAAAAGTATAATAAACAAGTTTTAAACACAAACCCATTCCCTTCATCTATATCCATCCATATCTGTAGCATCATCTCATCTCATCTCATCTCCAACACCCTCTCAGACTCTGGTCGACAAGCCAACTCCCTCTTGGCTTGCCTCAGCGGCCCGCAGCCCTCAAACTGGCTCACGACCGGAAAACACACTCAGAGGAAGGTAGAACACTCCACTCACTAGTCCGGTGCATACGAAACATAGGAAAGGTCCATAGCCGAAGATTCGGCATATGTATCGATCGATCAACCATACACTCTGCAGAGGTTTCACTAATCCACCAGATAACCATCATTGATGCACGCGCGCACCTAGGCAGATTTCGGGCGCCTACTGCCATAGGCGATGCCACTCTACCATCCAGCACTGGATCACTGGAACTGTGAAGAGAGCATGTATCCGCTCCCGAAGAGGATGCCATGCCATGTACCCACTCCCGAAGGGGGTGCCATGATCGTCTCGGTAGGGTGTTAGCTCCATCCCATGCATATACCTTCCTATCACTTCTCGCCTAGCAGTAGTGGCATCGACCTATCCAGCGGTTCGGCCGTCTCCCCCCCATGGAGAGCGAGTGGAAAGCAAGAGATTCCTAAGTCCGGATACCAGCGCAACAGTTCCTAGATTTGACCAAACCGGGATATCTTCATCAGGGTTTATCTTTATCGTGCTACCACGGCACCTTCATCCCGGGCTCCACCTTTCTGAGGATCACACCCAAGGACCACCATCACATCTCAGTTAGCCCGCCACAGGCTCCTCTCATGGGAATGTCCAGAACCATTCCCTGGCTAGACTTGCTCCAAAAGCTCGTCGTAGATCCCGGCTCGATCGACTCAACCCTCACCCTACTCCCTGCCGTAAGTTCCACCCCAAACCCGGATACAACATCATCAGCTCACATGCTCATCTAAAGCATCAACTCACACATCCAGCCTGGTACCCTCCAGGCCTTCCCCGGGTTCATCACGTCGCATCAAAATGTAAGCGAGTGAAGTATAGAAATTATAAGTATAGCAGATAAGCAGGTGGCTATCATAACAGCGGGTAAGCAGGTGATAGTTTACAACAAGGTAGGGCTCATCAAATAAATACTCTATCATGCAGTCCTAGCACAGGCATAGCATTATAGCAACATGAATTTAAAGCACTAGCCATACTATAATTGTCATGCGTAATGGGATCTACGAGGTTGGGTGGTGTGTGGCACCTTCACTGACGTAGCTGTCGGACTTCTCCTGGTAGTCACTGTCGTCAAGCTTGTCCTCGCTCGAGCCTGTAACGAGATTTAACGGTCGCAGAAGCGACCCCTATAGATTAGCACAAAGAACGAATGCAAAATAGAAGATCCAAATACACTCAAATATAGCATAGATAGATAGGGCTCGATTTATAGAAAATTTGGATATGTGGATCATAATTTTCTGAGCTCATATGAATTAGTTATGAATTTTCAAAGATTTAACCATTTTCTGAAAAGAGAAAGGGGCTCGAGGGGTTACGGTCTCAAGGTTACGATCTCGAGGGGTATACTCTCGAGGGGTATGCTCTCGAGGATACTATCTCGAGGGTTTTGGTCTCGAGGGGGTACGGTCTCGAGGGGTACTGTCTCGAGGACACTGTCTCGAGGACACTGTCTCGAGGGCACGGTCTCAGGTTACGGTTTCGAGGGTATGCGCTCGAGGATATTCTCTCGAGGGTACTCTCGAAGGCGGAGAAACTGTTCTGTTCCCACAACGGTGCTCGCTCTCGAGGGTACTGTCTCGAGGGTTATGCGCTCGAGGGGACCCCTCGAAGGCGGAGAGACTGCTCTTCTCCCACAGCGGGGCTCGGGCGGCGATGGCGAGGTTAAACATCCGGCGAGGGGCTGCTCCAGGACTTCGCTAACTCGTGCATCGTCCTCGGGTCGTCAAGGCGAACATGAAGGTGGTCATCAAGTCGGGGGCTTGGTCCCGGTGACGTGCTTTACGTCGAACAGCGCTCGAGGGTGACGGTGCTCGAGGTGTAGAACTCGAGGGTCAACGCGTCGGGGTGTCAAACTCGAGGGTCTGTCCTCCGACGGGTCAAACTCGACGGGTCAGACTCGAGTGTTCGAGCGCGTGATCTGTCTCGGTCGAGATCGGCTCAAACGCGGAGTTCTCCCTCGACGATCGGCGGTGGAAGAACCCTCGATTCCTGGTGCCACAAAGGATCTCTGGTGCCATTAACCCGCCCATCGGTTTCGGGACTTCACGACGGTCACGTCGATGGGCTTCAGGGCGACAGCTTCACTTCTGTGTCGAGCTCGACGGCAGACGGTGGCTCGATGGCGACGGTGCTCGATGTACACTTCACACCGAGTCACTACAGCTCCAATTGGTGGCGTCGATGGACGGTTGGAGTCACGCAACGCCTGCTCGAGGTGCCGGCGGTGACCAAAACACACGGCGGAGTCCGCGCGGGCAGCAACTCCCACGGCGGAGCTTCGACAGGTCCTCGGTGCACGGCAACGGCACTCCGAGAGGGTCCACGGTCTCCATCTTGCCCACTCGATGCAGCTCGTCACGGCGGAGCTTCCCGGCTTCTTCCTGCTCCTCGAGGGTGGTCGATGGTGGCAGGAAACGACGGTGAACGACGGTGTTCTGGAGCGGCAACGTACTGACACGTCGACGACAAGGTGGTTCGGGTCGATGCTCTGGTGAGGCAAACGCAGAGCTAGGGTGTGCACGGGGTCCGTCTCATCAAGGCGAGCGCGGATCCGGAAACAACGGAGGTCGAGGCTCAACAGAAAGGCGACTGGGTGATCTTGCCACGGCGGAGCTTGGCGCGCGGCGATGAACTGGGCGGCTTCCATTCCGGCATCCTCCCGATGCCGTGGTCCGAGGGGCTCGGCTAGTCTCGTGTGTGTGTGCGGGTGTGTCCAGTGAGGTCGGTAGTGACCTGGGCCTACGCGCTCACGGCGGAGCGCCATGGCCAACAGCACGGCGGAGGGTTCGAGAGGGCGGCGATGGCGGTGCTCACCGACGGTCGAAGAGGATGGAGGTGCGGTACAAGTCCAAGCGGCTCCGGCTCGCGGTACTGCTCCTCCTTCCTGCCCTCAACGCAGCAGCTACGGCTCCGAGTCGACGGTCTCCCTCCTCAACTCCGGCGGCGGCTTCTTCTTCTTCCCCGGCTCCTTTCTTTCCCTTCAGCTCTTCTCCAAACGAGGCTGGTAAGGTGGAATGGGGTTTCACCAGTGCGGTGGCGGCGATCTGGGAACCCTAGGATGCCGGGGTGCTTGCTTTATAGGGCGAACGCGGTGGTAGGTAGCAGACGGACGGCCGATCACAGCTTTGCTTGATCGAGCGGTCAAGGAATGTCCAAGTCAGCAGCTGGGCTCGAATTGGGTCCAGAGAACAGCGAGAGGGGGCTAGGTAATGCTGGGTGTCGAAGTTCTTTATGGCGGCAGCGCTCCACTGCGGCGACAGCGCAGGTGCGCGCGCGCGCGGAGAATATTGCCTGCGGCCGTGGGAACTTTACGCGGGCTGGTCGGTCCAGGTGGCTTGCGGACGCGCGTCGATGCAGGGCGTCACTGGATCGAGCGGTCGAGGGAGGTTGCTTAGGGGCGACGCCGGGGAACAGTGCTGACGCGAGCACGCACGGCCGGTCGGGTGACCTCAGCGGGCGCGATTACACGTGGGTTCCACTTCGAGGCCCCATCGTCAGCGACTCCTCGGCAACGGAGGCTCGGTGCAGCGCGCGGACGCGCGCAGCTCTTGCTGGGCCGTCGGCCTGGTTGGGCCGCGCAGCGCGGGGTCGAGCGGCGAGCAGGGGGTCGAGCGGCGAGCAGGGGGTCGAGCGGCGAGTGGAGGGTCGAGCGGCGAGCAGGGTCGAGCGGCGAGCAGGGTCGAGCGGAGGGTCGAGCGCATGCAGGCCGGGTCGACGGGGCTGCTCGGGCCGGTCTCCTTCTTTTCTTTTTCTTTTTCTTTTTCTTTTTCAAATATATTTATATATATACTTATATATATATGCGGTGTGCTTATTTTGTGCAACAGAATAGTGAGCATACATGGCTCAAATACTTCTAGGGTATTATTCCCTTAATATTTATTTGTCAAAATAAATATTATGTTGTCATTTTTAATAATCAACACATAAACCAAATAAAAATCCAAATCACTCTTTTTAATGCAACATGATGATTGAACTATTGAAATATTAAAATGTAACATGTGATCATAGAGCATTGTTATGAGATGTTAATTAACTTGCAACATATGAATGCCATGCATGACATGCTAGGGTTGATGCATATGTAAGGGGTAGATGATGACATGTCGCACCACATCACTCAAGGTTTTGTCGAAAAATTTTGTAGTTCGAATTTTTGGGTTGTTACAGTTTCTGCGCCTACGAATGTAGTATCCTCCCTTCTAGATAGCACACAACCGTAGCCTATACACATATAGACAGGGGTCCAACTACACCCAACCCGGACACACCCCTCTTGCGCCAAAAAGAGAACCGCTAACAAGCTAGAATAGTTTCTCATACTGAGCTAAAGCCAGAGCCATATAGCCCTCACAGCGGTACTATAAATCCCGGATGATCACGTACAGATAAGATCTTAATTTGTTAAAAAGTCATCTTTTAACGTTTATTGCCTAAACATTAATTAAATCACAAGATCATGGTCACATAAATAAAACCCAAACTATACTTGTCTTAAATCCAAAGTCTAGCTGTTCTTCTGGCCTCCAGCTTCAGCTGCACTTGTTGGTCCTCAGCTCTTAGTCTTCAGCGTTAACAAACCGCTCTTCGTCTAGTCGTAGCAACCAAGCAACACAAACAGACAAACAAAATAAATAAGACTAAGAACAATACACCAATCAAAGGAGAAACTAAAAACTGAATGGTCTAAATGGTAAAACTCGGTGCTACGATCACAAGAGCGCAAGAACGACGAACGACGGAGCTATCGTTAAAGAGAACATGACTATCGAGGTACTTGCGACATAGCAAAGCGACAAACTATAAGATCGATTGTTTTTATTAAATAAAGCAAGGTACTGGACATTTAAGAGAAGCACAAAGTTAAAACAGTTAAATTAAATAAATTATAAAATAGAGTTAAATCTTAGTTATATTCTACTATAAGCAATTATATTATCTAAGCCATTTTAAACATTCATAAATTATAAAGCTTAGAACATGTGAGAGCATTAAAGAAACAACATATGCTTAAAGATTAATCTATGCAAGTCATAAATGTAAAGACATGTTGATACAAAACAAAGAGCACTTAAGATTCAAGGTTAAACTAAGCAAAACATTATTAAAAAGGCATTATTACCATATTAGCATGAAAAGACGATGTACCTGGACTAAGTTAAACATTAACATGATGTAACTTGTAGACATGCGAGAACAACTATAAGGAGCATCATAAGTTGGTACTAGACATATCACCATGCATTTATGAAAACTAAGGTATAAACGTAAATTACTTTTATATAAGAGAGCACTGAGTGAAAATTAATTAACCTAACAAGATTAATTACATAAACACATGATGTGATAAACATTATTGATAACAAGCAATATACGTCGACAAGATCGCAACACAAAGACAACGGAAATATAACCCTATGTTGCTTTTATTTATAAAAGCCATTAAATAATTGGTAAACAAGTTGTTTTTAAATAAATAAATTCACAATTGAGAGACATGATGAAGTTTACTACTACTGCGTAGAGCGCGATGACGCGACTCTAACGCGACAAGAATCACTCGAATGGACTTAAAACGAATAAACCGCAAAAGATTAAAGTTCGATGGCAAAATCATAAATAAGTCGTCTTCTACCTTGGATCATCTTCTTCATCTGGACAGAGGCCATGGCGGCCATGGTGCTGCGCTCGCGCGTAGGGAGGAAGGGGCCTCGGCCCTGGCCTGCTGGACGGCCGGTGGCGGCCGGCTGCGGCCTGCTACTGCCTGCTGCAGCCTACTACGGGCGGCGGCGGCCAGCTGCGGCCTGCTACGGCCAGCAGTGGTGGCCAGCTGCGGCCTGTTACGGCCGGCGACGGCCAGCTACCACGCACGGGGAAGGGAGGACCACGGCCCTCGGCCGGGGCTTGGCCGACCGGCAGTGGCTGGCTGTGGCCGGCTGCGCGCGGCTAGGGTTTGCGGGTGGTGGCGCGGCTCCTTCTAGGGTTGCCAAGGGGCTGCGGTGCACGGGGCTGGCCCTCTTTATAGCCGGCGGGGAACCGGTGGGGCTGAAGCCGCTGGGCTTGGCCCGTTGGGCCGGCTGCGGCTACCTATGGCCGCTGGTGGCCGGCTGGTGCTCGCTGTGGCCGGCCAGAGTTGGCCATGGCCGGCTGGAAGTGGCCCGGCTTGGCCAAGGATGGCCAGAGAGGGCTCAAGGTGGCCGGGGAAGGCTATGGCTGCTTGTAGCCTGCTGCAGCTAGCTGCTGGCTGGGTCACGGCCTAGGCTGGCTTGTGGCTCCTGTGGCCAAGCTAGTGCTGGCTGTGGCTGGCCGAGAGTGGCCGCAGGTGGCTGTGGCTGGCCAGATGAGGCTAGGTGAGGCCAGGTGTGGCCCAAACTAGGTAGGAGCTGGCCAAAGCAAGCAAGGATATCTTAGAGGGTGGCAAATGGTTACTAGACTGGACTGCTGCTGCTGACCTGACCGAGGTGGCCATGGCCGGCTGGGGCTGGCCAGGACTGGCCAAAGCTGGCTAGCTAAGGCCAAGAGTGGCCAGAGCAGGCTAGGGCAAGCCAGGGCTGACTAGAGACTGATCTGGGCCCGCTAGAGCTAGGTAGAGGATGGTGTCTAGCTAGAGCGATGGCCAACCCTATAGAGAAAAAGAAAGGCTCTCTCTCTATACCTATGCAAGAGAAAGGATTTTACCGAAAACGTTTTCCCCAAACCTTCTTGAGGCAAACTTGAGTTTCTGAAGCTTTATTTTTTAAACTGAAAAAGAATCTAGTCGTGTCTTGTTTGGATTTTAGAAATTCTTTTTCAAACACCAGCAAAACAAAGCAAAGCACCATGCACAAACCCATCTTTATTATCTTCGTAAAAATTCTATAAAACCACACTTTTATTATTTTATAATGATAACAAAAGAATAAAATCTTGGCTAATTTTAAAAAAATTAATAAATTTTTTAGTTTATTTAGTGTTTTTGGTTCACAACCCAAAATAGAAATTTTGAGGTGTGACACACCAGAGGCTCTTACCACTTTTGGGGCCTAACCGAGTTCCACGTGGTGAAGCCTCCCAGGCCAACGGAATAATCCTTACAGCACCGATCCATATATCCACAAATTAAAGGAGAATAATGCTATAATAAACAGGGAACAAATGTAGTTTGTTCCCAACAAAGTCGCCTTCAGATACCATTGGGGTCATTTTATCTCCTGCTTTGTGCTTTAGGCGATAATTGGAATCTACTGTAGCAGAGAGTGGGGGACAAGTAAAAAATGAGATAGATGGCCCTAGCAGCGTCGCATTTGAAGAATCTGTTGCAGTGGGAGACTGTTGCCAAATACAACCTTGGTACATAAGGTACCTCATGCTTCTGTAATGGAGTCTCGAACCTTGGTATAGAACCTTGGACACTATATACCATGGAACATTCGAGCTAGCTTAAAAATTCTCAAATTAAAAATTTGATAACATAAAATAACATTTTGGGACTCGAAGCAGTTTTGAATAAAAAAATTCTAAAGTACAAAGTTATAGATTGTGTCAAAGCTATAATTTTGATATAAAGTTTCTCTTCATCTGAGTTCCTACGAAAAAGTTATGTATTACTATTTTATTGGTGGAATTAGTTTTAGTGATGGATGATGTATTACTCAACAGGCAAAACATCAAACATCTCCACTCTTGTGTCAATAATCATTCATCATGAGACCAAAGGCACACACATCTCAACTTGGTCTCTCAGAAACTCCATGGCTTGAATCTTGCAAACATACATGGCTCCATTTCATCATGGGCATAAATCAATCACACGTTCTTTTACTTGTATGTTGACCTTGCTGACGCAGAAACCGAGGTTGGCAAAGCCAGCAATCCAAACATGCATGCTGCCCAAGTTGATGCCTAGCTGGGCAAGTTTAAACAGTGATGGGCAAAAGTTCCAAACATGTCCGCGTCACTATTTAACTCTTTTGAGACTGTGTTGGAGCGTTTCTATAGTGTAGGCCTTGATTTGCAATATGAGCCGTACCAGAGGTACCCATGCCGAAAACTCTCTGGTTCCACTCTTTAAAAGGGCACCCAGTGCTTCTCGTGTTATGTCTTGAAATCAATCAAAACTGTGGTAATAAAGGAATCCTCGGGGTCACTCTCGGGTAATCAAGTTCAGATTTCGTCAGTTTTTTTTTGTTTACAGCAAAAAGAAAACCAAACGTTATTGGGCCTGTGTCTGGATGCGCAACAAAAATGGGCTCACCAAGATAAAAATTTGAGGCCCATGTACATTGCATCTTTGAATTTTTTTTATTAATAAATTTATTTTGAAAAAAAATAACAAAACTAGTCTCCGTTTTTAAAAAATTGCAGGAATAGGCCACCAGTCGCCCGTTGGAAGGGCGAAGATGGGCCTTGTCGCCCGACTGGCGGGCTACCTGGGCCATGTCGCCCGACCAGTGGGCGACTTGGCTGTGCACGTGGCATGGCGGGTCCCACGTCGCCCATCGGCCGGGCGACGTGACCCATGTCGTCCGACCAGTGGGCGACTTGACCGTGGACGTGGCATGGCGGGCCCCACGTCGCCCGGCCGATGGGCGACGTGGCCCATGTCGCCCCACTAGTGGGCGACTTGGCCCATATCGCCCGGCCAGTGGGCGACGTGGCGCTGCTATATATAACGAGGCCGGCCGCGGCCGGCCGCTGCCGGCTGATAGAAGAGAACAGGAGAGGAGAGGAGAGGAGAGGAGAGGAGAGAAGAAGAGAAGAGAAGAGAAGAGAAGAGAAGAAGAAGAAGAAGAGGAGGAGGAGGAAGAGAAAAATTTTCGGTAAGTAAAAAAATAATTTTATATATAATTATTTAATATATGTTATATTAATTGTTAGATAATGTAATGAGCAGTTAAGCGATTAATATTATATTTCAGTAGTATTGCTTATATTCTTATTTTATATATATTGTTAAATTAAATAGTTATAGTTAAAATAATATTAGTAATATATTAGTGAAAAGCTATTTTAGCTGAAATTTTAAGATTACACAGATGTCGGAGAAGTTAGGATTTTAAATTTATTATGGAGAAGGAGAAATTATTCAAGGTGTACACGGGGTTGATCTGTCAGGATTTGCCTCAGTAACTAGATGGGTGTCTAGGGCAAATGAGAGAACAATTAGTGGTGTGCAGAATTGGTTGATGCGAATATTTGGGCTTGACAGCAACCAACATGACGTTAAGGTCATGGGTATGGTTAGTCGTGCTCGGGAGGGCACTTTTTGGGAGTTAGTACCGCTTAATGCAACATCAACATGGAGAAAATACGTCAACAAAGCTGTAGAACGTGGGTGGCCTCTAGTCCTTCTTGCTCAGGCATATACGAAGGAGGTTCATGAGGTACACGTTGTAGAAGAAGAAGGAGGTCCGAGCCATGACAATCACAATGATAATGAGGAAGATAATGAAGAAAGTGATCATCACCTGTCATCTATGGTACCGACGGGTGAAGCGGATGAAGGAGAGCGCATAGAGCATATAGTTGAAGAGATGGCGATGGAAGATATGGAGAATGAGAATATATCTGAAACTGAGTCATCTGAAGATGAGAATGAAATTCCTGTCCCACTGGAGTGGAAGAGTAACAGTTCGAAGAATTTGATGATCAACGAAGGAAATTCTGTGCCGTGGGAATATCATGAGAATGAAGTAGTAGAGGGAGGTATATACAAAGGCAAAGATGAAGTGATGAGTGCCATGAAGTACTGGTCTCTGTCAATGAAGCGGTCTTTTATAGTTGTTAAGTCTAACAAGAAAGTATATGATGTTAAATGTGTGTTTTCAGACTGTCCATTTAGGGTACATGCTTATGAGCAAAAATGGAGTACAATTTGGAAGTGCTCTATAGTAACAGAACATACATGTGAGTTACAAGAATTAGAGAAGTCCAATACTGCTCTTACATCGAGCTTCATTGCAGAGTACATGTATAATCGAATTATTGATAATTTAAGGTATGAGCCAAAATCTATAGTGACTACTATAGAGGAAGATTTTAAATACACCATCAGCTATTCGAAGGCGTGGCGAGCGAAACAGAAGGTCATTGAGAAGAGATTCGGTTCGTACGAAGCATCTTATGAGAACCTACCAAGATTGTTAGAAACCATCAGACAAAGAAATATTGGTACATATTATGATATCATGGATGTGTCTGATCCAAAAGAGGCCGGAAAGTTAATACTTCGTCGAGCCTTTTTTGCACTAGGTCAATGTATAATGGCATTTCGTCATTGCAGACCTGTTTTATGCATGGATGGTACATTTCTAACAGGAAAGTATAAAGGTCAGATTCTAACTGCTATTGGTGTTGATAGGAATAATCAAGTACTACCAGTTGCTTTTGCTTTTGTGGAAAGTGAGAACACAGATAGTTGGTATTGGTTTCTGGAGCGTGTGAAGTTAGCAGTGGTGCAAGGGCGACCTAATGTTTGTGTCATACATGACCGACATGCCGGTTTGTTGAAGGCGATAACGGATATGCAATATGGTTCAGTGGAGCGTGATCTTCCTCCTTGATGGTCGGACATACAATCAAGATGGTGCATGAGGCACTTGGGTGCAAATTTTTTCAGCCATTTCAAAAATAAACACCTTATGAATATGTTTAAGAGGTTGTGCAATCAGAACCAACAAAGAAAATTCAATGCAATGTGGACACGTCTTGATGAATTAACAACAAAGCAAACAGAAGAGTTAGCGACTCGTACGAATCAAGACCCGAATGATATGTCTGTTCCTCTTTCAGGCCTTCCAACAGATGCCTCGAGGAACGTGGTTCGGAGGTCGGGGTCATCAATCAGGTGCTTCTCAGATTGGATTGAGTACGAGCCAAAGGAGAAGTGGTCATTATTATATGACACAGATGGGGCGAGGTTTGGAATAATGACAACAAATTTGGCGGAGGTGTACAATTGGGTCATTCGAGGCATGAGAGGATTACCTCTTGTAGCAATCGTAGAGGGTATTTTGCATGGAACATGCAAGTACTTCCGTGAAAGATATATGGTTGCTTTTAATGCGATGTCAGATAATACATTGATTTTTTCAACATTCATGACAAATTACATGAAAAAAAGGTGGAGAAGGCAAGCTTGCACCGTGCACGTCCTATGGGCACAGCAGAGAATCGCTTTGAAGTTCTGTGTAGGGATCGGGGCCATCGTGGTGGCAATCGAGAGAGAATTGCACAAGAGTGTGTTATTCATTATAACTCATGCAGCTGTTCGTGCATGAAACCGAAACTTCTACACAGGCCGTGCTCACATGTTATAGCAGCTTATTCACTTACTAATTTGTCCCCGAAGCCGTATGTTTCACATTATTTTACGAAGGAGGTAGTCATGACAACCTGGAATGCAGAGATTTATGGTTTCGCAATATTTGGTAGTTTTACAAACAATCCTGGAAGTAACTACCTGCGGGGGCCCGATAAGGACAAATTAAGACAGAAGCCTGGTCGTCGTAAGACACGGCGCATTAGAAATGATATGGATGACTCAGAAGTGGGAAGACTGGAACATCGGTGCACCAAGTGCAATGGCACAGGACATACTTACAAAAAGTACACGCGTGCAACCACCACAGAGGGAGCTGCAGAAGCAGGACCTTCAGGGAATCCGCAAGACGGCCGGCGCCCTCGTGCACGTCGTGGATTCCGGAATCAAGGCGAAAATGCTCTTTAAAAATAATAGTATGTCTGCTTTTTTTGATTTAGTGTTTCATAGTATTAATTATATTTGTGCATTATTTTTTTACATTATTAAGATATTTTAGGTATGGCGATGGATGAGGGACACTTGGAGTTGTTGGACGCACAGTTGGACCAGCGCCACCGGTCCTACTTGAGTGCTGTGACAGCTGCTGAGCTACCTGTTCTACGGCCTAGGGTACCTCAGGAGTTATGGCGGCTGGACGAGCGATGGATACCGAGGTATGCACAATAACACGTTCACTTATTTGTTTTACTCATACAGACGATTTGGTAATATATATTTATATATAAATGTTGTATTTGCTACAGGCTACGAGCAGCTGGTCTACTGCCTCTGTGTAGGCTTGTGCAGGCTAGTGCTGTTGAGGCCCCGGCCGATGCGGTGACACGGTTTAACTTTGACCGTTCCTTACTTGCGGCATTGGTGGACCGCTGGAGGCCTGAGACGCACACGTTCTACTTTTCTTGCGGGGAGATGACTCCCACACTCGAGGACGTCTCCTACTTACTTGGTGTCACCACTGCTGGGCAGGCCGTCAGCCGTCCAGAAGTGGAGGCTACTTGGCGTGAGGACCTTCTAGTCCGTTTCGAGGGTGTTGTGTGTCGACCAGACGCTCCAGAGTATCAAACTCTTGCTGAAAATCAGCATCACGGGCCTACGAAGACCTGGCTCTTGCAGTTTCAGGTAAATAGATAACATTGTGATATAGTTCATTAACATCAAATATTCATGTGTATGTTAAATGAAATTTGAACTTCTGTTTTCTAATTCAGGCCGAGTATATCCACCCTGCGGCGGATGAGGCCACTGTGTAGAGGCACTTGGAGGCCTATCTGTTGTGGTTGTTTGGTTGGATAATGTTCACATCGTCGCATGGGAACTCTGTCGCGAAGAACTTGATTCACTTTGCGCATGAGATAGCGGACGCACCGCTCGACGCCGTGCCGCAGTACAGTTGGGCATCCGCTATCTTGGCAGCCACGTACCGAGGTCTTTGTGATGCGTGCATAAAGACCGACCCGTCAGCTATCCTCTCTGGTTGTCCACTATTACTTCAACTCTGGTCGTACGAGCGGTTTAGTATTGGACGACCAGTCATGGATTTCTCAACTTACGGAGCAGGTTTGTACGGGGAGACGGAGGAGGACGGCCCTACGATGGGTTCGTTGTGGGTCCGGTGGCGAGTAAGTCTTCTATATCGCAGTTGAACCTGTTTCTATTTATTTTCGAATAAATTGCACCTTACTATTATTTTCTATACAGCCTACTTGGGCAAACATTCAGGTTCACAGAGCCTATCCTGAGTACATGGCGGCGTTCGACCAGATTAAGGCAGACGACGTCCGCTGGACACCTTACAGCATGGAGGAGATTGTCGTACGAGCGCCTAATGGGTTGTCGTCATTCTGCACGAGGGATCAGGAGTACTGGATGACACGTAAGGCTGTCGTTTTCGACATCTTTGTCGAGGACTACGCTCCTCACAGAGTGATGCGGCAGTTTGGTCGTAACCAGACGTTTCCACTGCCGGTGGCCCATATTGTTCCTCTTTCCGTGCACGGGTAAGTATAAGACAATTAATTCGTTCTGATTGAGTATTTAATATATATAGAAAGATAATTAATACGTTTTGAAATCCATAGTTACGTGCGGAGGGGTCTACCGGCAGGCGTTACTTGGTCCTCCCGTATACAGCCGTGGGTCGACGAGTGGGCCAACGCACTACATGATGTGACCTACGAGCCCAGACCGTTTTCCTTGCAGGCTTACGGGGACTACTTACGTTGGTATATTCCTCGCACACGGATCAGAGTCACGTATACACCAGCGGAGCCACGGACCCACGTCCCCAGGTTGACGGACACGTACCCTGTGCACAGAGATCAGGCGATGTCGTTGGCGGTACGATCTTTATGAACTTCAACCCACTTCGTTTAATATTTTTCTTATCGTAATTACTTCAATGTTCTCGTTTTGTTAATAGACCGACATGGCTCACCGTATCACTGTGGATGGTGGATCGCTCTTGCACCGGTTGAGGGAGGGCATTCAGATGACCAGCCACGAGCTTAGCGCTGCGGTCCAGAGGATGTACGACTCTGCTGCAAACATTGTCAAGTTGACGTCGTGCCGGCCCTGCGGGCGACAGCCGGATGTCGTCCCTCGACCTTCACACGTGACACACAGGCCTGACGGACCGACGGCGCCACTACCTCCGCGGCCTACGTACCAAACAGGTGAGTAACTTATATTTTCTTCGTATGTAGTAATGCTAACTTGTTCGTTACTTATAAGTTTCATTATTTAGGTCCACCTACGTACTCTGCCGGTTGACGTCCGGAGTTCGATATCATTGGATCATCTTCGCAGCCTGCTCACATGCCTATAGGTACGATATAGTGGTGAAATTTAATTATATTATCTAATACTGCTTTATTCGTAACATTACATTCACTCTGCATGGTCAGGTATGCACTTTGACGGTTCGCGGCATCAGTTCGATTTCGGAGGTTCCTCTTCACACGCTGTACCCATGGTTCCAGGTATGACCTACTTTTAAGAGTTTGACACGTTATATATTAGTTTTACCATCAGCGTTATCATAACGTTGGTCTTATATATTTAGGGACGACCCATTACGACTACGAGGGATCGGACATCTCTGAGCACGCTGACACTTTTCGTCGGCGATCCCCGTCACCCTTCGACCTTGAGAGTTACCTGCAGCAGAGCCGGCGGACGTACTTGCGTCATCGCAGTTACGTGAAGCACCACCACAGACACAGCCCTCACAGGATGAGTACGCGACACCACCTGCTGCTGGAGGCCGTCCTGCACGTGTTACAGTTCCTCCTTCGCCGCTTACTTACTCAGCCAGCCATGTGCGAGCGGGCCGCAGAGCACCAAAGCCTGGCACGATTAGGGGTGTTGCACCTAAGCGTGGACAATATTAGTTTTGTATGATTTGCCGTCGATGTTGTTTTCTATGATATTGTACTGATACTATTTTAGTTTTTAGAACTTAATTAATGTTTCACTGTTGTATTTTTTCATCTATTAAGTTTGGGCGAGCACACGACAACGGCGTTTTCGCACGCCCATTGCATGACTGCGTATTATTTTTGCTATTTCTCCGACTTCGATATTTTTTCTGAAATTTTCGAATAAATAATTATTATTTAAAAAAACGAAATTTTTCCTGAAATTTCCAAATAAATAAATATTATTTTAAAAAAAACCAAAAAAACCAGGTCGCCCCTCGGCTGGGCGATGTGGGCTGGTCGCCCTTTGAACGGGCGACCTGGGCCTGGTCGCCCATTGGCTGGGCGAACTGGGCCTGGTCGCCCTTTGGCCGGGCGACCTGGGCCTGGTCGCCCATTGGCTGGGCGAACTGGGCCTGGTCGCCCTTTGGCCGGGCGATTCTCTCACGTCGCCCTTCCAACGGGCGACTGGTGGCCTATTCCTGCAATTTTTTGAAAACGGAGACTAGTTTTGTTATTTTTTTTAAAAATAAATTTATTAATAAAAAAAATTCCTGCATCTTTCGCTTAAGCGTGCTATTGATTGACAGCCAATGTACCCAGCCCACTACTCCCTCCTGGTTCTCTTGCGCTGGGATGGAACGTGAGAATTGAGATGCGACACGTCCATATGGTTATGGCTGACCGAGCGTGTGGGGAGGCGGAGGCGTGATGTCGCGAGCGTGCGTCCGCGAGTCAAATGACAGCGCTGTGGGGGGAGTGGGATTGGGAAGTTAGGATGAATGAAACCCTAATACGAAGAATATATACCTCTTCTCAAATGGCCCCACATGTCAGTGCGTGTTTGGCGGGTTTATGGGTGTGGGCAAGCTATTTTCTTACCCGTCTGTCATTGCCCGTCAGGCGCAGCCCTCTATCCGCACCTATGCCCACAAGTGTGCGCCTGTATCCGCGCCCATCGGGTCGGATTCCCGCAGGCACGCGGATTTTCTATGCCAATTGCCATTTTGATGCAGGAGGGAACAACAAAACCACTGCTGCAAGAAGCACAAAGCCCACAAACCTCTAAAGCAGCGACAACAATGTTCTTCACGCCATAGAGCTCAAGCAATGTAACTAGTTGGGGGAGTAAGTTATCCACGACGATGCCTCCAAGGCGAGGAACAACATCGGAAGCTGTCGTCAAAGCCGAAAGGAGAACTAAGGTTTTGTCAACCCAAATCCTAGAGGGTAAGGGGAGTCTCACGACAGTGCCTCCAATGAGGGACGTGCTCCCAAAGGTGTCACCATTTCCGGCCAAAGCCAAGGCCTTAGAAGGGATTTCGCCCGATAACCCCAACACCCAAGCCCAAACCAATCACATCGTGGCTGACCACAGCCAACCGCCGCTAACAGGAAGAACTTGTGATATAAGATAAGATGTCATGAAGTTCTGTGACTTTAAAAACAATGTCATAATTTTATGAATGAACATCTAAGCGTCAAAAACTTTTGTTTAAGACGCTCATCTTTTGACATTTGAGTTTCCATCAACTTGTCACAAATAGTGACCTGTGACATATTTTCTATGCATTATGATATACATCAAATGTCAAAAGATGACATATTTCTTGTGTTGTTGCTACCTCCACTCCTCTCGAGTCTCAACTCGGTGTCTCTCTCTCTCTCTCTCAGATCTAGTCTAGACCCCAGCAAGCTTCTACATACATATTTCATTTTCTTCTCTAATTTATAAAAAACCAAATAATGATGATTGATTAAATCTAGAGTGAATCCCTGCAAGCTAGCTGCAAAATCCAGCTCCGCCACCTGCCAACCGTATCGGGTTGTGTTGTCCATTTTTTACGTTAGTAGCAGCACACTTTCTCTTTGACAAATGACAAATACTATTGTGCGTGATTTATTTGTGAAACTATAATTTTTATGTATGATTTATTTGTGTAGTTTCTATTGTTTCTCAAGCATAAATATATAACGTTGGTAACAAATCAACTAAAATTTACATGAAGTAATGGCTGCAAATTTTTCATGTCACGGAGTGTGGAAGAGACCTGGCCAGAATACGCCTTAGAGACGTGTTCAGTGGGAAGGTGCATCTGGTTGCTTCTCTGGCAATGCAGCCAAGAAGGCAGGATGTTCCATGTACGCTTCATGGAGCCTCGCCAGGACAGGGTAAACTGACTGCAAGGTGAAAAAATGGTTTCCTTAGAGCCAACAGCTTTGAATGTGATGATGCTCTAAGTTCATCAGTTAGCTCCCTTTTTCAGTAATAGGCAAACTGTAGCTGAAAGTGTTATGCAAACCTACTCTGTTTCCTTAGCATTTCAGAGAACAACAAAATATCTACTCTGTTTCCTTAGCATTTCAGAGAACAACAAAATATCGAGCATTAGCATGAGGAATTGTGTGTCCTGGTTCAAGAAACAGAACAAACAAGGTCTTGTGCTTGTACTTTAACACTAGCAAGCAGCAAGCACCAGGCCAGCAATACTGTTCTATCCCCTCTTGAGATTATAAATAATAAAGAATAAGCCGTAATTCACAATGGTAGCGGTACCTACCATATCAATTCCAAAGCGCTTAATTCCACCGTATATCTGCGGTTCCAGAAATACATCTGCCTGCACAGCATGTCAGCATCACCATGTAAATATCACCATCCTTGGATAATTGAGTAGAACTACGAGATTATAAGCTAAAACTTATAGTAGCATCTTTTTGAACTGACATTTTTGCTCCCGAAAGGCTTCATCACAGTAGTAATTTCAGCGTGTACCGGTTTAAGATTTTGATTTGGTACTTTTGAGTAGCTTATGTGCACAGAGATTTTTGTACAAGGTGGCATAACTTTTTAAAATCGTGAATCCATGGTCGCATAGCATTGCACCTACCTATTTTTAAATAAAAATGCTAAAACAGATAGAAATGAGGTTTGAAGAACCAACCAGCTGGATTTCGTTTCCTGTGGCATATTTGGTGATGCGTCCTTTCAACAGCTTCTCAAGAGCTGAACATCCATGGAGAAATAGACATTGAGATGCTTGGGCAGCAAAAATTAGGATATCATAAACTATAAAAAAACAACGTAAGTGGACAGAGAACTTTTAAATCATGATAGTCATTTGATCGGTAGGGTTGTAGATTCCTTTTTCACCTAATCTTCACATAATTGACCAAGTTAATGATTGGGTACAGAACCTGTGAAGCCCCTATTGATGTGATGTTGGGTCCACTTAATTGCTTCATTGGAGTCTAACTTCTCCTCGATGAAATTCTGCAGTCAAGGCAAAGAACAAGTTTGTCAAAAAAGAAAGAAAGAAACAATCGATACAGTTATTGATATAAATAACTGTTTGGGAGATCCTGCGAATGAACTCACCCAGACAGGATAGTTTTGAAGTGGCTGGATGCTTGAACCCACGATGCTTGCAATCTGCAACTCAAAGAAAATATGACCACTTCATTAAGATGCAAGGATTTGGAGTTGACAGGAGTATGTCCCTTTTTTTTCTGAAACTATTGATTTTGGTGGCAAAAAATAGAAACCTACCTGGATATTCAGTGCTCTCTTTTTGGGGTCCTGTGGTAGCAGAGGATACTGGGGAAACTTGTCTTCTAGGTACTAGTCCACCATAAGAAACATCAACTTCATGATGGCCATTCAGGATGTAAAACTACTCAAATTATACACCCTGTATATCATCAGTACATGTACCCTACCCACATGCATGCCTTACCAGCAAGATTGCAAACGAATCTGCGACAATCGTGTCACCATCGACCAATGCCGGAACATATTTGATTGGGTTCAGCCTCTCAATCTCTGTAGCCAAAAGTTAAGCAGCTTTCAGACCAATACTTCTGCACCTGGATTTTTGTGAACGAGAACACTAAAAGTCTCAATGCTGAAACCATATTGGAATGTAAGCACCTGGATCTGACTGCTCGTTTGCGAGGAGATTCACTGGCTTATACTCGTACTCCAGTCCTTGCGAGGAGATTCAGAACATTCATGTTCAGTTAACACCTCTGAAGCAATTGCCCTTGCGTGGCACAGGTCTGACAGAGCCATGAGGATATTACCTTTGAGATAGAGGGCTATGCGGACGCGTTGCGAGCATGAGCTTCTCCAGAACGAGTAGAGCTTCAGCTTCGGGCTCTTTGCCGGCGGTACCACTGCCGCCGTCACGGCTACCGCTCCGGTGAGCTCCTGAGTGGAATCGAACCAAATCAAAGAAGCGGTGGCCGTGATCAGTTGCTCTGCAATATAGCCTACAGCTACACAGGTGATGAAAAGGAGACCAAGCTGCATATACCTGTGGCACGTTGGATGAATCATCGGACGCCATGACGCGATCGAGGCGATCGATTGTGTGTGTCAGGGGTCAACGGCTGGCTTTTGTTCTTTGGATGTTTTGGAGCAAGTAGCTGTCAGCGAGTGGAGTAGGACAAAGTGCCCCTGGAGTGGGGTGGGCGAATCGGAATACTAAGCTCTTGTACAAAAGGCATCCACAGTGGTGAAAGCCGACCACCTGTGTGCTGGTGTGTGTGTGTGACTGTACGAGCTCATCAACCGCAGAGTGGAATGCAACTATATATAATTTGTGCACGTCAAACTAGATTAATTATAATCAATCTATAGTAAAATAGTATTAAAAGTGACACTTATATCTCCAACTAGTGCTTATACAAGATGCCCGCAGAAAAAAAGTTATAAATAGTTGAAACTTTATTTATCACCTAGGGAACTAGTTTGCATCTATGCGAATTTTATTTAGAGCGAGTTTATAATAAACGTGGTCTGATGCTTCTCTAGAAATGAGGCCGAAAGATTTGTTTCCGTTATCTAAAAGGTTAATAGACAAATATGTTTTATAATTGATTAATGATACTTATTTCATACTTTAATCCGACACACTGGTGACACGTTGAGGGCGTAGATTGGTTCTCCGGGGATGGAAGGACGGGGAAAGGGGCGGCGGCTCGGTGGAGGCGGCGGTGTGGGCGGCTGGCGGCACCCTAGGGCAGCACTCGGGCGGCGGCGCGGTGTGGGGCGCGCGCACCGGCGGCGGCAGCGCTGGAGGTGGGGTGGGCGACGCGTGTAGAGGAGAGGGGGAGAGAAGATAGGGTTTGACCCCATTCTTTATTGATTGTAACTAGTACATGGGGGTTGTATTTATAGCCCATTGCAGGACTTGACCCCCAAGGAATTGAGGATCCTGCGGATCCTCCCTTTCCTATTTTATTGACTCCTATTTCCTTATTTGTTCTGAGTGACATGGCACGCTATATTGATGATGACGGAAGCCATGGGCTGCACCCGATCCATCCTGCTCACATGCAATCTTGCACCTCCGGCCTTTGGGCTGTGGCCTGCCACATTGAAGGGCTGATGATCCCTTGTTAGGTGCTACTGTTGGCCCAATTTTCTGCAATTTTGTGGGCCACTCGTTATACTTGTCACAGCACTCCCTCCTTCCTCGATCAGCGCGTCCTCGCGACGAAATTGAGGGAGTCGATGGCGCTAGGGGTTGAATGGTCCTTGTATTGGTGGACTCCTCGGTGGTAGGTGCCCTTCTTGTATGATGAGTCTGGTGACTGCAATTGGAGTCGTTGTGTGTGGTGTATTGTTGGATGCGTTAATAAGGGGGAGAGTTTAGTATCATCGGCGGAGGTGATAATCCTTGTTGTTGTGTTGTCTGTCTCCTCGGATGGTGCGCTCATATTTGTACTGTGTGGTGTTCGCCCCTTGTTCTGGCTCGTACTGAGATGTTGTTAGGTATGTTGTTCTGTCTGTATAGCCAATCACTTGTGTCATCAGTGATGGGGAGGGGTTGTTCCTGCACTATTGGTACAATTTGTCGAAGTCCCTCTGGTACCTGTTGACTTGGTACTGGGTGTTGTGGTGGCAACGCGTTGTCTAATATCAATGGTATCTCCTTATTTTTAGAAGGCATTGCCTTGGCCAAGTTCACAATTATTGAGGTGAGCAGAATCCCACTGATTATTGTATAGATCTTGTTGCTGTCAGTGTTGTAGGAGATAGCACTATTGCTATGGTAGATGGGTTTATTTTGCCTGGATATCAAGAAGAATAACATCAGCCATGGTTGTGAGGGTAGTTTTCCAGCAGAAGCCTGTACCATATTGATGACAGCTGAATCAGGGTGGTTATAAGTCAATGATGCTGAACTGCTCTCCATTGCATTGATCTTGTTAGAGTTGTTGATACCTTTTTTAAAGAGTTGGTAAGCCACGTAGGGTAACTCGTTGGTTGTATCCCATTGAGGTTGTATGATGGCATTGAGGGTGTCATCGTTGGTGTTGTTGACGATTGCATTGCGTATGCATTCAAGTTGCTTCTCCTTGGCGACCAGACTCTGTTGCAATATAGTAATTGTTAGATGTTTTGGGCCATGGGCCAAACAATTCTAAATAAATCTCAAAGGCCCACTCACACATGCATGTATATATGGAAAGGTGGGGGACTTTAGTCCCACCTTGCTACTTCAAGAGGAGTGAGGCCAACTTAAATAGCTGAGCTATCTCTATCTTATTGGAGCTATTGGGGAGAGAAAAAGGAAGAACCACACGCGCGCGCTCGCTCGCCTCGCCTCGCCGGGCCGGGCTGGGTCGGCCTAACGGGCGCGCACGCACGACATGCGCGTGAATGGTCCGCTGATTTCCCGCTTTGACCCTTGCGGGTGCGCGGCCTCCTTTTGCCACTCTGAATTTTTGCATGCATAGAGAAATTTACACTGGCCTATTTGGTAAGCAATTATTCTCGTATTATGGTAAGTGCATAAACGGCAGGTCAATTGCCATAATACTGTGATTGAGCGGCTACGACGCATGTATAAATATGGAGCGAGATGTCGTCCTCAGTACCGAGAGATTCATCTCTTCCTCGCCATAGTGCTGCGCTGCCGCCGTCTTCCCCATCCCGTCACCGACGTGCCATCGGTGTTGGGAGAGCAGGCTCTGAAGCCTACGTCTCCTCGCGTCCCTGCACGGGGTAGGAGGCGTATCAGGTTTTTGGGAAGCGCCGTCGTGACTGCTCGCTGGACGTCTTCTTCCCTCTACGCCGCTGATCCGGATTTCAGTCGACGGTCTGCTACGTCTTCCTTCGCCGGCAATCCCACTGTAAGAATGTCGATTCTCTCTCCGTTGTTCGTTCTCGCATTCTCTCTGTTGCTAGTATCAAATCACATACCTGTGGTACATGCTGTTGGTCTTTTTCTCATTGTCAGAATTAATTTATACATCGCTAGATTGCTCTTATTTCCAACATTCCAAAAACCTGATAGGCATTTAGCGATGACTAAGGGATATACTGATGCGATGAAACCGGAGAAGTTCACTGGTGTGAATTTTAAGAGATGGCAAACGAGGGCCAGTTGTGGCTCACGGCTATGGGCGTGTTTTGGGTCGTGGGTAATCCTCTCGCACTACCTCTTACGTCTGAGAAAGAGGTGTAGGAGTTTACTACGGCTACAACGATTTTCGTCGGATGCTTTCTTAGCGTGCTCTCTGACCAGCTGTGTGATGTTTATATGAACATCAAAAGTGCTGCTAAACTGTGGGATGCACTTGAACACAAATTTGGTGCTGCAGACGCTAGGCATGAGTAGTATGTGATGGAGAAGTACCACGACTTTAAAATGGTTGAAAACCGTTCAGTCGTGGAACAGGCTCATGAGTTCTAACTTATTGTGAGGGAACTTGATCAACTCGGACACGTCTTGCCTGACAAGTTTGTGGCTGGTGGTATGATTGTCAAGTTGCCTCCGTCATGGAGAAACTTTGCCACAGCTCTGAAACACAAAAGATAGAAGATCTCAGTCGAGGATCTGTTGGCTGGTCTTGATGTTGAAGAGAAGGCTCGGGCAAAGGATGCTCCACCAAAAGCCCCAGAACAGTCCAGTGCCAATGTGATGCAGCATGCTGGCAAGAACAAGCAAAAGCCTGTTCAGACTACTCAGTTCAAGAAGAAGAAGATGAACATGGATTAAGTTGTGTGCTTCGTTTGTGGTGAGAATGGACACTTCGCCAAGAAGTGCAAGAACCGCAAGGGCAAGAAGAATCAGCAGGGGCAGAAGTCTGCCAACGTGACTATTGGTGATCCTAGCGGATCTGGATACGGTAATTATTTATCTAGTGTATTTTTTGTATATCAATCTAATGATTGGTGGATTGATATCAAATTATTTTCTGTATGTCAATCTAATTATTTATCTAGTGTATTTTCTGTATGTCAATCTAATTATTCATGTTTGTACTGATATCTCCATGTTTTCATCTTACCAAATCGCACGAGGTTCAACCGTCATGATGGGGAATGGCTCGCATGCTTCTGTTCTTGGTGTTGGTTTGGTCGATCTGAAGTTCACTTCGGGAAAGATCGTGCGGCTCAAGAACGTGCAGCATGCTCCCTCGATAAAGAAGAACCTTGTTAGTGGATCCCTCTTGTGTCGAGATGGATTCAAGCTGGTATTTGAGTCTAATAAAGTAGTCGTCTCGAGGTATGGCCAATTCATTGGCAAAGGCTATGAGAGCGGAGGCTTGTTCCGTTTTTCACTCTCCGATTTCTGTAATAAAGTTGTGAACCATGTGTGTGATTCGAACAATTCGGTGGTTGATATATGGCATTCACGTTTGTGTCATATTAATTTTGGTTGTATGTCGTGTCTATCCAGTATGAATTTAATTTCAAATTTTTCTACTGTCAAAGGCTCTAAATGTCAAGCATGTGTGCAAGCAAAGCAACCTCGTAAGCCTCACAAGGCTGTAGACGAGAGATGCATGACATTGTTGGAGCTCATACATTCAGATATTTGTGAAATGAATGGTGTGTTGACAAAAGGAGGGAAAAGATACTTTATGACTTTAATTGATGATGCAACTAAATATTGTTATGTGTTTCTTCTAAAAACTAAAGATGAGGCGTTTGAATGTTTTAAGACTTATAAAGCTGAGGTAGAAAACCAATTAGAAAAGAAAATCAAGCGTGTTAGGTCTGATCGCGGTGGAGAGTATTTTTCCAATGAGTTCGATCTCTTCTGTGCGAAGAATGAAATAATTCATGAACGGACACCACCATATTCGCCCCAATCTAATGGGGTTGCCGACAGAAAGAACCGGACGTTAATGGACTTGGTGAATGCCATGTTAGGAACATCCGGTATGGCTAAAGCATGGTGGGGGGAGGCTGCCTTAATAGCATGTCATGTTCTAAATAGAGTTCCAACTAAAAACACTGAAGTTACTCCATATGAAGGATGGAAAGGAAGAAAACCATCACTCCATTACTTGCGTACATGGGGCTGTTTGGCCATGGTTAGCGTACCCATTAATAAGAAACGCAAGCTCGGACCAAAGACCATTGATTGTATCTTTTTGGGTTATGTGTGTCACAGCACGACTTATAAGTTCTTAGTGATAAAATCTGAAGCGCCTGATGTTTTAGTTGATTCACTTTTGGAGTCACGGGATGTTAATTTCTTTGAGAATATTTTCCCGATGAAAGTTGCTTATTCTTTACCGAGTTTGTCTAGTGAATTTATTCCTGAGCCTACACCCTCGATAGAGCCAATTATAGACCCACCTGGTATTGAAGAGGATGACAATGTTGTAGCTCCTAGAAGGAGTAAGAGACAAAGGGTTGAAAAATCCTTTGGTGATGACTTCATTGTGTATCTCATAGATGATACTCCCACGACCATTGCAGAGGCATATGCATCGCTAGATGCGGATTATTGGAAGGATGCAGTCCGTAGTGAGATGGACTCCATCATTGCAAATGGCACATGGGAAGTAGTAGATAAACCAGTGGGTTGCAGACCGATTGGCTGTAAATGGGTATTTAAGAAGAAGCTTAGGCCTGATGGTACTATTGAAAAGTACAAGGCTAGGCTTGTTGCTAAAGGTTTTACACAAAAAGAAGATGAGGATTTCTTTGATACCTACTCACCTGTTGCCAGATTAACTACAATCCGAGTGTTATTATCCTTGGCTGCTTCCCATAAGCTTCTTGTTCATCAGATGGACGTGAAGACGGCTTTCCTTAATAGAGAGTTAGAGGAAGAAATTTATATGAATCAGCCTGATGGATTTATAGCACAAGGACAAGAGGGCAAGGTGTGTAGGTTACTTAAATCCTTGTACGGCCTAAAGCAGGCACCTAAGCAGTGGCATGAGAAGTTCGAAAAGACTTTGACCTCTACTGGGTTTGCAATAAATGAAGCCGACACTTTTGTGTATTACTGTTATGGTGGGGGCAAAGGAGTAATCCTGTGTTTGTATGTTGATGACATACTAATTTTTGGGACAAGTATCGAAGAGATTAATGATGTAAAATCATTCTTATCCCAAAATTTTAACATGAAAGATTTGGGAGAAGCCGATGTGATCCTCAATATTAAACTTAATAAGGATGAGAATGGGATTACTCTTTTGCAGTCTCATTATGTGAAAAAGGTTTTGAACCGCTTTGGTTATATGGATTGCAAACCTTCTCCAACACCCTATGATCCTACCTAATACTTCAAAAGAATAAAAGGCTAGGAAAGGATCATTTGAAATATTCCCAAATTATTGGATCTTTGATGTACTTAGCTAGCGCAACCTGCCCTGATATCTCATTTGCTGTAAGCAAATTGAGTAGATTTTCCTCTAATCCAGAAACTGATCATTGGCGTGGTATTGATCGAGTAATGCGCTATCTAAAAGGCACAATGTGTTATGCAATTCACTATTCAGGGTACCCAGGAGTACTCGAAGGATATAGTGATTTAAACTGGATTACAGAAGCTGATGAGCTTAAAGCCACTAGTGGATACATATTCACTTTGGGTGGTGGTGCTGTCTCTTGGAGATCTTGTAAGCAGACAATACTTACAAAGTTCACAATGGAGGCAGAGCTTACAGCTCCGGATACAGCCTCTACTGAGGCTGAATGGTTAAGAGAGATGTTGATGGACTTGCCTATGGTTGAGAAACCAATTCCTGCTATTCTCATAAACTGTGATAATCAAACGGTAATCACGAAGGTGAATAATAGTCAAGACAACGGAAAGAAGTCTAGCAAACATATAAAATATAGACTGAAGTCTGTCAGGAAATTAAGGAGCTCCGGAGTAATAGCTGTGGACTACATCCAGACAGCTAAGAACCTGGCAGATCCCTTTACAAAGGGACTATCACGCACCGTGATTGACAATGCATCGAAGGAGATGAGATTGAGACCCATGTGAGTTAACCTCAGTAGTAACCCAACCTATGTGATCAGAGATCCCGTGAATTAGGACCTGGGAAGAACAAGCTGTTGGTTAATGGGAGAGTACAATCTTTCCTTTTGACCCACTCCGCTGGAGATGCAGTACTCTCATCTCTGTAAGGTAGGTTGACTTTGTCTTAATGTGTTCTGAGGCTTTATAGCGAGATACTGTCCTAAAGAGTATCCCTGTAAGAACACACCTATGTGAGCCAAACTGTTAGTCGTAGTTTATAAGAATTGGGTATTCTTTAATAAGCTCATGAAGTGAGTTAGGAGTATGACTCATACGCTCCACTCGCGGGGTTGGCTATGGCAGCCTAGTATCAGTCAAGACTTCAAGTGAAGCCTATTCGCACCAAACTGCCAATTCAAGGCCTAGTCCATTGTGCAGTTGCGGATGGGCCTATCTTATTATTCTAGGTGGATGTTCAACCTTAACCGGTCTCCACTGAATAGCTGGTATATTAACAGTACTGTGGTACAGGGAGTATGACTCGCATGCCCTTGGGATGTGGTGGGGGATTGTTAGATGTTTTGGGTCATGGGCCAAACAATTTTAAATAAATCCCAAAGGCCCACTCACACATGCATGTATATATGGAAAGGTGAGGGACTTTAATCCCACCTTGCTACTTCAAGAGGAGTGAGGCCAACTTAAATAGCTGTGCTATCTCTATCTTGTTGGAGCTATTGGAGAGAGAAAAAGGAAGAACCACACGCGCGCGCTCGCTCGCCTCGCCTCGCCTCGCCGGAACGGGCCGGGCGGGGCGGGGCTAATGGGCGCGCACGCACGACATGCGCGTGAATGGTCTGCTGATTTCCCGCTCCGACCCTTGCGGGTGCGCGGCCTCCTTTTGCCACTCCGAATTTTTGCATGCATGGAGAAAATTGCGCTGGCCTATTTGGTAAGCAATTATTCTCGTATTATGGTAAGTGCACAAACGGCAGGTCAATTACCATAATACTGTGATTGAGCGGCTAATTACTTTCCTATTTATTGCGACGCGTGTATAAATATGGAGCGAGACGTCGTCCTCAGTACCGAGAGATTCATCTCTTCCTCGCCACAGTGCTACGCTACCGCCGTCTTCCCCATCCCGTTGCCAACGTGCCATCGGTGTTGGGAGAGCAGGCTCTGAAGCCTACGTCTCCTCGCGTCCCTGCACAGGGTAGGGGGCGTATCAGGTTTTTGGGAAGCGCCGTCGCGATTGCTCGCTGGACGTCTTCTTCCCTCTATGCCGCTGATCCGGATTTCAGTCGACGGTCTGCTACGTCTTTCTTCGCCGGCAATCCCACTGTAAGAATGTCGATTCTCTCTCCGTTGTTCGTTCTCGCATTCTCTCTGTTGCTAGTATCAAATCACATACCTGTGGTACATGCTGTTGGTCTTTTCCTCATTGTCGGAATTAATTTATACATCGCTAAATTGCTCTTATTTCCAACAGTAATTTCATCGGCGGCATAAGCTGTTGGTATGATGTCCTCTGCTTTGCTGGTGGTGTTCAAATTGTATCTATCTAGGTTGTTGGCGACTGTGGGATTGATGGAAGTCGTGTCCTTGGGGTTCGTAGCGTTGACTGTTTTAATTGTGTGCTCCACCTGTTCTCCTTTGCTGGTCATGTGGTCTGTATTGGCGATGCTTATCTCACGTTGGTGATGCTATCCTTGATCTCTATTGTTTGACCAGAGGTTTGTTGCCCGTTGGTCATGTTACTAAAATTGGGAGTGTTGTCGTACCTTGCTGTAATCTGTAACTGAGTCATTGGCGGCATTATGGATCGTTCATCCTCCTTGGTGTCCATCTTTTGAAGATGGGCGTTGACGCTGGCGAGTTTCTCGTGTAGTGCGTCCATCCTGGCGAGGGTGTTGTTAGCGAAGTTGCGGAGGAGCTCCTTGATCTTGGCGATGGAGGCCATGGCAGCACTGGAGATTGACCTGGCTGTCCTGTACCACCTGTAAGGAGGCCGACACACTAGTGACATGTGGAGGGCGTAGATTGGTTCTCCGGGGATGGAAGGACGGGGAGAGGGGTGGCAGCTCGGTGGAGGTGGCGGTGTGGGCGACTGGCGGCCAGCCCTGGCAGCGCCCTAGGGCAGCACGCTGGCGGCGACGCTCGAGGTGGGGTGGGCAGCACGAAGATAGGGTTTGACCCATTCTTTATTGATTGTAACTAGTACATGTGGGTTGTATTTATAGCCCATTGCAGGACTTGTCCCCTAAGGAATTGGGGATCATGCGGATCCTCCCTTTCCTATTTTATTGACTCTTATTTCCTTATTTGTTCTGAGTGACGTGGCATGCCATATAGATGATGAAGGAAGCCACGGGCTGTGCCCAATTCATCCTGCTCGCGTGCGATCGTGCGCCTCCGGCCTTTGGGCTGTGGCCTGCCACATTGAAGGGCCGATGATCCCTTGTTAGGCGCTACCGTTGGCCCAATTTTCTGCAATTTTGTGGGCCGCTCGTTATATTTGTTATAGTATCTTATAGTTTTTTTGTCAAACTTCAAATTGTTTGACTTCAAGAAATTACACCATAGCTAATTGGACATGGATGTCCCTGCTATCGGTGCACCTATTTAGTGCTTGTGTAAGTACTTGCCTTTGTTTGTCTAACCTTCTTATGCATGTAGTCTTGAGTTTCATGCTCGTCTTCTAGGATCTTCCATGCTTCCTTTCGATATTTCTTTATTCAAAATGTTGATTGCTTGATCTTCACTTTAGCCTAACTCAATTTCATCTCTTGCATTAATAAACCAAGTTTCTTGTATACTAGCAAACATGCATTGTTAGTACTAATGCTTATGGTCCTTCAACCAAAAAAATCACTAGACCATTGCTTATATGTTTCTTCTAGGATGGATGAAATGAACCATCATATCTATTGAGAATTTTCTCTCCTAGGATAAAACCTACTAGGATCTCAAATGAACACTAAAATTTTTGGTTCAACTGTCTCAACCTAATTTAACCATTGAATCAAACACATACGCTTGTATTTAAAGCTGGTTTAAGTGCAAGCTAAGAAAAATTGCAATAGCCATTGTACCAAGCCAAGAAAAATTGCATAGCCATTGTACCAAGCCAAGAAAAATTGCAATAGCCAATTTAGGACATGGCCAAAATTTGATCATAAACAAGATGATTGGATTAGAACCATGACAAAATGCTAAAAATCCTATTATGTATAACAATATAAGTATGACGTCATGCAGATCCCATGTGTCAAAATATTTAATAACTAATGATAGGAAATATGGATCTTAATATACTGATTTAATTACAACAAATATTGTATACATTGAAAATGTTGTTTAACTGGTATAATCAAGTGATGTTTGGAAACAAAAGAATCAATGCTAGTGACACCACCAATCTCCTTTTGTTCCGTTAGGTGGGTATGCATTTTAGCCGCCTAGATACTCCAATAAATTATTTATAGAGCATTTCCAACAAATTATTTATAAGAGTGTCCAAGATATAATAGCATCTCCAACAAATTATTTATACTAAATCTCCTAAAAGACAACTAAAACCTGCTCTCTCCGTCCACAAGAGGATGCAACTATAAGATTATAAGTCAAACTCATTTAACTTTGCCCGAGTTTACAGTAGATATTATTGAAAAATATATCTCCAACTATGTTTACTTTAAAAATATCTTTAATAATTATTTATATAAATGTTATTAATTTTTAAGTAACGTTGGTCAAACCTGAAATAGATAGACACCTCGAAAGTGAGAACTGAATTGTTTAGTAGACAACGGGATACATATCTATAGCCTCCCGCCTCCATGGCACCCTACCAGATTGTAACTTTGCCACAAAATCACAGTTCTTGCTTTGTTGACAATATTCACAGAATCACGGTGGGGGGATGACCTGTTGTTTGTCGCAACAGAAGATGTGCATGAAGGGTTTGTTTCTGGGCTATTGCTGCCCGTGAACGAATGCAGTACCGACTACTTGCAACTTCTGACATCAGCACTACTGTTGGTCTGTTGCCACTTGAAGAAGGCTGTGCGCTTTTGTACCATCGTACTTGGAACCAAATCACAAACATTCAAACTAAAAGATACAGTTGTGATTCAAAATTCACTGCCATTTATGCCCCATAGCTGAAAGCGTTCTGCTGTACTTTGTTCATCTGAAGACATTGCTGTTTTTTATGGATGATGAAAGCATGCTATGCTAGCCTTGGGTAAGCCATGCTAAAGCTAGACTGCCTGTGGATAACGAGCTCCTCCTGCAGTCATGCTAATGATGTTATTTTATCGCATCAGATTGGCAAAAACAAGGACAGCACAGTTAAAGTCGCTGGAGAGTGGGTCCCGCACGACAGCGGGTAGCCCGTTTTTTTATTGACAAGAACAGCGGGTAGCCTTTGACCGCACCAGAGGCCAGTAGAGCTAGAGCAGCTAGCTGACCGTTTCCCCCGTCAGGGTCGAACTGAAAATCACAGCCCTACCAGGGGCTTATATGAAATTTCCCACAGCGA